>OZ035997.1:17199922-17381922 GCA_964035015.1 Corallium rubrum
AATAGACGGATAGAAATCGACAATGTCAAACGAAATAAAACTATGTCTGTCCTTATCTTTTATATTGCCAAACCATTCAATTACTTGTTTTGTATTTCTCCATTGGTTTAAATTCAGTTTTTGTCTCAAATTAGAATTAATTTTGTCCAAAATCACCTTACTTAGTTTTCCGGATTCGCTTTTAGCGGGGTTAATTAATCGGCATTTTGGATTGTTTTCGAAATTTTCTTTGTGGTCTTTTAAAGATATAAATGCTTCGCGTTTTTTCATTTTTTCAATTTTGTCGCCGATTCCTAAACTGTTCGAAATTTCTTTTAGTTCCGAATCAATTTCATCTATAGTGTCCTCGGATCCATGCTTATATGTTTTTGTGATGTTGTCATGTAGACAAAACAAGGAAAGAACTCCACAAAATTTTCGAGCAGTTTGACCTAAAAATTACCGCCGAATCAAATTTACGCATAGTAAACTTTTTAGATGTAGCTTTCGACCTTAACAATGGAAATTATAGGCCCTATAGGAAGCCCAATGACGATCCGCTTTACATAAATAAGCACTCTAACCACCCACCAAGCATCACAAGACAGTTACCTGCATCAATCAACAAGCACATTGCACTTCTCTCATCAGATGAACAAGTTTTTCAGGAATCTGCACCCATATATCAGAACGCACTTAAGCACAGCAACTTTGATCATGATCTTAGCTACACTCAACACACAGCACAGCAACCACGCAGGAATAGGCAACGCAACATCACTTGGTTCAACCCACCTTTTAGCAAGAGTGTAAGCACAAACGTAGGACGTAATTTCCTAAACCTAATTGACAAGCACTTCCCACCACACCACAAGCTCCATAAGATTTTTAACAGAAACACAGTCAAAGTAAGTTACAGCTGCATGAACAATGTTAAGTCAATAATCACTAAACACAATGCACACATATCTAGGAATAACATGCCACAGGATAAAGACACCAGCAGTTGCAATTGTAGGAAAAACACGAATTGTCCACTTAGAAAACAATGCATGACTAGGGACATAGTATACAAAGCAACAGTCACAGTAAACAACACAAACACGATCAAGAATTACATTGGCATGACTTCAGCCACATTCAAAGAGCGATTGGCCAACCACACTAAATCTTTTCAGCATAAAAAGCATGCAAACGACACCGAACTTTCGAAATATATTTGGGCATTGAAAGAAAACAATAAGGATTTTAGTATTAATTGGCAAATTTTAAAACATTCCATTTCGTACACGGGAGGTTCAAAACGATGTAATTTATGTTGAGAAGAAAAATTTTATATTTTGAAAGATAAAAACAAGAATTGTTTACTCAACAAAAGAGCAGAAATTATCAGTCAATGTCGTCATCGAAATAAATTCCGCGCAAACAGCGCAACAAAAGCCATGAATGCATGTATTGTTTCGCCCCCACACTCCCACGTTCCGACAAGAAGGATATAAGCACCCCCTGTTTTCGAAAATTGTGATCTGCCTGAAGATTCTTTTTTAGATGAAACAGCCTGTAGCAGACTTTTGAGGTAAGCGAAAATCTATATTTGCTCTAACTATATGTTATCGAGCACTCTTTGCGTTTCGTAGACCAAATCCCACACGTATATATATATATATATATATATATATATATATATATATATGATATATATATATATATGACATATATATATATATGAATATATATATATATATATATATATATATATATATATAATATATATATATATATATATATATATGACATATATGACATATATATATATATATATATATATATATATATATATATATATATATATATATATATATAATATATATACATATATATATATATATATATATATATATATATATATATATATATATATATATATATATATATATATGACATATATATTCGAGGGTAAGTCGAGGGTTCCGAAAATCCCGCTTTTCACATTTTAAACGTATTTTAAATATTTTGCCACATTTTATTATGACTATACGCCGGAATTAAGTTTTGCGTCTAAATCAACTGTCGCTGCCACGCCGTACCTATAATCGTATTAGGTTCGGCGCATGAGAAGTTCGGAGTCTGTAATACAATAACACGACACTCGCGCCAGGTGCCAGCTAATACTTTACACCAAACACTTCGCGATCTTAGGCTTTGCTCTTTCAGAAGTTTCTGAATACGGGTTTACTCCGACAGTATTCATTTCGATAGTCATAGGACATTAGTCATTACATCAATTTCTTTAAAATGTCGAAACGAATGTACTCCACCGTTGTGTCTGGCATTCGCAGGTTTAGCATAGTGCTTAGGCATTCAAATTATCACAATAGGATAATTTCTAAATGTCTTTAGAAAAACAGCAGTTGGGAACTTGGAAAAATACATTGCTTCACTGCCGTTTAAATTTTTGTCCAGTCCATAGAATCCCTGACAATCCTTTCAATCACTTGGATGTGACTGTATAAATAATAGCTTTGTTTTGAAAATATTGGCAATGTTTTTTAATACTTTCACAGGAAAATGACAAATCCAAGGGCTCCAAGATGAACGGAAGAAATCAAGTACCAATGCAGGAGAAAAGAGCTGCCAATTCATGATATGAATGCAAATTTTGATGGATCAATTATGTAGGGTGGGCTATGAAACCAAAATAACATTTTTGGTGGGGCCATTAAACCATACTGCAAACTGATGCAGGGTTATGATTTTTTTTTAAGATTTGCACTTTCCCTTCCGGCCCCCTCCCGGGTTGAATTTATGACAGCTCCCTAAATATGACTAACACGCACGCCTATAGGAGAGTATATAGGCGTGCGTGTTAATATTTATTAAACAAGACGTACAGACCAGCTATATACAGACCAGCTCTGATCGACACCATAGTATTTCTTACCTTTCTCGGCCAGTTATCGCCACCATAAATCATGAACATGAGCCAATTGTGGCCATTTGTATCAGAATATTAGAGATTCAAAATTGGAAGAAAATGCTAGGTAAACATAAACACACCATTTCTACACCCCTGCGACAAACTAAGAGTAGCATTTTATTACAAATAATCTCAATAATTCAGTTTTCATTGTAAAGGAGTTTATATTAATTACAAATCTATCCAAAAAGAACGTTCATCCCACAATTATTTAAAATTTCGCGCTGTCTATCATCTAAACCATTATACACGTCATGCGAAATACACAACCGCTCAGAAAAAACAGGATTTTTTCGCTTGATGTGCAGAAAATCTAAATGGTAATAAGTGTTATTAAAGTCATGACTAAATATTAGCCTTTCTGTTTGGGGGCATTTTTTAATCACTCTTCTGTCCATGTGTCTAACAATTATGTTAAACGGCGGTGACCTGTATTTGTCCGCAAAATCGTTTCCACAACCATAACATTTGCGTACATTGTTTGGAAGTAAGATAATTTCGTACTGGTAAGGTGACATACCAGAATGCCATTGAAGATCGACCGATGGATTTGGCACACGATTTGCAATAGATGGATTAGGATGAGTTTGGACAGGATTAAAATATGGAGGGGATAGAAAATGGGGATTCGCGAAATGGGGATTCATGATTCGCTCGGGAGTAGAATGACTATGCGTTGTCATGGGTACACGACTTCTTAACTCCGCTGGATAGGTGAATGGCGTAAACGGGGCTCGCTGAGAAATAAAAGGCAATGGAGGGAGAATCGGATTCGTAGGAATTCTCAAGGTACTTCCTAATTCCGGTAGGTTCGACGTGGCAGTAGAAGCAGTGCTACTGGTTGAAGGTTTTGTTGTCTTGTTTCGTGTTTTTTTATTCTCTCTAGGCTTGAAAGAGGTCACCGGGTCAACAGTCCTACCATTATCATCAGGGGTAATGTTCTGCAAGATTTCTGCCCCAAGTTGTTTTGCATGGTTCACTTCTCGTGCGTGTGATTTTTGTTTCATTCGGTTGAAAGATGGACCATTTCCACCTGTAGATGCTCCGGTAGCATAGGCTTTGAGTTCAACGGCAAATGTAATTGAATCTCTCACATCTGCTTGACAAGCATCAAGCAAAGACATGTTCGAAGTATCTTTGTGCACCCACCCTGCATGGATCACCTCGGCTTGGTTCATTGATGGTGCTTGGGATGGTGCAAACGCGCGGAAAATAAATCCCCGTCTATGATGCCACGAGGACAACCAAGTTTCAAGAAACTTGTGTTCTGAGCTTCTAGAAATGAACGAGTCGAAGCGACTCTTAACAATGTTATACTGTTCTTCTGTGACACTTTCTAGAAGACCATCGCACAGTTCTTTGAATTCGTCTGCGCTGTCAGGATTTAATTTCTGGGCTTTCTTATTTCGGTGATCTTTAAAATGAAACTCTCAAGTCTTTATGCGGTATTTTGCGCTCTCTCCAAATACTGTGGAACTCCCTGCTAAGTTTGCGCCGGCCATATCTGTACACCAGCCTGTTGGGTTGAAATTCGTACCTTGACCCCCAGAAACCTTTTCCAAAACCTCATTAAAAAGTTTCCAGAAAAGTTCCACATTTTCAGAATCTTCTTTCTCTGCCTCCATCGTAGCCAATTGTACTTGTTTTCGAAGGAGGGTGTGGTAAACGCTGGCTGTTAGGGTGACAAAACCACGACACCTTTTAAACTTGCCATCGAAGAAACAATATTCCTCGCTTAGGAAATGTTCGCCATTCATATCCATGTCTAAAGCGAGTTCTGCTTTTTCTTTGCTCATTTTAAAAACAAAAGAAGGTCTATCAGGGTTGCCCCTTCTATCATTGACTTTGTAAATATAAAAATCGTCTTTTTGGTCGCAGTAACCTTTAAACGTTACCACCGCCTCGAAATTGTGGCCAAACGGCTGCGTGTCATTTTTCATCTTTCTTTTTTCATTAGAAATCCATTGTCGATCTAAAGTGGCTTCGACTTCTTTTTCCACTTCAGTCCAATGTTTTTGCTGACGAAAAGCAGATAAAATGCATGCTGATTGTAATTCCGCCGGCTTTATTTCGGATTATCGTTCAAAAGTTGTTGAACATAATCCTTATTTTTGGCCCGTTGTTTAATTACAGGACAAGTGTGCAGTCCGCAATGGTAAATTTTAACTGAGTTGTCTCCGTAGCTAATGTATCTTCGCGCATGGCATGGTACAAAAATGGCAGTTTTTCCACATCCGTTGCATTCGGTCATTCCGCTTCTGTTTTTTTTTTAAATTGTGTTGTATTGACAACTCCGTACTGGATTTTGAATGGGCATTCAGTGCTAGTACATTTGTGCGACCCTTTGCAGTCGGCATACCTTACTCGTCTGTGTCCGCTCCATGCAGTAGGGGAATTCTTTTTCCACTTTCTGCCATCTCTTCTTAATGCTGAAACTCTTTCTTTGTCCGTTTTGAGACCTTTCATCTCAAAAACAACAGTTCCATCGATGTCATCTGGAAGCTGCGTTACAAGGTTCACGTCTTCATCCTGCCATGTTTCGGGACATACTCTATTTTGAGTTTGACTTTCTTTTATGTCTTCGATATCACTTGTGTCAATGCCATTCGAACTATCATCGCCATGTTCCCTGTTTTTCCTGAATTAACATAAAAAATATATAATAATTATTTGGTACTAATTGCATAATTGTTTGGTACTTCCTTGTGTTAACTTTCATATTCTTTTAGACAAGGCTGGCGGGAATATTAAATGCAGAAAAAAATCTTGAAATGGATTTTTTGTCGTAAAACATGCCAGACTCTTCAAAAGTACCTGACTTATAAGAGGAGTTGGCGTTTTAAATGTGTATATTTTAAAATGTGTACATATTAGTATTCTACACACTAGAAAGATAGTTTCAAGTCTAATTCACGTCAGAGAGTGTAGATTCTGTTGGTTGAAGATGCGGTTCGTTCATTTTTAACAGTCTTCAGGTAATTGCATCTTTATTCTTTAAAACTTTTTTTCAAATGTGGTTTGGTTTGTTTTACATCAGACATTTACTTCACGTATGTACAAAATTACTGTACCTCTTGTTTCTTCGCCTTTGCAGCTTTGAGCTGACTGTCTCCTTCTTTGCCTTTGGTTTAGGCAAATCATCTTCATACATACATTGTGCTTGTGCTGAAACACATAATTATATAAAATGGGGAGGAGTGTTATGGTGACCCTACACTATACTATGGCATAGTAGTGATTTGTTAGCGACAAACTAATTCGCCGCGAATAAGTAGAAACCGATCCAACTTTTTGTTTGATCGCTTCGCGTCGCAAATAAATTTGCGTGGTGGAAACGGGGCTTTAGCCTTTAGGGCGCCTCTGACAGCCACTTTATGACTCATCTGATAGCGGAGCTATGGTGGAAGGGTATATGTTAATTGTAATCCACCCTATCAACATTTTCTGTGTGAGGAAACAGGAGTACCCGGAGAAAACGCACGACCTTCGGTAGAGCGTTGACTGACTCTTTTCACATAAGTGCCATGAGTCCGATGTGAGAATCCAATCTTAGTGGACTTAGAAATGAACGGCGCTTGCTTTGACCATTGCGCCAACGAAGCCCCATAGGCCCTAGAGTACATACAGTATTTCTCCATTAAAAGGCTGAACGTCAATATTAATATACCTAGGTTTCTTTTTCTTTGATTTCTTCTTGTCAGTTTCGTTGCTTATTTTCACACTGCTGACTTCCTGCGGCTACAAGAGAGAAACCGGAATGGAACGTATTAATAATGAATGTTTCCTAAACGCCCTCTTCTATATGACTCAATATACTTAAACCAGTATAACACCCGTATGTAACAGACGCCCCTTATGAACGCCATTATTTATACCAGGGGGAGGTATGGATACCTAAAAACCCGGTATTTTTGGCGTGCCCAAATTTGGGGGAAATCTAGGCAGGTGCATTGGAAGCTTATTAAACTCAGGGGGGCGGAGGGCATGGATCAGAAATTAAATTTAGAGTCCCTAGATCGTTGGTAATGGTGTTTTCAGATTATTCTAGACCTTTTTCGTTACACTTATAATAATTTGATATTATATATGTTCGGGTTTTTTTTGAAATCACTTTTTACAGGGCCAAAAGCTGTTCGTGCTAAACCACTGTAACGATGGCTTCAAACTAAGACGGCAAATCGATAGCCATGCAAACTGCCTTACAAGGACGGAATTAAAAAACCTTAACTTTTGCGTTTAACCTGTTAAAATGTTAAATACTGGATATTACTTTTTGCCAGAATGAACCGTGCGTCTTCGTAATTACATGAATGCCAGGAGAGTATTCTTCATCATCCCAAGACTCGAATGTTTTGGAAATATTAACCTGTTTTAAATAAAAGGAAGATAAATTTTGGAAATGTGTAAAAGAGGTGTAGAAAATCTGAAGTAAATAAATGCGTGATTATGGATGGCTATAAGGCTGGTTCTGTAAAATATCGACAAGGTCAAGGACAAAGTTAAAATTCGACATTGTATAAAACACCCTTTAAAAAATTGGTGTATTTCAGTGGCGGTGAAGCAATTTTCTCTTTGCCATATCCCGGTCTTTGCCATCCCTGACCAAATTGCATCACGGGAGCGCTTGACAGACCACGCGGTTCCTACGCGCGCGCTTGTGTGTAAAAACTTTTATTGTCCACGCAATAGATATTTTAGGTTTTTCGTCGTCTATTTGGCAAATGTATTACAGTTTTCTTTGTGGGTTTAATTACACGAATTCAGTGTTCGTTTTTTATTTATTTAGTGGTTCAAGAAGTAACTGGTTTTATACCGTATACTATTATGCTTTGGTCTTCGATTTTTTTTACGCCTACCTCACTACATGTTTATATTGTAATACCGAACACGAAATCAAAATAAATAGAAATAGCGCATTAAAAAATGCCCGGCCTAAATAAATCGCGAACAACTCGTATAAAACCTATCCTGTCAAATGGATCCGTGACAACTGATGACAATGTTTCGCAATTTGCGCGACTTTAATAATTGCAAGGCTGAAATTTAGTCCTGGCTGGATAACCCGCAACTTATCGCGAATTGACTGTTTCTTATCAGTTATCGCCAATTGACTGTTTCAATAATGCGAATTGTTAGGCATAATACTTTGTCAAAATGTTGATACTTTTGAATTGTCTGACAGGCCGGAAAAGGTATATAATATATCTCAGCGACTGACCAAGCGAATGCTTACGTGCTATATACGTGTATGAACGCATACACTTTCAAACCATTTTTTTATTGAACGTACCTTTCTTGACTGCTTGCGTAGAGGCTTCACCAGCGTGTTCTTTTTGCACATTTGCAATATTGAAGGACTTTTTTCCCAGTTTTCCCCTTCAGTTGTGCTATCATCGCTCTAAAATTTAAAAGAGGTATTCACTGCTGGTGAAGGAATTTACTAATCATTGCACTACTGTAGCTAAAGCTACTTACACCGACACGGTCTGAAGATGAGTGAGAGCTTGTTAGATCAATAATAACGCCGGGTTGTGACACTGTCACCGACTTAGGTTGAGCCAGATCATCCTGAAAACACAAGCAAAACATTTCCTTTACAACACAGGCATAGCAAAAACAGGCATAGCATAAACAAAGTACGACCTTTTTAAAGAAGAAATTTTACCTTGCTCGCCTTCAGTGCTTGTTTTAAAGCATCCTCTTCACTTTCGGTTTGATATTCATTAAGCCAGTTAACGATACCACGAGACTGCTGCGGGCGCTCGATATCTTCGTCAGAACTGCCGGACACAACGGCGGAGTACATTCATTTCGACATTTTAAAGAAATTGATGTAATGACTAATGTCCTATGACTATCGAAATTAATACTGTCGGAGTAAACCCTTATTCAGAAACTTCTGAAAGAGCAAGGCCTAAGATCGCGAAGTGTTTGGTGTAAAGTATTAGCTGGCACCTGGCGGAAGTGTAATGTTATTTTATTACAGACTCCGAACTTCTCATGCGCCGAGCCTAATACGATTATAGGTACGGCGTGGGAGCGACAGTTGATTTACACGCAAAACTTAATTCCGGCGTATAGTCATAATAAAATGTGGCAAAATATTTAAAATACGTTTAAAATGTGAAAAGCGGGATTTTCGGGACCCTCGACTTTTTACCCTCGACTTTGACCCTCGACCTCTCGACCCTCGACTATTACACACACTCTCATATATATATATATATATATATATAATAGTTAAAGTAGTCGTTTACAATAGGAACAGTGATGCACATCCGGGAACAATCTCTCGATCTTATCCCACGCAATCTCGCGCGTGCGGCGATGTCACGTGTGCCGCGATCTCACGCGTGCCACGCAATATAAACAGAAGTTATAGTGAAACTTTTTCAGTTGCCTGATGATCGCTTAACGCGTGAAACTCGGAGTAGCAACGTTCATTTTTTTAAATAAAATGTATATATATATATATATATATATATAGCATGTTCTAAGGATTTAGGGTGAAGGAAAATTCGAGTGTAGAATATATACGTTTTAAGACCAAACCGGGAGCAGTTGCGAAAAATGCAACTACACAGGCCCTCCGGCAGGAATTGAACCCACGACCTTGCGATTCTAGTGCAATGCTCTGACCACTGAGCCACGGAGGCCGTTGCCGAGAGCTTATATATATATATATATATATACATATATATATATATATGACATATATATATATATATATATATATATATATATATATATACATATATATATATATATGACATATATATATATATATATATATATATATATATATATGACATATATATCTTTTCGGCATAGCAAAAACATCCGGGAAAACGTTGTTCACAGCTCACTGCAGCAAGCCTTGGTATCACGTGTTGGCACCAGCTCTTGCTGTCGTGGTAGGTGCAACACCTGTAAATATTTAGACTCCTCAATTTCAATTTCGGCTCCAAAATATAGGTTCAACATAACCCATAGTTTCACTCGCACTTCCTCTAACCTCATTTACTGTATCTCTTGCAGTAAATGCCCCATGTTTTACATCGGAGAAACTGGAAGACGTTTAGGTGACAGGTTTGTTGAACACCTTCGTGATGTCAAGAACAATGTGCAAAACAAACCTGTTGCCAGGCACTTCAACAGTGCCAACCACTCCTTTTCTAACATGAAAATCTGTGCCATTCAGACCATTACAGGTTGTAACGATCGTCGTGTCTCATTAAATGATAAATGTGTCTCATTTACAAACTTGGTACCATTCACCCTCACGGCCTCAATGAGCGATTCTCTTTCATTTAGCTCACTCCACCACCATATTCCACACCTTTTCTTGAACCTTTTTCTGACGATTTAAATAGTAATTTATAACCTGTTTCTTTGCCTATTTGCAGGTAGCTGACCCGCAAATTGGGTCAGCACCTGCACACAGGCTAAAATTACATATTAATTTATTTGTTTACTTTGTTTTTATTGGCTTACACGTGTTCACGTGATTCCAATTGTAGCTCTGATATAAATACGCGTGACCACATGTGAGCTGTTTACTAATTTCTCCTGAAGGGCCTTCGCTCGAAACGTCGAGAAGATTTTTCTCGGTTTTTCAGGCGAACGTGACTTAACCCTAGTAATATTTATATATATATATATATATATATATATATATATATATATATATATATATATATATGATATATATATATATATATATATATATATATATATATGATATATATATATATATATATGATATATATATGATATATATGATATATAGATATATATGATATATAGATATATATGATATATAGATATATATGATATATATATATATATATATATATATATATATGATATATATATATATATATATATATATATATATATATATATATATATATGATATATATAATATATCATATATGTATAAATAAATTAAGGTAGCTGACCCACAAATTAGATCAGCACCTGCACACAGGCTAAAATTACATATTAATGTATTTGTTTACTTTGTTTTTATTGGCTTACATGTGTTCACGTGATTCCCATTGTAGCTCTGCTATAAATACGCGTGCCCACATGTGAGTTGTTTACTAATTTCTCCTGACGAAGGGCCTTCGCTCGAAACGTCGAGAAGATTTTTCTCTGTTTTCAGGCCAACGTGACTTAACCCTGGTAATATTTGGATTTCAACCATGGCCGACGCTGTCCTAGAAGCCGTTATGTATATATGTATATGTATATATATATATGTATGTGTATATGTATGTTATATATATATATATATATATATATGATATATATATATATATATATATATATATATATATATATATATATATATATATATATATATATATATATATATATATATATATATATATATATATATATATATATATATATATATATATATATATATATATATATATATATATATATATATATATATATATATATATATATATATATATATATATATATATATATCATATATGTATATCATATATGCATAAATAAATTAAGGTAGCTGACCCGCAAATTAGATCAGCACCTGCACACAGGCTATATATATATATATATATATTATTATATATGTTTTCTAGGACTTTGGGTGAAGGAAAATTGAGTGTACAACATATACATGCGAAAAATGCAACTTGAACCCACGACCTTGCGATTCTATGCAATGCTCTGACCACTGAGCCACGTAGCTCCGAGCTCGCGAGTTCTATATATAATAATGGTAATGCCAGGAGTTTACTGGGTATATTATAAATGATATTGGGCATTTCACTCGATTACATAGCATGTTCTAAGGACTTTGGGTGAAGGAAAATTGAGTGTACAACATATACATTTTAAGACCAAACCGGAGCAGTTGCGAAAAATGCAACTACAGGCCCTGGTGAACCCACGACCTTGCGATTCTAGTGCAATGCTCTGACCACTGAGCCACGGAGGCCGCTGCCGAGAGCTTGATCGCGAGTTCTGTATATATAATAAGGTGGTAATGCCAGGAGAGAACTGGATATACATATATATATATATGATATACATATATATATATATATATATATATATATATATGATATACGTATATATATATATATATATATGATATACATATATATATATATATATATATAGCAGTTCTAAGGACTTTGGGTGAAGGAAAATTCGAGTGTACAACATATACATTTTAAGACCAAACCGGAGCAGTTGCGAAAAATGCAACTACAGGCCCTCCGGCAGGAATTGAACCCACGACCTTGCGATTCTAGTGCAATGCTCTGACCACTGAGCCACGGAGGCCGTTGCCGAGAGCTTGATCGCGAGTTCTGTATATAATAAGGTGGTAATGCCAGGAGAGAACTGGGTATATTATAAATGATATTGGGCATTTCACTCGATTACATAGCATGTTCTAAAATATAATATATATATATATATATATATAATATATATATCATATATTATATATATATATATATATATATATATATCATATATATATATATATATATATCATATATTATATATATATATATATCATATATATATATATATATATATATATATATATATATATATATATATATGATAATAAAAGTAGTGTGCTGCGTAGGCAGTGTTGAAACAACAATCGAAATATGGTATAGTAGGTTAATACTGCCAAAACAGAGAACGTGAGTGGTCTAACGTTTCGAGCGAAGGCCCTTCGTCAGAGAGAAACGTAAAGAGTAAAACAAACAACGAGCTTATATACGCGAGATAATCACGTGATAAAAATTAGCCAATCAGATAAAGGTAACCAAGACAAACTAATAATGAGATTCAAAAGAATGAGCCAATCAGAGCAAAGTAACAATAACAAATAAATAATGAGATGCGAAAGCCATTTGATATATATATATATATGGTAAACTTCAAATATACAACAAATTTTTTAATTGTAGACATGTTTCGGCAAAACTTATGCCATCTTCGGTACAGATAAACGGTTAACTAATTTACAAATGGATACGAGTGTCTTTATATATACAGTGAATAAAGGATTATAAAATTCAAATTCAAACTTAGATTCAAAATTACAACGGGCAAAATTACTGAAATACCTAAAAGTTCAGTTGGTTATATGTATATGCTAATTAAAGAGTAGAACTCATGCAATGGAATTTACATTAATAAGATAAACTATAAGTGTAAACAGATTATAATTACAGGGTATGTTAATAAAACATAAAAATAGTGATTTGAAATTATAAGCTGAATATAGTGTTGAAATGGTGGACTTGAATATTGAGTTCAGGTTTAATTTTTTTAATGTGTAAAGCTTCTTTAAGTTTTAGGCGAAAAACCGACTGAGCAGAATCTAAAATTTTAAAGCAAGATGGAGAGTATTGATTTTCACAAGTCGGGGATTTTTGAAAATGTTTAAAGATATGCGAATTTTTGTCCGTTAAGACGTGTTCCTTAATCCTAGTGGTGAGATGACGAGTAGTTTCGCCAATATAACGAGAATTACATCCCGCACATGTAAATTGATAAACCACAAAAGACTTAAGTTCACGAGGAATAGGATCTTTGAAACTAAAAAGGTTTTTGATTTTGTACGAAGTAAAAATCAGTTTAAATTCTAGGTCAGTGCAAAAACGTTTAATGAGGTGTTTTAATCTGTGTTGCATAAGAATCGAATTGAATCCAATATATGGCAGTTTAAAGTAACGAATATTTTGTTTGGAGGAATTTTGTTTAGGCGAGTTTTGTTTGGCAGAAATGGTGTCATCGTTATACTTTTTGACAGCGTTATTAATGATATGAGAAGGAAACGAATTGCGTTTAAGTGAAAAGATGAGCTTTTTAAGATCATTTTGGAAACTAGCTTCGGTGTTGTTTATTTTGCGGGTCCTATCAATCAAAGTTCTGATTAGTCCGGTTTTATAATTGAGAGATGTGAAACTGAAAAAATTCGTAAGAAACCCGGTATATGTTTTCTTGTGAAATATGGAAGTAGTGCATGTGTTTGATGATTTGGTGAGCAATATATCAAGAAAAGGTAGTTTCCCATTTTTTTCTTTTTCAAAAGTGAATTTGATATTTGGATGTTGTGAGTTTAGGTAAGTGAAAAATAACATAGCATCATTTTCATTATGAAATACACAAAAAAAGTGTCATCTACATATCTGCGATAAAATAAAACATTGGGGCCGTCATAATTGTTGAGCCATAGACGTTCATGAAAACCCACAAAAATATTAGCAAGTACCGGCGCTAATGGGGAGCCCATAGCCACTCCATCAATTTGATCGTAAAAGGCACCATCAAATAAAAAATGTGTTTGTGCTGTGGCAATCAAAAATAAGTCTTTGATATCTTTTTTGTTAATCGGAAATTTAGGATTGTTATCGAAAACGAGATTTACCGCGATATCTATGGTTTCGCTTAAAGGAATGTTAGTGAAAAGACTTTCTACGTCAAATGAAATAAAAAACTTATTACTAAAGTCAAACCTTAAAAATTCTTCAACAAAAGAAAACGAATCCTTGGTAGTGTAATCATTAGGTAGGAGGGGAGTTAAGACAGAGCATAAGTACTTAGCTAGTTTATAATTATAAGCATTAATTGAGGAGACAATTGGCCTAAGTGGAGGAGCTTGATTAGGTTCACGGTGTTTGTGCAATTTCGGCAGACCATAAAATCTGGCCGGTTGTGAACCTTTAGGAAAAATATCACTATAAGTAGAATCATCTAAAGAACCTTTGTTCTTAAGTTTTCTAAGAAATCGCTGAAGTTTACCTTCTCTAAATATCGTAGGGTCCTTGATTAGAAGTTTGAACTTAGACTGATTGTCAATAATTTTGAAACAAGAGTTCTTGTATACCTGTCGGTCCATGATAACAACACCGTTATCCTTGTCAGGTTTGAGGACGATAAAGTTATCGTTATTTCTGATACTTCTTAAGATGTGGTATTTCTTGAGATCGGATTGTGTAGGACGGTAAGAAGAAATATAGCTTTGGGCCATATGAGCTAGTTCGTTTTTGAAGTGGATCTGATCTTCGTTATTCTTCAATTTTTCTTTCATCGATTGATGGATGAGTTCAACGGAGGTTAAATATGTCTGAGGAGTTTAGTCGAGGTGGTTTGATGGAGAAGCTAAGTCCATTCCGTAACAGTTCTAATTCTTCTGGTTTAAATTTATGAGACGATAGGTTAGTGACGGTTTCTTGATGGGTAAAAGGTAATGCTCTGTTCTTTGTTAAGTTTCTTAGTTTGTTACGGTGCGTCAGTAGAATCTTATTGATACGTTTGTCAACAACATTCTTTTTAAGTGCTTTGGTCAGTATAAGCCAGTCCAATGAATTTAAAGTCTAAAGTAGTTCATTGTTTTTCTTACAGAGATCGTTGTCCAATTTTCGTTGTTCTCGAGCGCGTTTGATAATAGCAGTTCGTAAAAGGCGTTTACGAATGAGACTTTAAATTCATTGGACTGGCCTATACTGACCAAAGCACTTAAAAAGAATGTTGACAAACGTATCAATAAGATTCTACTGACGCACCGTAACAAACTAAGAAACTTAATAAAGAACAGAGCATTACATTTTACCCATCAAGAAACCGAGATAGTTTATAACTCATTCCTGTCCGGGGGCTTCCCCAGAGGTGAATAAATTCGTCTGGCGTTAGCCAGAATAAAATACTAAAGACCAATTTGGACAAGAAAGAGTTAAAGAGATAGTTTATAAAGAGATAGTTTATAACTCATTCCTGTCCGGGGGCTTCCCCAGAGGTGAATAAAATCGTCTGGCGTTAGCCAGAATAAATTATACTAAAGACCAATTTGGACAAGAAAGAGTTAAAGAGATAGTTTATAAAGAGATAGTTTATAACTCATTCCTGTCCGGGGGCTTCCCCAGAGGTGAATAAAATCGTCTGGCGTTAGCCAGAATAAAATACTAAAGACCAATTCCGACAAGAAAGAGGTAAAGAGATAGTTTATAACTGATTCCTGTCGGGGGCTTCCCCAGAGGTGAATAAAATCGTCTGGCGTTAGCCAGAATAAAATACTAAAGACCAATTCGGACAAGAAAGAGTTAAAGAGATAGTTTATAACTCATTCCTGTCCGGGGGCTTCCCCAGAGGTGAATAAAATCGTCTGGCGTTAGCCAACATAAAATACTAAAGACCAATTCGGACAAGAAAGAGTTAAAGAGATAGTTTATAAAGAGATAGTTTATAACTCATTCCTGTCCGGGGCCTTCCCCAGAGGTGAATAAAATCGTCTGGCGTTAGCCAGAATAAAAGTAGTACTAAAGACCAATTCGGACAAGAAAGAGTTAAAGAGATAGTTTATAAAGAGATAGTTTATAACTCATTCCTGTCCGGGGGCTTCCCCAGAGGTGAATAAATTCGTCTGGCGTTAGCCAGAATAAAATACTAAAGACCAATACGGACAAGAAAGAGTTAAAGAGATAGT
Source organism: Corallium rubrum (assembly GCA_964035015.1). Taxonomy (NCBI): domain Eukaryota; kingdom Metazoa; phylum Cnidaria; class Anthozoa; order Scleralcyonacea; family Coralliidae; genus Corallium; species Corallium rubrum. The sequence goes on from OZ035997.1 coordinate 17,216,371, forward strand.
TTATAAAGAGATAGTTTATAACTCATTCCTGTCCGGGGGCTTCCCCAGAGGTGAATAAAATCGTCTGGCGTTAGCCAGAATAAAATACTAAAGACCAATTCGGACAAGAAAGAGTTAAAGACATAGTTTATAACTCATTCCTGTCGTGGGGCTTCTCCAGAGGTGAATAAAATCGTCTGGCGTTAGCCAGAATAAAATACTAAAGACCAATTCGGACAAGAAAGAGTTAAAGAGATAGTTTATAACTCATTCCTGTCCTGGGGCTTCTCCAGAGGTGAATAAAATCGTCTGGCGTTAGCCAGAATAAAATACTAAAGACCAATTCGGACAAGAAAGAGTTAAAGAGATAGTTTATAACTCATTCCTGTCCGGGGGCTTCCCCAGAGGTGAATAAAATCGTCTCGCGATAGCCAGAATAAAATACTAAAGACCAATTCGGACAAGAAAGAGTTAAAGGGATAGTTTATAACTCATTCCTGTCCGGGGGCTTCCCCAGAGGTGAATAAAATCGTCTGGCGTTAGCCAGAATATAATACTAAAGACCAATTCCGACAAGAAAGAGGTAAAGAGATAGTTTATAACTCATTGCTGAACGCGGGCTTCCCCAGAGGTGAATAAAATCGTCTGGCGTTAGCCAGAATAAAATACTAAAGATCAATTCGGACAAGAAAGAGTTAAAGAGATAGTTTATAAAGAGATAGTTTATAACTCATTCCTGTCCGGGGGCTTCCCCAGAGGTGAATAAAATCGTCTGGCGTTAGCCACAATAAAATACTAAAGACCAATTCGGACAAGAAAGAGTTAAAGAGATAGTTTATAAAGAGATAGTTTATAACTCATTCCTGTCCGGGGGCTTCCCCAGAGGTGAATAAAATCGTCTGGCGTTAGCCAGAATAAAATACTAAAGACCAATTCGGACAAGAAAGAGTTAAAGAGATAGTTTATAACTCATTCCTGTCCGGTGGCTTCCCCAGAGGTGAATAAAATCGTCTGGCGTTAGCCAGAATAAAATACTAAAGACCAATTTGGACAAGAAAGAGTTAAAGAGATAGTTTATAAAGAGATAGTTTATAACTCATTCCTGTCCGGTGGCTTCTCCAGAGGTGAATAAAATCGTCTGGCGTTAGCCAGAATAAAATACTAAAGACCAATTCGGACAAGAAAGAGTTAAAGACATAGTTTATAACTCATTCCTGTCGTGGGGCTTCTCCAGAGGTGAATAAAATCGTCTGGCGTTAGCCAGAATAAAATACTAAAGACCAATTCGGACAAGAAAGAGTTAAAGAGATAGTTTATAACTCATTCCTGTCCTGGGGCTTCTCCAGAGGTGAATAAAATCGTCTGGCGTTAGCCAGAATAAAATACTAAAGACCAATTCGGACAAGAAAGAGTTAAAGAGATAGTTTATAACTCATTCCTGTCCGGGGGCTTCCCCAGAGGTGAATAAAATCGTCTCGCGTTAGCCAGAATAAAATACTAAAGACCAATTCGGACAAGAAAGAGTTAAAGGGATAGTTTATAACTCATTCCTGTCCGGGGGCTTCCCCAGAGGTGAATAAAATCGTCTGGCGTTAGCCAGAATATAATACTAAAGACCAATTCCGACAAGAAAGAGGTAAAGAGATAGTTTATAACTCATTGCTGAACGCGGGCTTCCCCAGAGGTGAATAAAATCGTCTGGCGTTAGCCAGAATAAAATACTAAAGATCAATTCGGACAAGAAAGAGTTAAAGAGATAGTTTATAAAGAGATAGTTTATAACTCATTCCTGTCCGGGGGCTTCCCCAGAGGTGAATAAAATCGTCTGGCGTTAGCCACAATAAAATACTAAAGATCAATTCGGACAAGAAAGAGTTAAAGAGATAGTTTATAAAGAGATAGTTTATAACTCATTCCTGTCCGGGGGCTTCCCCAGAGGTGAATAAAATCGTCTGGCGTTAGCCAGAATAAAATACTAAAGACCAATTCGGACAAGAAAGAGTTAAAGAGATAGTTTATAACTCATTCCTGTCCTGGGGCTTCTCCAGAGGTGAATAAAATCGTCTGGCGTTAGCCAGAATAAAATACTAAAGACCAATTCGGACAAGAAAGAGTTAAAGAGATAGTTTATTACTCATTCCTGTCCTGGGGCTTCTCCAGAGGTGAATAAAATCGTCTGGCGTTAGCCAGAATAAAATAGTAAAGACCAATTCAGACAACAAAGAGTTAAAGAGATAGTTTATAACTCATTCCTGTCCGGGGGCTTCCCCAGGGGTGAATAAAATCGTCTGGCGTTAGCCAGAATAAAATCGTCTGGCGTTAGCCAGAATAAAATACTAAAGACCAATTCCGACAAGAATGAGTTAAAGAGATAGTTTATAACTCATTCCTGTCCGGGGGCTTCCCCAGAGGTGAATAAAATCGTCTGGCGTTAGCCAGAATAAAATACTAAAGACCAATTCGGACAAGAAAGAGGTAAAGAGGTAGTTTATAACTCATTCCTGTTCGGGGGCTTCCCCAGAGGTGAATAAAATCGTCTGGCGTTAGCCAGAATAAAATACCAAAGACCAGTTCGGACAAGAAAGAGTTAAAGAGATAGTTTATAACACATTCCTGTCCGGTGGCTTCCCCAGAGGTGAATAAAATCGTCTGGCGTTAGCCAGAATAAAATACTAAAGACCAATTTGGACAAGAAAGAGTTAAAGAGATAGTTTGTAACTCATTCCTGTCCGGGGGCTTCCCCAGAGAATAAAATCGTCTGGCGTTAGCCAGAATAAAATACTAAAGACCAATTCGGACAAGAAAGAGTTAAAGAGATAGTTTATAACTCATTCCTGTCCGGGGTCTTCCCCAGAGGTGAATAAAATCGTCTGGCGTTAGCCAGAATAAAATACTAAAGACCAATTAGGACAAGAAAGAGTTAAAGAGGTAGTTTATAACTCATTCCTGTCCGGGGGCTTCCCCAGAGGTGAATAAAATCGTCTGGCGTTAGCCAGAATAAAATACTAAAGACCAATTCGGACAAGAAAGAGGTAAAGAGATAGTTTATAACTCATTCCTGTCCGGGGGCTTCCCCAGAGGTGAATAAAATCGTCTGGCGTTAGCCAGAATAAAATACTAAAGACCAATTCGGACAAGAAAGAGTTAAAGAGATAGTTTATAAAGAGATAGTTTATAACTCATTCCTGTCCGGGGGCTTCCCCAGAGGTGAATAAAATCGTCTGGCGTTAGCCAGAATAAAATACTAAAGACCATTTCGGACAAGAAAGAGTTAAAGAGATAGTTTATAAAGAGATAGTTTATAACTCATTCCTGTCCGGGGGCTTCCCCATAGGTGAATAAAATCGTCTGGCGTTAGCCAGAATAAAATACTAAAGACCAATTCGGACAAGAAAGAGTTAAAGAGATAGTTTATAAAGAGATAGTTTATAGCTCATTCCTGTCCGGGGGCTTCCCCAGAGGTGAATAAAATCGTCTGGCGTTAGCCAGAATAAAATACTAAAGACCAATTCGGACAAGAAAGAGTTAAAGAGATAGTTTATAACTCATTCCTGTCTGGGGGCTTCCCCAGGGGTGAATAAAATCGTCTGGCGTTAGCCAGAATAAAATCGTCTGGCTTTAGCCAGAATAAAATACTAAAGACCAATTCGGACAAGAAAGAGTTAAAGAGATAGTTTATAACTCATTCCTGTCCTGGGGCTTCTCCAGAGGTGAATAAAATCGTCTGGCGTTAGCCAGAATAAAATACTAAAGACCAATTCGGACAAGAAAGAGTTAAAGAGATAGTTTATAACTCATTCCTGTCTGGGGGCTTCCCCAGGGGTGAATAAAATCGTCTGGCGTTAGCCAGAATAAAATCGTCTGGCTTTAGCCAGAATAAAATACTAAAGACCAATTCCAACAAGAATGAGTTAAAGAGATAGTTTATAACTCATTCCTGTCCGGGGGCTTCCCCAGAGGTGAATAAAATCGTCTCGCGTTAACCAGAATAAAATACTAAAGACCAATTCGGACAAGAACGAGTTAAAGAGATAGTTTATAACTCATTCCTGTCCGGGGGCTTCCCCAGAGGTGAATAAAATCGTCTGGCGTTAGCCAGAATAAAATACTAAAGACCGATTCGGACAAGAAAGAGGTAAAGAGGTAGTTTATAACTCATTCCTGTCCGGGGGCTTCCCCAGAGGTGAATAAAATCGTCTGGCGTTAGCCAGAATAAAATACTAAAGACCAATTCGGACAAGAAAGAGGTAAAGAGATAGTTTATAACTCATTCCTGTCCGGGGGCTTTCCCAGAGGTGAATAAAATCGTCTGGCGTTAGCCAGAATAAAATACTAAAGACCAATTCGGACAAGAAAGAGTTAAAGAGATAGTTTATAAAGAGATAGTTTATAACTCATTCCTGTCCGGGGGCTTCCCCATAGGTGAATAAAATCGTCTGGCGTTAGCCAGAATAAAATACTAAAGACCAATTCGGACAAGAAAGAGTTAAAGAGATAGTTTATAACTCATTCCTGTCCGGGGTCTTCCCCAGAGGTGAATAAAATCGTGTGGCGTTAGCCAGAATAAAATACTAAAGACCAATTAGGACAAGAAAGAGTTAAAGAGAGAGTTTATTACTCATTCCTGTCCTGGGGCTTCTCCAGAGGTGAATAAAATCGTCTGGCGTTAGCCAGAATAAAATAGTAAAGACCAATTCAGACAACAAAGAGTTAAAGAGATAGTTTATAACTCATTCCTGTCCGGGGGCTTCCCCAGGGGTGAATAAAATCGTCTGGCGTTAGCCAGAATAAAATCGTCTGGCGTTAGCCAGAATAAAATACTAAAGACCAATTCCGACAAGAATGAGTTAAAGAGATAGTTTATAACTCATTCCTGTCCGGGGGCTTCCCCAGAGGTGAATAAAATCGTCTGGCGTTAGCCAGAATAAAATACTAAAGATCAATTCGGACAAGAAAGAGGTAAAGAGGTAGTTTATAACTCATTCCTGTTCGGGGGCTTCCCCAGAGGTGAATAAAATCGTCTGGCGTTAGCCAGAATAAAATACCAAAGACCAGTTCGGACAAGAAAGAGTTAAAGAGATAGTTTATAACACATTCCTGTCCGGTGGCTTCCCCAGAGGTGAATAAAATCGTCTGGCGTTAGCCAGAATAAAATACTAAAGACCAATTTGGACAAGAAAGAGTTAAAGAGATAGTTTGTAACTCATTCCTGTCCGGGGGCTTCCCCAGAGAATAAAATCGTCTGGCGTTAGCCAGAATAAAATACTAAAGACCAATTCGGACAAGAAAGAGTTAAAGAGATAGTTTATAACTCATTCCTGTCCGGGGTCTTCCCCAGAGGTGAATAAAATCGTCTGGCGTTAGCCAGAATAAAATACTAAAGACCAATTAGGACAAGAAAGAGTTAAAGAGGTAGTTTATAACTCATTCCTGTCCGGGGGCTTCCCCAGAGGTGAATAAAATCGTCTGGCGTTAGCCAGAATAAAATACTAAAGATCAATTCGGACAAGAAAGAGGTAAAGAGATAGTTTATAACTCATTCCTGTCCGGGGGCTTCCCCAGAGGTGAATAAAATCGTCTGGCGTTAGCCAGAATAAAATACTAAAGACCAATTCGGACAAGAAAGAGTTAAAGAGATAGTTTATAAAGAGATAGTTTATAACTCATTCCTGTCCGGGGGCTTCCCCAGAGGTGAATAAAATCGTCTGGCGTTAGCCAGAATAAAATACTAAAGACCAATTCGGACAAGAAAGAGTTATAGAGATAGTTTATAAAGAGATAGTTTATAACTCATTCCTGTCCGGGGGCTTCCCCAGAGGTGAATAAAATCGTCTGGCGTTAGCCAGAATAAAATACTAAAGACCAATTCGGACAAGAAAGAGTTAAAGAGATAGTTTATAAAGAGATAGTTTATAGCTCATTCCTGTCCGGGGGCTTCCCCAGAGGTGAATAAAATCGTCTGGCGTTAGCCAGAATAAAATACTAAAGACCAATTCGGACAAGAAAGAGTTAAAGAGATAGTTTATAACTCATTCCTGTCCTGGGGCTTCTCCAGAGGTGAATAAAATCGTCTGGCGTTAGCCAGAATAAAATACTAAAGATCAATTCGGACAAGAAAGAGTTAAAGAGATAGTTTATAACTCATTCCTGTCTGGGGGCTTCCCCAGGGGTGAATAAAATCGTCTGGCGTTAGCCAGAATAAAATCGTCTGGCTTTAGCCAGAATAAAATACTAAAGACCAATTCCGACAAGAATGAGTTAAAGAGATAGTTTATAACTCATTCCTGTCCGGGGGCTTCCCCAGAGGTGAATAAAATCGTCTCGCGTTAGCCAGAATAAAATACTAAAGACCAATTCGGACAAGAATGAGTTAAAGAGATAGTTTATAACTCATTCCTGTCCGGTGGCTTCCCCAGAGGTGAATAAAATCGTCTGGCGTTAGCCAGAATAAAATACTAAAGACCAATTCGGACAAGAAAGAGGTAAAGAGGTAGTTTATAACTCATTCCTGTCCGGGGGCTTCCCCAGAGGTGAATAAAATCGTCTGGCGTTAGCCAGAATAAAATACTAAAGACCAACTCGGACAAGAAAGAGGTAAAGAGATAGTTTATAACTCATTCCTGTCCGGGGGCTTTCCCAGAGGTGAATAAAATCGTCTGGCGTTAGCCAGAATAAAATACTAAAGTCCAATTCGGACAAGAAAGAGTTAAAGAGATAGTTTATAAAGAGATAGTTTATAACTCATTCCTGTCCGGGGGCTTCCCCATAGGTGAATAAAATCGTCTGGCGTTAGCCAGAATAAAATACTAAAGACCAATTCGGACAAGAAAGAGGTAAAGAGATAGTTTATAACTCATTCCTGTCCGGGGTCTTCCCCAGAGGTGAATAAAATCGTCTGGCGTTAGCCAGAATAAAATACTAAAGACCAATTAGGACAAGAAAGAGTTAAAGAGGTAGTTTATAACTCATTCCTGTCCGGGGGCTTCCCCAGAGGTGAATAAAATCGTCTGGCGTTAGCCAGAATAAAATACTAAAGACCAATTCGGACAAGAAAGAGGTAAAGAGATAGTTTATAACTCATTCCTGTCCGGGGGCTTCCCCAGAGGTGAATAAAATCGTCTGGCGTTAGCCAGAATAAAATACTAAAGATCAATTCGGACAAGAAAGAGTTAAAGAGATAGTTTATAAAGAGATAGTTTATAACTCATTCCTGTCCGGGGGCTTCCCCAGAGGTGAATAAAATCGTCTGGCGTTAGCCAGAATAAAATACTAAAGACCAATTGGGACAAGAAAAAGTTAAAGAGATAGTTTATAAAGAGATAGTTTATAACTCATTCCTGTCCGGGGGCTTCCCCAGAGGTGAATAAAATCGTCTGGCGTTAGCCAGAATAAAATACTAAAGACCAATTCGGACAAGAAAGAGTTAAAGAGATAGTTTATAAAGAGATAGTTTATAACTCATTCCTGTCCGGGGCTTCCCCAGAGAATAAAATCGTCTGGCGTTAGCCAGAATAAAATACTAAAGACCAATTCGGACAAGAAAGAGTTAAAGAGGTAGTTTATAACTCATTCCTGTCCGGGGGCTTCCCCAGAGGTGAATAAAATCGTCTGGCGTTTGCCAGAATAAAATACTAAAGACCAATTCGGACAAGAAAGAGGTAAAGAGATAGTTTATAACTCATTCCTGTCCGGGGGCTTCCCCAGAGGTGAATAAAATCGTCTGGCGTTAGCCAGAATAAAATACTGAAGACCAATTCGGACAAGAAAGAGTTAAAGAGATAGTTTATAAAGAGATAGTTTATAACTCATTCCTGTCCGGGGGCTTCCCCAGAGGTGAATAAAATCGTCTGGCGTTAGCCAGAATAAAATACTAAAGACCAATTCGGACAAGAAAGAGTTAAAGAGATAGTTTATAAAGAGATAGTTTATAACTCATTCCTGTCCGGGGGCTTCCCCAGAGGTGAATAAAATCGTCTGGCGTTTGCCAGAATAAAATACTAAAGACCAATTCGGACAAGAAAGAGGTAAAGAGATAGTTTATAACTCATTCCTGTCCGGGGGCTTCCCCAGAGGTGAATAAAATCGTCTGGCGTTAGCCAGAATAAAATACTAAAGACCAATTCGGACAAGAAAGAGTTAAAGAGATAGTTTATAAAGAGATAGTTTATAACTCATTCCTGTCCGGGGGCTTCCCCAGAGGTGAATAAAATCGTCTGGCGTTAGCCAGAATAAAATACTAAAGACCAATTCGGACAAGAAAGAGTTAAAGAGATAGTTTATAAAGAGATAGTTTATAACTCATTCCTGTCCGGGGGCTTCCCCAGAGGTGAATAAAATCGTCTGGCGTTAGCCAGAATAAAATACTAAAGACCAATTCGGACAAGAAAGAGGTAAAGAGATAGTTTATAACTCATTCCTGTCCGGGGGCTTCCCCAGAGGTGAATAAAATCGTCTGGCGTTAGCCAGAATAAAATACTAAAGACCAATTCGGACAAGAAAGAGTTAAAGAGATAGTTTATAAAGAGATAGTTTATAACTCATTCCTGTCCGGGGGCTTCCCCAGAGGTGAATAAAATCGTCTGGCGTTAGCCAGAATAAAATACTAAAGACCAATTCGGACAAGAAAGAGTTAAAGAGATAGTTTATAACTCATTCCTGTCCTGGGGCTTCTCCAGAGGTGAATAAAATCGTCTGGCGTTAGCCAGAATAAAATACTAAAGACCAATTCGGACAAGAAAGAGTTAAAGAGATAGTTTATAACTCATTCCTGTCCGGGGGCTTCCCCAGGGTTGAATAAAATCGTCTGGCGTTAGCCAGAATAAAATCGTCTGGCTTTAGCCAGAATAAAATACTTAAGACCAATTCCGACAAGAATGAGTTAAACAGATAGTTTATAACTCATTCCTGTCCGGGGGCTTCCCCAGAGGTGAATAAAATCGTCTCGCGTTAGCCAGAATAAAATACTAAAGATCAATTCGGACAAGAATGAGTTAAAGAGATAGTTTATAACTCATTCCTGTCCGGGGGCTTCCCCAGAGGTGAATAAAATCGTCTGGCGTTAGCCAGAATAAAATACTAAAGACCAATTCGGACAAGAATGAGTTAAAGAGATAGTTTATAATTCATTCCTGTCCGGGGGCTTCCCCAGAGGTGAATAAAATCGTCTGGCGTTAGCCAGAATAAAATACTAAAGATCAATTCGGACAAGAAAGAGGTAAAGAGGTAGTTTATAAATCATTCCTGTCCGGGGGCTTCCCCAGAGGTGAATAAAATCGTCTGGCGTTAGCCAGAATAAAATACTAAAGACCAATTGGGACAAGAAAAAGTTAAAGAGATAGTTTATAAAGAGATAGTTTATAACTCATTCCTGTCCGGGGGCTTCCCCAGAGGTGAATAAAATCGTCTGGCGTTAGCCAGAATAAAATACTAAAGACCAATTCGGACAAGAAAGAGTTAAAGAGATAGTTTATAAAGAGATAGTTTATAACTCATTCCTGTCCGGGGGCTTCCCCAGAGAATAAAATCGTCTGGCGTTAGCCAGAATAAAATACTAAAGACCAATTCGGACAAGAAAGAGTTAAAGAGGTAGTTTATAACTCATTCCTGTCCGGGGGCTTCCCCAGAGGTGAATAAAATCGTCTGGCGTTTGCCAGAATAAAATACTAAAGACCAATTCGGACAAGAAAGAGGTAAAGAGATAGTTTATAACTCATTCCTGTCCGGGGGCTTCCCCAGAGGTGAATAAAATCGTCTGGCGTTAGCCAGAATAAAATACTGAAGACCAATTCGGACAAGAAAGAGTTAAAGAGATAGTTTATAAAGAGATAGTTTATAACTCATTCCTGTCCGGGGGCTTCCCCAGAGGTGAATAAAATCGTCTGGCGTTAGCCAGAATAAAATACTAAAGACCAATTCGGACAAGAAAGAGTTAAAGAGATAGTTTATAAAGAGATAGTTTATAACTCATTCCTGTCCGGGGGCTTCCCCAGAGGTGAATAAAATCGTCTGGCGTTAGCCAGAATAAAATACTAAAGACCAATTCGGACAAGAAAGAGTTAAAGAGATAGTTTATAACTCATTCCTGTCCGGGGGCTTCCCCAGAGGTGAATAAAATCGTCTGGCGTTAGCCAGAATAAATTAGTACTAAAGACCAATTCGGACAAGAAAGAGTTAAAGAGATAGTTTATAAAGAGATAGTTTATAACTCATTCCTGTCCGGGGGCTTCCCCAGAGGTGAATAAAATCGTCTGGCGTTAGCCAGAATAAAATACTAAAGACCAATTCGGACAAGAAAGAGTTAAAGAAAGAGTTTATAAAGAGATAGTTTATAACTCATTCCTGTCCGGGGGCTTCCCCAGAGGTGAATAAAATCGTCTGGCGTTAGCCAGAATAAAATACTAAAGACCAATTCGGACAAGAAAGAGTTAAAGAGATAGTTTATAACTCATTCCTGTCCGGGGGCTTCCCCAGAGGTGAATAAAATCGTCTGGCGTTAGCCAGAATAAAATACTAAAGACCAATTCGGACAAGAAAGAGTTAAAGAGATAGTTTATAAAGAGATAGTTTATAACTCATTCCTGTCCGGGGGCTTCCCCAGAGGTGAATAAAATCGTCTGGCGTTAGCCAGAATAAAATACTAAAGACCAATTCGGACAAGAAAGAGTTAAAGAGATAGTTTATAACTCATTCCTGTCCTGGGGCTTCCCAGAGGTGAATAAAATCGTCTGGCGTTAGCCAGAATAAAATACTAAAGACCAATTCGGACAAGAAAGAGTTAAAGAGATAGTTTATAACTCATTCCTGTCCGGGGGCTTCCCCAGGGTTGAATAAAATCGTCTGGCGTTAGCCAGAATAAAATCGTCTGGCTTTAGCCAGAATAAAATACTTAAGACCAATTCCGACAAGAATGAGTTAAAGAGATAGTTTATAACTCATTCCTGTCCGGGGGCTTCCCCAGAGGTGAATAAAATCGTCTCGCGTTAGCCAGAATAAAATACTAAAGATCAATTCGGACAAGAATGAGTTAAAGAGATAGTTTATAACTCATTCCTGTCCGGGGGCTTCCCCAGAGGTGAATAAAATCGTCTGGCGTTAGCCAGAATAAAATACTAAAGACCAATTCGGACAAGAATGAGTTAAAGAGATAGTTTATAATTCATTCCTGTCCGGGGGCTTCCCCAGAGGTGAATAAAATCGTCTGGCGTTAGCCAGAATAAAATACTAAAGATCAATTCGGACAAGAAAGAGGTAAAGAGGTAGTTTATAAATCATTCCTGTCCGGGGGCTTCCCCAGAGGTGAATAAAATCGTCTGGCGTTAGCCAGAATAAAATACCAAAGACCAGTTCGGACAAGAAAGAGTTAAAGAGATAGTTTATAACACATTCCTGTCCGAGGGCTTACCCAGAGGTGAATAAAATCGTCTGGCGTTAGCCAGAATAAAATACGAAAGACCAGTTCGGACAAGAAAGAGTTAAAGAGATAGTTTATAACACATTCCTGTCCGGGGGCTTCCCCAGAGGTGAATAAAATCGTCTGGCGTTAGCCAGAATAAAATACCAAAGACCAGTTCGGACAAGAAAGAGTTAAAGAGATAGTTTATAACACATTCCTGTCCGGGGGCTTCCCCAGAGGTGAATAAAATCGTCTGGCGTTAGCCAGAATAAAATACTAAAGATCAATTCGGACAAGAAAGAGGTAAAGAGATAGTTTATAACTCATTCCTGTCCGGGGGCTTCCCCAGAGGTGAATAAAATCGTCTGGCGTTAGCCAGAATAAAATACTAAAGGCCAATTCGGACAAGAAAGAGTCAAAGAGATAGTTTATAAAGAGATAGTTTATAACTCATTCCTGTCCGGGGGCTTCCCCAGAGGTGAATAAAATCGTCTGGCGTTAGCCAGAATAAAATACTAAAGACCAATTCGGACAAGAAAGAGTTAAAGAGATAGTTTATAAAGAGATAGTTTATAACTCATTCCTGTCCGGGGGCTTCCCCAGAGGTGAATAAAATCGTCTGGCCTTAGCCAGAATAAAATACTAAAGACCAATTCGGACAAGAAAGAGTTAAGGAGATAGTTTATAACTCATTCCTGTCCTGGGGCTTCTCCAGAGGTGAATAAAATCGTCTGGCGTTAGCCAGAATAAAATACTAAAGGCCAATTCGGACAAGAAAGAGTTAAAGAGATAGTTTGTAACTCATTCCTGTCTGGGGGCTTCCCCAGGGGTGAATAAAATCGTCTGGCGTTAGCCAGAATAAAATCGTCTGGCTTTAGCCAGAATAAAATACTAAAGACCAATTCCGACAAGAATGAGTTAAACAGATAGTTTATAACTCATTCCTGTCCGGGGGCTTCCCCAGAGGTGAATAAAATCGTCTCGCGTTAGCCAGAATAAAATACTAAAGACCAATTCGGACAAGAATGAGTTAAAGAGATAGTTTATAACTCATTCCTGTCCGGGGGCTTCCCCAGAGGTGAATAAAATCGTCTGGCGTTAGCCAGAATAAAATACTAAAGACCAATTCGGACAAGAATGAGTTAAAGAGATAGTTTATAACTCATTCCTGTCCGGGGGCTTCCCCAGAGGTGAATAAAATCGTCTGGCGTTAGCCAGAATAAAATACTAAAGACCAATTCGGACAAGAATGAGTTAAAGAGATAGTTTATAACTCATTCCTCTCCCGGGGCTTCCCCAGAGGTGAATAAAATCGTCTGGCGTTAGCCAGAATAAAATACTAAAGACCAATTCGGACAAGAAAGAGGTAAAGAGGTAGTTTATAACTCATTCCTGTCCGGGGGCTTCCCCAGAGGTGAATAAAATCGTCTGGCGTTAGCCAGAATAAAATACCAAAGACCAGTTCGGACAAGAAAGAGTTAAAGAGATAGTTTATAACACATTCCTGTCCGAGGGCTTCCCCAGAGGTGAATAAAATCGTCTGGCGTTTGCCAGAATAAAATACCAAAGACCAATTCGGACAAGAAAGAGTTGAAGAGATAGTTTATAACTCATTCCTGTCCGGGGGCTTCCCCAGAGAATAAAATCGTCTGGCGTTAGCCAGAATAAAATACTAAAGACCAATTCGGACAAGAAAGAGTTAAAGAGGTAGTTTATAACTCATTCCTGTCCGGGGGCTTCCCCAGAGGTGAATAAAATCGTCTGGCGTTAGCCAGAATAAAATACTAAAGACCAATTCGGACAAGAAAGAGGTAAAGAGATAGTTTATAACTCATTCCTGTCCGGGGGCTTCCCCAGAGGTGAATAAAATCGTCTGGCGTTAGCCAGAATGAAATACTAAAGAGCAATTCGGACAAGAAAGAGTTAAAGAGATAGTTTATAAAGAGATAGTTTATAACTCATTCCTGTACGGGGGCTTCCCCAGAGGTGAATAAAATCGTCTGGCGTTAGCCAGAATAAAATACTAAAGACCAATTCGGACAAGAAAGAGTTAAAGAGATAGTTTATAACTCATTCCTGTCCTGGGGCTTCTCCAGAGGTGAATAAAATCGTCTGGCGTTAGCCAGAATGAAATACTAAAGACCAATTCGGACAAGAAAGAGTTAAAGAGATAGTTTATAACTCATTCCTGTCCGGGGGCTTCCCCAGGGGTGAATAAAATCGTCTGGCGTTAGCCAGAATAAAATCGTCTGGCTTTAGCCAGAATAAAATACTAAAGACCAATTCCGACAAGAATGAGTTAAAGAGATAGTTTATAACTCATTCCTGTCCGGGGGCTTCCCCAGAGGTGAATAAAATCGTCTGGCGTTAGCCAGAATAAAATACTAAAGACCAATTCGGACAAGAATGAGTTAAAGAGATAGTTTATAACTTATTCCTGTCCGGGGGCTTCCCCAGAGGTGAATAAAATCGTCTGGCGTTAGCCAGAATAAAATACTAAAGACCAATTCGGACAAGAAAGAGTTATAGAGATAGTTTATAAAGAGATAGTTTATAACTCATTCCTGTCCGGGGGCTTCCCCAGAGGTGAATAAAATCGTCTGGCGTTAGCCAGAATAAAATACTAAAGACCAATTCGGACAAGAAAGAGTTAAAGAGATAGTTTATAAAGAGATAGTTTATAACTCATTCCTGTCCGGGGGCTTCCCCAGAGGTGAATAAAATCGTCTGGCGTTAGCCAGAATAAAAATACTAAAGACCAATTCGGACAAGAAAGAGTTAAAGAGATAGTTTATAACTCATTCCTGTCCGGGGGCTTCCCCAGAGGTGAATAAAATCGTCTGGCGTTAGCCAGAATAAAATACTAAAGATCAATTCGGACAAGAAAGAGTTAAAGAGATAGTTTATAACTCATTCCTGTCCGGGGGCTTCCCCAGATGTGAATAAATTCGTCTGGCGTTAGCCAGAATAAAATCGTCTGGCTTTAGCCAGAATAAAATACTAAAGACCAATTCGGACAAGAAAGTGTTAAAGAGATAGTTTATAACTCATTCCTGTCCGGGGGCTTCCCCAGAGGTGAATAAAATCGTCTGGCGTTAGCCAGAATAAAATACTAAAGACCAATTCGGACAAGAATGAGTTAAAGAGATAGTTTATAACTCATTCCTGTCCGGGGGCTTCCCCAGAGGTGAATAAAATCGTCTGGCGTTAGCCAGAATAAAATACTAAAGACCAATTCGGACAAGAAAGAGTTAAAGAGATAGTTTATAACTCATTCCTGTCCGGGGGCTTCCCCAGAGGTGAATAAAATCGTCTGGCGTTAGCCAGAATAAAATACTAAAGACCAATTCGGACAAGAAAGAGTTAAAGAGATAGTTTATAACTCATTCCTGTCCGGGGGCTTCCCAGAGGTGAATAAAATCGTCTGGCGTTAGCCAGAATAAAATACTAAAGTCCAATTCGGACAAGAAGAGTTAAAGAGATAGTTTATAAGAGATAGTTTATAACTCATTCCTGTCCGGGGGCTTCCCCAGAGGTGAATAAAATCGTCTGGCGTTAGCCAGAATAAAATTAGTACTAAAGACCAATTCGGACAAGAAAGAGTTAAAGAGATAGTTTATAACTCATTCCTGTCCGGGGGCTTCCCCAGAGGTGAATAAAATCGTCTGGCGTTAGCCAGAATAAAATACTAAAGACCAATTCGGACAAGAAAGAGTTAAAGAGATAGTTTATAACTCATTCCTGTCCGGGGGCTTCCCCAGAGGTGAATAAAATCGTCTGGCGTTAGCCAGAATAAAATACTAAAGACCAATTCGGACAAGAAAGAGTTAAAGAGATAGTTTATAACTCATTCCTGTCCGGGGGCTTCCCCAGAGGTGAATAAAATCGTCTGGCGTTAGCCAGAATAAAATACTAAAGACCAATTCGGACAAGAAAGAGTTAAAGAGATAGTTTATAAGAGATAGTTTATAACTCATTCCTGTCCGGGGGCTTCCCCAGAGGTGAATAAAATCGTCTGGCGTTAGCCAGAATAAAATACTAAAGACCAATTCGGACAAGAAAGAGTTAAAGAGATAGTTTATAACTCATTCCTGTCCGGGGGCTTCCCCAGAGGTGAATAAAATCGTCTGGCGTTAGCCAGAATAAAATACTAAAGACCAATTCGGACAAGAAAGAGTTAAAGAGATAGTTTATAACAACTCATTCCTGTCCGGGGGCTTCCCCAGAGGTGAATAAAATCGTCTGGCGTTAGCCAGAATAAAATACTAAAGACCAATTCGGACAAGAAAGAGTTAAAGAGATAGTTTATAACTCATTCCTGTCCGGGGGCTTCCCCAGAGGTGAATAAAATCGTCTGGCGTTAGCCAGAATAAAATACTAAAGACCAATTCGGACAAGAAAGAGTTAAAGAGATAGTTTATAACTCATTCCTGTCCGGGGGCTTCCCCAGAGGTGAATAAAATCGTCTGGCGTTAGCCAGAATAAAATACTAAAGACCAATTCGGACAAGAAAGAGTTAAAGAGATAGTTTATAAAGAGATAGTTTATAACTCATTCCTGTCCGGGGCTTCCCCAGAGGTGAATAAAATCGTCTGGCGTTAGCCAGAATAAAATACTAAAGACCAATTCGGACAAGAAAGAGAGTTATAAAGAGATAGTTTATAACTCATTCCTGTCCGGGGGCTTCCCCAGAGGTGAATAAAATCGTCTGGCGTTAGCCAGAATAAAATACTAAAGACCAATTCGGACAAGAAAGAGTTAAAGAGATAGTTTATAACTCATTCCTGTCCGGGGGCTTCCCCAGAGGTGAATAAAATCGTCTGGCGTTAGCCAGAATAAAATACTAAAGACCAATTCGGACAAGAAAGAGTTAAAGAGATAGTTTATAAAGAGATAGTTTATAACTCATTCCTGTCCGGGGGCTTCCCCAGAGGTGAATAAAATCGTCTGGCGTTAGCCAGAATAAAATACTAAAGACCAATTCCGACAGGAAAGAGTTAAAGAGATAGTTTATAAAGAGATAGTTTATAACTCATTCCTGTCCGGGGGCTTCCCCAGAGGTGAATAAAATCGTCTGGCGTTAGCCAGAATAAAATACTAAAGACCAATTCGGACAAGAAAGAGTTAAAGAGATAGTTTATAACTCATTCCTGTCCGGGGGCTTCCCCAGAGGTGAATAAAATCGTCTGGCGTTAGCCAGAATAAAATACTAAAGACCAATTCGGACAAGAAAGAGTTAAAGAGATAGTTTATAAAGAGATAGTTTATAACTCATTCCTGTCCGGGGGCTTCCCCAGAGGTGAATAAAATCGTCTGGCGTTAGCCAGAATAAAATACTAAAGACCAATTCGGACAAGAAAGAGTTAAAGAGATAGTTTATAACTCATTCCTGTCCGGGGCTTCCCCAGAGGTGAATAAAATCGTCTGGCGTTAGCCAGAATAAAATACTAAAGACCAATTCGGACAAGAAAGAGTTAAAGAGATAGTTTATAACTCATTCCTGTCCGGGGGCTTCCCCAGAGGTGAATAAAATCGTCTGGCGTTAGCCAGAATAAAATACTAAAAACCAATTCGGACAAGAAAGAGTTAAAGAGATAGTTTATAACTCATTCCTGTCCGGGGGCTTCCCCAGAGGTGAATAAAATCGTCTGGCGTTAGCCAGAATAAAATACTAAAGACCAATTCGGACAAGAAAGAGTTAAAGAGATAGTTTATAACTCATTCCTGTCCGGGGGCTTCCCCAGAGGTGAATAAAATCGTCTGGCGTTAGCCAGAATAAAATACTAAAGACCAATTCGGACAAGAAAGAGTTAAAGAGATAGTTTATAACTCATTCCTGTCCGGGGGCTTCCCCAGAGGTGAATAAAATCGTCTGGCGTTAGCCAGAATAAAATACTAAAGACCAATTCGGACAAGAAAGAGTTAAAGAGATAGTTTATAACTCATTCCTGTCCGGGGGCTTCCCCAGAGGTGAATAAAATCGTCTGGCGTTAGCCAGAATAAAATACTAAAGACCAATTCGGACAAGAAAGAGTTAAAGAGATAGTTTATAACTCATTCCTGTCCGGGGGCTTCCCCAGAGGTGAATAAAATCG
Organism: Corallium rubrum; assembly: GCA_964035015.1. NCBI lineage: Eukaryota > Metazoa > Cnidaria > Anthozoa > Scleralcyonacea > Coralliidae > Corallium > Corallium rubrum. Next base: position 17,233,837 of record OZ035997.1, read on the forward strand.
TCTGGCGTTAGCCAGAATAAAATACTAAAGACCAATTCGGACAAGAAAGAGTTAAAGAGATAGTTTATAACTCATTCCTGTCCGGGGGCTTCCCCAGAGGTGAATAAAATCGTCTGGCGTTAGCCAGAATAAAATACTAAAGACCAATTCGGACAAGAAAGAGTTAAAGAGATAGTTTATAACTCATTCCTGTCCGGGGGCTTCCCCAGAGGTGAATAAAATCGTCTGGCGTTAGCCAGAATAAAATACTAAAGACCAATTCGGACAAGAAAGAGTTAAAGAGATAGTTTATAACTCATTCCTGTCCGGGGGCTTCCCCAGAGGTGAATAAAATCGTCTGGCGTTAGCCAGAATAAAATACTAAAGACCAATTCGGACAAGAAAGAGTCAAAGAGATAGTTTATAAAGAGATAGTTTATAACTCATTCCTGTCCGGGGGCTTCCCCAGAGGTGAATCAAATCGTCTGGCGTTAGCCAGAATAAAATACTAAAGACCAATTCGGACAAGAAAGAGTTAAAGAGATAGTTTATAACTCATTCCTGTCCGGGGGCTTCCCCAGAGGTGAATAAAATCGTCTGGCGTTAGCCAGAATAAAATACTAAAGACCAATTCGGACAAGAAAGAGTTAAAGAGATAGTTTATAACTCATTCCTGTCCTGGGGCTTCCCCAGAGGTGAATAAAATCGTCTGGCGTTAGCCAGAATAAAATACTAAAGACCAATTCGGACAAGAAAGAGTTAAAGAGATAGTTTATAACTCATTCCTGTCCGGGGGCTTCCCCAGAGGTGAATAAAATCGTCTGGCGTTAGCCAGAATAAAATCGTCTGGCTTTAGCCAGAATAAAATACTAAAGACCAATTCGGACAAGAAAGAGTTAAAGAGATAGTTTATAACTCATTCCTGTCCGGGGGCTTCCCCAGAGGTGAATAAAATCGTCTGGCGTTAGCCAGAATAAAATACTAAAGACCAATTCGGACAAGAAAGAGTTAAAGAGATAGTTTATAACTCATTCCTGTCCGGGGGCTTCCCCAGAGGTGAATAAAATCGTCTGGCGTTAGCCAGAATAAAATACTAAAGACCAATTCGGACAAGAAAGAGTTAAAGAGATAGTTTATAACTCATTCCTGTCCGGGGGCTTCCCCAGAGGTGAATAAAATCGTCTGGCGTTAGCCAGAATAAAATACTAAAGACCAATTCGGACAAGAAAGAGTTAAAGAGATAGTTTATAACTCATTCCTGTCCGGGGCTTCCCCAGAGGTGAATAAAATCGTCTGGCGTTAGCCAGAATAAAATACTAAAGACCAATTCGGACAAGAAAGAGTTAAAGAGATAGTTTATAACTCATTCCTGTCCGGGGGCTTCCCCAGAGGTGAATAAAATCGTCTGGCGTTAGCCAGAATAAAATACTAAAGACCAATTCGGACAAGAAAGAGTTAAAGAGATAGTTTATAACTCATTCCTGTCCGGGGCTTCCCCAGAGGTGAATAAAATCGTCTGGCGTTAGCCAGAATAAAATACTAAAGACCAATTCGGACAAGAAAGAGTTAAGAGATAGTTTATAACTCATTCCTGTCCGGGGGCTTCCCCAGAGGTGAATAAAATCGTCTGGCGTTAGCCAGAATAAAATACTAAAGACCAATTCGGACAAGAAAGAGTTAAAGAGATAGTTTATAACTCATTCCTGTCCGGGGGCTTCCCCAGAGGTGAATAAAATCGTCTGGCGTTAGCCAGAATAAAATACTAAAGACCAATTCGGACAAGAAAGAGTTAAAGAGATAGTTTATAACTCATTCCTGTCCGGGGGCTTCCCCAGAGGTGAATAAAATCGTCTGGCGTTAGCCAGAATAAAATACTAAAGACAATTCGGACAAGAAAGAGTTAAAGAGATAGTTTATAAAGAGATAGTTTATAACTCATTCCTGTCCGGGGGCTTCCCCAGAGGTGAATAAAATCGTCTGGCGTTAGCCAGAATAAAATACTAAAGACCAATTCGGACAAGAAAGAGTTAAAGAGATAGTTTATAACTCATTCCTGTCCGGGGCTTCCCCAGAGGTGAATAAAATCGTCTGGCGTTAGCCAGAATAAAATACTAAAGACCAATTCGGACAAGAAAGAGTTAAAGAGATAGTTTATAACTCATTCCTGTCCGGGGGCTTCCCCAGAGGTGAATAAAATCGTCTGGCGTTAGCCAGAATAAAATCGTCTGGCGTTAGCCAGAATAAAATACTAAAGACCAATTCGGACAAGAAAGAGTTAAAGAGATAGTTTATAACTCATTCCTGTCCGGGGGCTTCCCCAGAGGTGAATAAAATCGTCTGGCGTTAGCCAGAATAAAATACTAAAGAACAATACGGACAAGAAAGAGTTAAAGAGATAGTTTATAACTCATTCCTGTCCGTCCGGGGGCTTCCCCAGAGGTGAATAAAATCGTCTGGCGTTAGCCAGAATAAAATACTAAAGACCAATTCGGACACGAAAGAGTTAAGAGATAGTTTATAAAGAGATAGTTTATAACTCATTCCTGTCCGGGGGCTTCCCCAGAGGTGAATAAAATCGTCTGGCGTTAGCCAGAATAAAATACTAAAGACCGATTCGGACAAGAAAGAGTTAAAGAGATAGTTTATAACTCATTCATTCCTGTCCGGGGGCTTCCCCAGAGGTGAATAAAATCGTCTGGCGTTAGCCAGAATAAAATACTAAAGACCAATTCGGACAAGAAAGAGTTAAAGAGATAGTTTATAACTCATTCCTGTCCGGGGCTTCCCCAGAGGTGAATAAAATCGTCTGGCGTTAGCCAGAATAAAATACTAAAGACCAATTCGGACAAGAAAGAGTTAAAGAGATAGTTTATAACTCATTCCTGTCCGGGGGCTTCCCCAGAGGTGAATAAAATCGTCTGGCGTTAGCGTTAGCCAGAATAAAATACTAAAGACCAATTCCGACAAGAATGAGTTAAAGAGATAGTTTATAACTCATTCCTGTCCGGGGGCTTCCCCAGAGGTGAATAAAATCGTCTGGCGTTAGCCAGAATAAAATACTAAAGACCAATTCGGACAAGAAAGAGTTAAAGAGATAGTTTATAACTCATTCCTGTCCGGGGGCTTCCCCAGAGGTGAATAAAATCGTCTGGCGTTAGCCAGAATAAAATACTAAAGACCAATTCGGACAAGAAAGAGTTAAAGAGATAGTTTATAACTCATTCCTGTCCGGGGGCTTCCCCAGAGGTGAATAAAATCGTCTGGCGTTAGCCAGAATAAAATACTAAAGACCAATTCGGACAAGAAAGAGTTAAAGAGATAGTTTATAACTCATTCCTGTCCGGGGGCTTCCCCAGAGGTGAATAAAATCGTCTGGCGTTAGCCAGAATAAAATACTAAAGTCCAATTCGGACAAGAAAGAGTTAAAGAGATAGTTTATAAAGAGATAGTTTATAACTCATTCCTGTCCGGGGGCTTCCCCAGAGGTGAATAAAATCGTCTGGCGTTAGCCAGAATAAAATACTAAAGACCAATTCGGACAAGAAAGAGTTAAAGAGATAGTTTATAACTCATTCCTGTCCGGGGCTTCCCCAGAGGTGAATAAAATCGTCTGGCGTTAGCCAGAATAAAATACTAAAGACCAATTCGGACAAGAAAGAGTTAAAGAGGATAGTTTATAACTCATTCCTGTCCGGGGGCTTCCCCAGAGGTGAATAAAATCGTCTGGCGTTAGCCAGAATAAAATACTAAAGGCCAATTCGGACAAGAAAGAGTTAAAGAGATAGTTTATAACTCATTCCTGTCCGGTTCCTCAGTGGTGAATAAAATCGTCTGGCGTTAGCCAGAACAAAATTAGTACTAAAGATCAATTCGGACAAGAAAGAGTTAAAGAGATAGTTTATAAAGAGATAGTTTATAACTCATTCCTGTCCGGGGGCTTCCCCAGAGGTGAATAAAATCGTCTGGCGTTAGCCAGAATAAAATACTAAAGACCAATTCGGACAAGAAAGTTTAAAAGAGATAGTTTATAACTCATTCCTGTCCGGGGGCTTCCCCAGAGGTGAATAAAATCGTCTGGCGTTAGCCAGAATAAAATTAGTACTAAAGACCAATTCGGACAAGAAAGAGTTAAAGAGATAGTTTATAAAGAGATAGTTTATAACTCATTCCTGTCCGGGGGCTTCCCCAGAGGTGAATAAAATCGTCTGGCGTTAGCCAGAATAAAATACTAAAGACCAATTCGGACAAGAAAGAGTTAAAGACATAGTTTATAACTCATTCCTGTCCGGGGGCTTCCCCAGAGGTGAATAAAATCGTCTGGCGTTAGCCAGAATAAAATACTAAAGACCAATTCGGACAAGAAAGAGTTAAAGAGATAGTTTATAACTCATTCCTGTCCGGGGGCTTCCCCAGAGGTGAATAAAATCGTCTCGCGTTAGCCAGAATAAAATTACTACTAAAGACCAATTCGGACAAGAAAGAGTTAAAGAGATAGTTTATAAAGAGATAGTTTATAACTCATTCCTGTCCGGGGGCTTCCCCAGAGGTGAATAAAATCGTCTGGCGTTAGCCAGAATAAAATACTAAAGACCAATTCGGACAAGAAAGAGTTAAAGAGATAGTTTATAAAGAGATAGTTTATAACTCATTCCTGTCCGGGGGCTTCCCCAGAGGTGAATAAAATCGTCTGGCGTTAGCCAGAATAAAAAGTACTAAAGACCAATTCGGACAAGAAAGAGGTTAAAGAGATAGTTTATAACTCATTCCTGTCCGGGGGCTTCCCCAGAGGTGAATAAAATCGTCTGGCGTTAGCCAGAATAAAATACTAAAGACCAATTCGGACAAGAAAGAGTTAAAGAGATAGTTTATAAAGAGATAGTTTATAACTCATTCCTGTCCGGGGGCTTCCCCAGAGGTGAATAAAATCGTCTGGCGTTAGCCAGAATAAAATACTAAAGACCAATTCGGACAAGAAAGAGTTAAAGAGATAGTTTATAAAGAGATAGTTTATAACTCATTCCTGTCCGGGGGCTTCCCCAGAGGTGAATAAAATCGTCTGGCGTTAGCCAGAATAAAATACTAAAGACCAATTCGGACAAGAAAGAGTTAAAGAGATAGTTTATAACTCATTCCTGTCCGGGGGCTTCCCCAGAGGTGAATAAAATCGTCTGGCGTTAGCCAGAATAAAATACTAAAGACCAATTCGGACAAGAAAGAGTTAAAGAGATAGTTTATAACTCATTCCTGTCCGGGGGCTTCCCCAGTGGTGAATAAAATCGTCTGGCGTTAGCCAGAATAAAATCGTCTGGCTTTAGCCAGAATAAAATACTTAAGACCAATTCCGACAAGAATGAGTTAAACAGATAGTTTATAACTCATTCCTGTCCGGGGCTTCCCCAGAGGTGAATAAAATCGTCTGGCGTTAGCCAGAATAAAATACTAAAGACCAATTCGGACAAGAAAGAGTTAAAGAGATAGTTTATAACTCATTCCTGTCCGGGGGCTTCCCCAGAGGTGAATAAAATCGTCTGGCGTTAGCCAGAATAAAATACTAAAGACCAATTCGGACAAGAAAGAGTTAAAGAGATAGTTTATAACTCATTCCTGTCCGGGGGCTTCCCCAGAGGTGAATAAAATCGTCTGGCGTTAGCCAGAATAAAATACTAAAGGCCAATTCGGACAAGAAAGAGTTAAAGAGATAGTTTATAAGGAGATAGTTTATAACTCATTCCTGTCCGGGGGCTTCCCCAGAGGTGAATAAAATCGTCTGGCGTTAGCCAGAATAAAATACTAAAGACCAATTCGGACAAGAAAGAGTTAAAGAGATAGTTTATAACTCATTCCTGTCCGGGGGCTTCCCCAGAGGTGAATAAAATCGTCTGGCGTTAGCCAGAATAAAATCGTCTGGCTTTAGCCAGAATAAAATACTAAAGACCAATTCGGACAAGAAAGAGTTAAAGAGATAGTTTATAACTCATTCCTGTCCGGGGGCTTCCCCAGAGGTGAATAAAATCGTCTGGCGTTAGCCAGAATAAAATACTAAAGACCAATTCGGACAAGAAAGAGTTAAAGAGATAGTTTATAACTCATTCCTGTCCGGGGGCTTCCCCAGAGGTGAATAAAATCGTCTGGCGTTAGCCAGAATAAAATACTAAAGACGAATTCGGACAAGAAAGAGTTAAAGAGATAGTTTATAACTCATTCCTGTCCGGGGGCTTCCCCAGAGGTGAATAAAATCGTCTGGCGTTAGCCAGAATAAAATACTAAAGACCAATTCGGACAAGAAAGAGTTAAAGAGATAGTTTATAACTCATTCCTGTCCGGGGGCTTCCCCAGAGGTGAATAAAATCGTCTGGCGTTAGCCAGAATAAAATCGTCTGGCGTTAGCCAGAATAAAATACTAAAGACCAATTCGGACAAGAAAGAGTTAAAGAGATAGTTTATAACTCATTCCTGTCCGGGGGCTTCCCCAGAGGTGAATAAAATCGTCTGGCGTTAGCCAGAATAAAATACTAAAGACCAATTCGGACAAGAATGAGTTAAAGAGATAGTTTATAACTCATTCCTGTCCGGGGGCTTCCCCAGAGGTGAATAAAATCGTCTGGCGTTAGCCAGAATAAAATACTAAAGACCAATTCGGACAAGAAAGAGTTAAAGAGATAGTTTATAACTCATTCCTGTCCGGGGGCTTCCCCAGAGGTGAATAAAATCGTCTGGCGTTAGCCAGAATAAAATACTAAAGACCAATTCGGACAAGAAAGAGTTAAAGAGATAGTTTATAACTCATTCCTGTCCGGGGGCTTCCCCAGAGGTGAATAAAATCGTCTGGCGTTAGCCAGAATAAAATACTAAAGACCGATTCGGACAAGAAAGAGTTAAAGAGATAGTTTATAACTCATTCCTGTCCGGGGGCTTCCCCAGAGGTGAATAAAATCGTCTGGCGTTAGCCAGAATAAAATACTAAAGACCAATTCGGACAAGAAAGAGTTAAAGAGATAGTTTATAACTCATTCCTGTCCGGGGGCTTCCCCAGAGGTGAATAAAATCGTCTGGCGTTAGCCAGAATAAAATACTAAAGATCAATTCGGACAAGAAAGAGTTAAAGAGATAGTTTATAACTCATTCCTGTCCGGGGGCTTCCCCAGAGGTGAATAAAATCGTCTGGCGTTAGCCAGAATAAAATACTAAAGACCAATTCGGACAAGAAAGAGTTAAAGAGGTAGTTTATAACTCATTCCTGTCCGGGGGCTTCCCCAGAGGTGAATAAAATCGTCTGGCGTTAGCCAGAATAAAATACCAAAGACCAGTTCGGACAAGAAAGAGTTAAAGAGATAGTTTATAACACATTCCTGTCCGGGGGCTTCCCCAGAGGTGAATAAAATCGTCTGGCGTTAGCCAGAATAAAATACCAAAGACCAATTCGGACAAGAAAGAGTTAAAGAGATAGTTTATAACTCATTCCTGTCCGGGGGCTTCCCCAGAGGTGAATAAAATCGTCTGGCGTTAGCCAGAATAAAATACTAAAGACGAATTCGGACAAGAAAGAGTTAAAGAGATAGTTTATAACTCATTCCTGTCCGGGGGCTTCCCCAGAGGTGAATAAAATCGTCTGGCGTTAGCCAGAATAAAATACTAAAGACCAATTCGGACAAGAAAGAGTTAAAGAGATAGTTTATAACTCATTCCTGTCCGGGGGCTTCCCCAGAGGTGAATAAAATCGTCTGGCGTTAGCCAGAATAAAATACTAAAGACCAATTCGGACAAGAAAGAGGTAAAGAGATAGTTTATAACTCATTCCTGTCCGGGGGCTTCCCCAGAGGTGAATAAAATCGTCTGGCGTTAGCCAGAATAAAATACTAAAGACCAATTCGGACAAGAAAGAGTTAAAGAGGATAGTTTATAACTCATTCCTGTCCGGGGGCTTCCCCAGAGGTGAATAAAATCGTCTGGCGTTAGCCAGAATAAAATACTAAAGACCAATTCGGACAAGAAAGAGTTAAAGAGATAGTTTATAAGGAGATAGTTTATAACTCATTCCTGTCCGGGGGCTTCCCCAGAGGTGAATAAAATCGTCTGGCGTTAGCCAGAATAAAATACTAAAGACCAATTCGGACAAGAAAGAGTTAAAGAGATAGTTTATAACTCATTCCTGTCCGGGGCTTCCCCAGAGGTGAATAAAATCGTCTGGCGTTAGCCAGAATAAAATACTAAAGACCAATTCGGACAAGAATGAGTTAAAGAGATAGTTTATAACTCATTCCTGTCCGGGGGCTTCCCCAGAGGTGAATAAAATCGTCTGGCGTTAGCCAGAATAAAATACTAAAGACCAATTCGGACAAGAATGAGTTAAAGAGATAGTTTATAACTCATTCCTGTCCTGGGGGCTTCCCCAGAGGTGAATAAAATCGTCTGGCGTTAGCCAGAATAAAATACTAAAGACCGATTCGGACAAGAAAGAGTTAAAGAGATAGTTTATAACTCATTCCTGTCCGGGGGCTTCCCCAGGGGTGAATAAAATCGTCTGGCGTTAGCCAGAATAAAATCGTCTGGACTTAGCCAGAATAAAATACTAAAGACCAATTCCGACAAGAATGAGTTAAAGAGATAGTTTATAACTCATTCCTGTCCGGGGGCTTCCCCAGAGGTGAATAAAATCGTCTGGCGTTAGCCAGAATAAAATACTAAAGACCAATTCGGACAAGAAAGAGTTAAAGAGATAGTTTATAACTCATTCCTGTCCGGGGGCTTCCCCAGAGGTGAATAAAATCGTCTGGCGTTAGCCAGAATAAAATACTAAAGGCCAATTCGGACAAGAAAGAGTTAAAGAGGTAGTTTATAACTCATTCCTGTCCGGGGGCTTCCCCAGAGGTGAATAAAATCGTCTGGCGTTAGCCAGAATAAAATACCAAAGACCAGTTCGGACAAGAAAGAGTTAAAGAGATAGTTTATAACACATTCCTGTCCGAGGGCTTCCCCAGAGGTGAATAAAATCGTCTGGCGTTAGCCAGAATAAAATACCAAAGACCGGTTCGGACAAGAAAGAGTTAAAGAGATAGTTTATAACACATTCCTGTCCGGGGGCTTCCCCAGAGGTGAATAAAATCGTCTGGCGTTAGCCAGAATAAAATACTAAAGACCAATTCGGACAAGAAAGAGTTAAAGAGATAGTTTATAACTCATTCCTGTCCGGGGGCTTCCCCAGAGGTGAATAAAATCGTCTGGCGTTAGCCAGAATAAAATACTAAAGACCAATTCGGACAAGAAAGAGTTAAAGAGGTAGTTTATAACTCATTCCTGTCCGGGGGCTTCCCCAGAGGTGAATAAAATCGTCTGGCGTTAATACTAAAGATCAATTCGGACAAGAAAGAGGTGAAGAGATAGTTTATAACTCATTCCTGTCCGGGGGCTTCCCCAGAGGTGAATAAAATCGTCTGGCGTTAGCCAGAATAAAATACTAAAGATCAATTCGGACAAGAAAGAGTTAAAGAGATAGTTTATAAAGAGATAGTTTATAACTCATTCCTGTCCGGGGGCTTCCCCAGAGGTGAATAAAATCGTCTGGCGTTAGCCAGAATAAAATACTAAAGACCAATTCGGACAAGAAAGAGTTAAAGAGATAGTTTATAAAGAGATAGTTTATAACTCATTCCTGTCCGGGGGCTTCCCCAGAGGTGAATAAAATCGTCTGGCGTTAGCCAGAATAAAATACTAAAGACCAATTCGGACAAGAAAGAGTTAAAGAGATAGTTTATAACTCATTCCTGTCCGGGGGCTTCCCCAGAGGTGAATAAAATCGTCTGGCGTTAGCCAGAATAAAATACTAAAGACCAATTCGGACAAGAAAGAGTTAAAGAGATAGTTTATAACTCATTCCTGTCCGGGGGCTTCCCCAGGGTGAATAAAATCGTCTGGCGTTGGCCAGAATAAAATCGTCTGGCTTTAGCCAGAATAAAATACTAAAGACCAATTCCGACAAGAATGAGTTAAAGAGATAGTTTATAACTCATTCCTGTCCGGGGGCTTCCCCAGAGGTGAATAAAATCGTCTGGCGTTAGCCAGAATAACATACTAAAGACCAATTCGGACAAGAATGAGTTAAAGAGATAGTTTATAACTCATTCCTGTCCGGGGGCTTCCCCAGGGGTGAATAAAATCGTCTGGCGTTAGCCAGAATAAAATACTAAAGACCAATTCGGACAAGAAAGAGTGAAAGAGATAGTTTATAACTCATTCCTGTCCGGGGGCTTCCCCAGAGGTGAATAAAATCGTCTGGCGTTAGCCAGAATAAAATACTAAAGACCAATTCGGACAAGAAAGAGTCAAAGAGGTAGTTTATAAAGAGATAGTTTATAACTCATTCCTGTCCGGGGGCTTCCCCAGAGGTGAATAAAATCGTCTGGCGTTAGCCAGAATAAAATTAGTACTAAAGACCAATTCGGACAAGAAAGAGTTAAAGAGATAGTTTATAAGGAGATAGTTTATAACTCATTCCTGTCCGGGGGCTTCCCCAGAGGTGAATAAAATCGTCTGGCGTTAGCCAGAATAAAATACTAAAGACCAATTCGGACAAGAAAGAGTTAAAGAGATAGTTTATAACTCATTCCTGTCCGGGGCTTCCCCAGAGGTGAATAAAATCGTCTGGCGTTAGCCAGAATAAAATACTAAAGACCAATTCGGACAAGAAAGAGTTAAAGAGATAGTTTATAACTCATTCCTGTCCGGGGGCTTCCCCAGAGGTGAATAAAATCGTCTGGCGTTAGCCAGAATAAAATACTAAAGACCAATTCGGACAAGAAAGAGTTAAAGAGATAGTTTATAAAGAGATAGTTTATAACTCATTCCTGTCCGGGGGCTTCCCCAGAGGTGAATAAAATCGTCTGGCGTTAGCCAGAATAAAATACTAAAGACCAATTCGGACAAGAAAGAGTTAAAGAGATAGTTTATAAAGAGATAGTTTATAACTCATTCCTGTCCGGGGGCTTCCCCAGAGGTGAATAAAATCGTCTGGCGTTAGCCAGAATAAAATACTAAAGACCAATTCGGACAAGAAAGAGTTAAAGAGATAGTTTATAACTCATTCCTGTCCGGGGCTTCCCCAGAGGTGAATAAAATCGTCTGGCGTTAGCCAGAATAAAATACTAAAGACCAATTCGGACAAGAAAGAGTTAAAGAGATAGTTTATAACTCATTCCTGTCCGGGGGCTTCCCCAGGGGTGAATAAAATCGTCTGGCGTTGGCCAGAATAAAATCGTCTGGCGTTAGCCAGAATAAAATACTAAAGACCAATTCGGACAAGAAAGAGTTAAAGAGATAGTTTATAACTCATTCCTGTCCGGGGGCTTCCCCAGAGGTGAATAAAATCGTCTGGCGTTAGCCAGAATAACATACTAAGGACCAATTCGGACAAGAATGAGTTAAAGAGATAGTTTATAACTCATTCCTGTCCGGGGGCTTCCCCAGGGGTGAATAAAATCGTCTGGCGTTAGCCAGAATAAAATACTAAAGACCAATTCGGACAAGAAAGAGGTGAAGAGATAGTTTATAACTCATTCCTGTCCGGGGGCTTCCCCAGAGGTGAATAAAATCGTCTGGCGTTAGCCAGAATAAAATACTAAAGACCAATTCGGACAAGAAAGAGTCAAAGAGGTAGTTTATAAAGAGATAGTTTATAACTCATTCCTGTCCGGGGGCTTCCCCAGAGGTGAATAAAATCGTCTGGCGTTAGCCAGAATAAAATATAAAGACCAATTCGGACAAGAAAGAGTTAAAGAGATAGTTTATAAGGAGATAGTTTATAACTCATTCCTGTCCGGGGGCTTCCCCAGAGGTGAATAAAATCGTCTGGCGTTAGCCAGAATAAAATACTAAAGACCAATTCGGACAAGAAAGAGTTAAAGAGATAGTTTATAACTCATTCCTGTCCTGGGGCTTCTCCAGAGGTGAATAAAATCGTCTGGCGTTAGCCAGAATAAAATACTAAAGACCAATTCGGACAAGAAAGAGTTAAAGAGATAGTTTATAACTCATTCCTGTCCGGGGGCTTCCCCAGAGGTGAATAAAATCGTCTGGCGTTAGCCAGAATAAAATACTAAAGACCAATTCGGACAAGAATGAGTTAAAGAGATAGTTTATAACTCATTCCTGTCCGGGGGCTTCCCCAGAGGTGAATAAAATCGTCTCGCGTTAGCCAGAATAAAATACTAAAGACCAATTCGGACAAGAATGAGTTAAAGAGATAGTTTATAACTCAATCCTGTCCGGGGGCTTCCCCAGAGGTGAATAAAATCGTCTGGCGTTAGCCAGAATAAAATACTAAAGACGAATTCGGACAAGAATGAGTTAAAGAGATAGTTTATAACTCATTCCTGTCCTGGGGCTTCTCCAGAGGTGAATAAAATCGTCTGGCGTTAGCCAGAATAAAATACTAAAGACCGATTCGGACAAGAAAGAGTTAAAGAGATAGTTTATAACTCATTCCTGTCCGGGGGCTTCCCCAGAGGTGAATAAAATCGTCTGGCGTTAGCCAGAATAAAATAGCCAGAATAAAATACTAAAGACCAATTCGGACAAGAAAGAGTTAAAGAGATAGTTTATAACTCATTCCTGTCCGGGGCTTCCCCAGAGGTGAATAAAATCGTCTGGCGTTAGCCAGAATAAAATACTAAAGACCAATTTCGGACAAGAAAGAGTTAAAGAGATAGTTTATAACTCATTCCTGTCCGGGGGCTTCCCCAGAGGTGAATAAAATCGTCTGGCGTTAGCCAGAATAAAATACTAAAGATCAATTCGGACAAGAAAGAGTTAAAGAGATAGTTTATAAAGAGATAGTTTATAACTCATTCCTGTCCGGGGGCTTCCCCAGAGGTGAATAAAATCGTCTGGCGTTAGCCAGAATAAAATACTAAAGACCGATTCGGACAAGAAAGAGTTAAAGAGATAGTTTATAAAGAGATAGTTTATAACTCATTCCTGTCCGGGGGCTTCCCCAGAGGTGAATAAAATCGTCTGGCGTTAGCCAGAATAAAATACTAAAGACCAATTCGGACAAGAAAGAGTTAAAGAGATAGTTTATAACTCATTCCTGTCCTGGGGCTTCCCAGAGGTGAATAAAATCGTCTGGCGTTAGCCAGAATAAAATACTAAAGACCAATTCGGACAAGAAAGAGTTAAAGAGATAGTTTATAACTCATTCCTGTCCGGGGGCTTCCCCAGGGGTGAATAAAATCGTCTGGCGTTGGCCAGAATAAAATCGTCTGGCTTTAGCCAGAATAAAATACTAAAGACCAATTCCGACAAGAATGAGTTAAAGAGATAGTTTATAACTCATTCCTGTCCGGGGGCTTCCCCAGAGGTGAATAAAATCGTCTGGCGTTAGCCAGAATAACATACTAAAGACCAATTCGGACAAGAATGAGTTAAAGAGATAGTTTATAACTCATTCCTGTCCGGGGGCTTCCCCAGAGGTGAATAAAATCGTCTGGCGTTAGCCAGAATAAAATACTAAAGACCAATTCGGACAAGAAAGAGGTGAAGAGATAGTTTATAACTCATTCCTGTCCGGGGGCTTCCCCAGAGGTGAATAAAATCGTCTGGCGTTAGCCAGAATAAAATACTAAAGACCAATTCGGACAAGAAAGAGTCAAAGAGGTAGTTTATAAAGAGATAGTTTATAACTCATTCCTGTCCGGGGGCTTCCCCAGAGGTGAATAAAATCGTCTGGCGTTAGCCAGAATAAAATATAAAGACCAATTCGGACAAGAAAGAGTTAAAGAGATAGTTTATAAGGAGATAGTTTATAACTCATTCCTGTCCGGGGGCTTCCCCAGAGGTGAATAAAATCGTCTGGCGTTAGCCAGAATAAAATACTAAAGACCAATTCGGACAAGAAAGAGTTAAAGAGATAGTTTATAACTCATTCCTGTCCTGGGGCTTCTCCAGAGGTGAATAAAATCGTCTGGCGTTAGCCAGAATAAAATACTAAAGACCATTTCGGACAAGAAAGAGTTAAAGAGATAGTTTATAACTCATTCCTGTCCGGGGGCTTCCCCAGGGGTGAATAAAATCGTCTGGCGTTAGCCAGAATAAAATCGTCTGGCTTTAGCCAGAATAAAATACTAAAGACCAATTCCGACAAGAATGAGTTAAAGAGATAGTTTATAACTCATTCCTGTCCGGGGGCTTCCCCAGAGGTGAATAAAATCGTCTGGCGTTAGCCAGAATAAAATACTAAAGACCAATTCGGACAAGAAAGAGTTAAAGAGATAGTTTATAACTCATTCCTGTCCGGGGGCTTCCCCAGAGGTGAATAAAATCGTCTGGCGTTAGCCAGAATAAAATACTAAAGACCAATTCGGACAAGAAAGAGTTAAAGAGATAGTTTATAACTCATTCCTGTCCGGGGCTTCCCCAGAGGTGAATAAAATCGTCTGGCGTTAGCCAGAATAAAATACTAAAGACCGATTCGGACAAGAAAGAGTTAAAGAGATAGTTTATAACTCATTCCTGTCCGGGGGCTTCCCCAGAGGTGAATAAAATCGTCTGGCGTTAGCCAGAATAAAATCGTCTGGTTTTAGCCAGAATAAAATACTAAAGACCAATTCGGACAAGAAAGAGTTAAAGAGATAGTTTATAACTCATTCCTGTCCGGGGCTTCCCCAGAGGTGAATAAAATCGTCTGGCGTTAGCCAGAATAAAATACTAAAGACCAATTCGGACAAGAAAGAGTTAAAGAGGTAGTTTATAACTCATTCCTGTCCGGGGGCTTCCCCAGAGGTGAATAAAATCGTCTGGCGTTAGCCAGAATAAAATACCAAAGACCAATTCGGACAAGAAAGAGTTAAAGAGATAGTTTATAACTCATTCCTGTCCGGGGGCTTCCCCAGAGGTGAATAAAATCGTCTGGCGTTAGCCAGAATAAAATACTAAAGCCAATTCGGACAAGAAAGAGGTGAAGAGATAGTTTATAACTCATTCCTGTCCGGGGGCTTCCCCAGAGGTGAATAAAATCGTCTGGCGTTAGCCAGAATAAAATACTAAAGACCAATTCGGACAAGAAAGAGTTAAAGAGTAGTTTATAACTCATTCCTGTCCGGGGGCTTCCCCAGAGGTGAATAAAATCGTCTGGCGTTAGCCAGAATAAAATACTAAAGACCAATTCGGACAAGAAAGAGTTAAAGAGATAGTTTATAACTCATTCCTGTCCGGGGGCTTCCCCAGGGGTGAATAAAATCGTCTGGCGTTAGCCAGAATAAAATCGTCTGGCTTTAGCCAGAATAAAATACTAAAGACCAATTCCGACAAGAATGAGTTAAAGAGATAGTTTATAACTCATTCCTGTCCGGGGGCTTCCCCCCCAGAGGTGAATAAAATCGTCTCGCGTTAGCCAGAATAAAATACTAAAGACCAATTCGGACAAGAATGAGTTAAAGAGATAGTTTATAACTCAATCCTGTCCGGGGGCTTCCCCAGAGGTGAATAAAATCGTCTGGCGTTAGCCAGAATAAAATACTAAAGACGAATTCGGACAAGAATGAGTTAAAGAGATAGTTTATAACTCATTCCTGTCCTGGGGCTTCTCCAGAGGTGAATAAAATCGTCTGGCGTTAGCCAGAATAAAATACTAAAGACCAATTCGGACAAGAAAGAGTTAAAGAGATAGTTTATAACTCATTCCTGTCCGGGGGCTTCCCCAGGGGTGAATAAAATCGTCTGGCGTTAGCCAGAATAAAATCGTCTGGTTTTAGACAGAATAAAATACTAAAGACCAATTCCGGACAAGAAAGAGTTAAAGAGATAGTTTATAACTCATTCCTGTCCGGGGGCTTCCCCAGAGGTGAATAAAATCGTCTGGCGTTAGCCAGAATAAAATACTAAAGACCAATTCGGACACGAAAGAGGTAAAGAGGTAGTTTATAACTCATTCCTGTCCGGGGGCTTCCCCAGAGGTGAATAAAATCGTCTGGCGTTAGCCATAATAAAATACCAAAGACCAGTTCGGACAAGAAAGAGTTAAAGAGATAGTTTATAACTCATTCCTGTCCTGGGGCTTCCCCAGAGGTGAATAAAATCGTCTGGCGTTAGCCAGAATAAAATACTAAAGACCAATTCGGACAAGAAAGAGTTAAAGAGATAGTTTATAACTCATTCCTGTCCGGGGGCTTCCCCAGGGGTGAATAAAATCGTCTGGCGTTGGCCAGAATAAAATCGTCTGGCTTTAGCCAGAATAAAATACTAAAGACCAATTCGGACAAGAAAGAGTTAAAGAGATAGTTTATAACTCATTCCTGTCCGGGGGCTTCCCCAGAGGTGAATAAAATCGTCTGGCGTTAGCCAGAATAAAATACTAAAGACCAATTCGGACAAGAATGAGTTAAAGAGATAGTTTATAACTCATTCCTGTCCGGGGGCTTCCCCAGAGGTGAATAAAATCGTCTGGCGTTAGCCAGAATAAAATACTAAAGACCAGTTCGGACAAGAAAGAGGTAAAGAGGTAGTTTATAACTCATTCCTGTCCGGGGGCTTCCCCAGAGGTGAATAAAATCGTCTGGCGTTAGCCAGAATAAAATACCAAAGACCAGTTCGGACAAGAAAGAGTTAAAGAGATAGTTTATAACTCATTCCTGTCCTGGGGCTTCTCCAGAGGTGAATAAAATCGTCTGGCGTTAGCCAGAATAAAATACTAAAGACCAATTCGGACAAGAAAGAGTTAAAGAGATAGTTTATAACTCATTCCTGTCCGGGGGCTTCCCCAGGGGTGAATAAAATCGTCTGGCGTTGGCCAGAATAAAATCGTCTGGCTTTAGCCAGAATAAAATACTAAAGACCAATTCCGACAAGAATGAGTTAAAGAGATAGTTTATAACTCATTCCTGTCCGGGGGCTTCCCCAGAGGTGAATAAAATCGTCTGGCGTTAGCCAGAATAAAATACCAAAGACCAGTTCGGACAAGAAAGAGTTAAAGAGATAGTTTATAACTCATTCCTGTCCGGGGGCTTCCCCAGAGAATAAAATCGTCTGGCGTTAGCCAGAATAAAATACTAAAGACCAATTCGGACAAGAAAGAGTTAAAGAGGTAGTTTATAACTCATTCCTGTCCGGGGGCTTCCCCAGAGGTGAATAAAATCGTCTGGCGTTAGCCAGAATAAAATACTAAAGATCAATTCGGACAAGAAAGAGGTGAAGAGATAGTTTATAACTCATTCCTGTCCGGGGGCTTCCCCAGAGGTGAATAAAATCGTCTGGCGTTAGCCAGAATAAAATACTAAAGATCAATTCGGACAAGAAAGAGTTAAAGAGATAGTTTATAAAGAGATAGTTTATAACTCATTCCTGTCCGGGGGCTTCCCCAGAGGTGAATAAAATCGTCTGGCGTTAGCCAGAATAAAATACTAAAGACCAATTCGGACAAGAAAGAGTTAAAGAGATAGTTTATAAAGAGATAGTTTATAACTCATTCCTGTCCGGGGGCTTCCCCAGAGGTGAATAAAATCGTCTGGCGTTAGCCAGAATAAAATACTAAAGACCAATTCGGACAAGAAAGAGTTAAAGAGATAGTTTATAACACATTCCTGTCCGAGGGCTTCCCCAGAGGTGAATAAAATCGTCTGGCGTTAGCCAGAATAAAATACCAAAGACCAGTTCGGACAAGAAAGAGTTAAAGAGATAGTTTATAACACATTCCTGTCCGGGGGCTTCCCCAGAGGTGAATAAAATCGTCTGGCGTTAGCCAGAATAAAATAAATATTCGACAAGAAAGAGTTAAAGAGAAGATTCGTCCGGGGTTCCCAGGTGAATAAATGTCTGGCGTTAGCCAGAATAAAATACTAAAGACAAGACAAAAGAGTTAAAGAGATAGTTTATAACTCATTCCTGTCCGGGGGCTTCCCCAGAGAATAAAATCGTCTGGCGTTAGCCAGAATAAAATACTAAAGACCAATTCGGACAAGAAAGAGTTAAAGAGATAGTTTATAACTCATTCCTGTCCGGGGGCTTCCCCAGAGAATAAAATCGTCTGGCGTTAGCCAGAATAAAATACTAAAGACCAATTCGGACAAGAAAGAGTTAAAGAGATAGTTTATAACTCATTCCTGTCCGGGGTCTTCCCCAGAGGTGAAAAAAATCGTCTGGCGTGAGCCAGAATAAAATACTAAAGACCAATTCGGACAAGAAAGAGTTAATTTGATAAGAACAGCTCTTTTATTAAAACCTAAATGTATTTCCTATGTGTTGGTGTGTGTGGTGGTCGAAAAGAGGTCGCATACGCTCATTTACGTCGTAGCTTCCTGAGTAAGGCATGTGTCCGACTGACGTCCTATTTCTTGTTTTACTAGTTTTGGGTGGGTGCAAGTTGGAAATGAGGAGAGTTAAGTTCATATTGGGTTTGGGTGTCAACCTCCTGTATCCTATAGCATGAGTCCTAGTGACTACTATGTATGTTTATAAATTACGTTATGGGCGATGACTTGGCAAATTAAAGTTTAAAGTGTGTGCAAGTTTATGCACCTAACGCGCTAAAATTAAAATTCTTCTTCGCTGGCCGGGTAGCCATAGTTCACATCAACGTTTTCTGGATCTTGGTCGTAGTAGCCATCCCATAGATCTTCTTCGACTAGAGAAACTCCTCCTCCGAGTCGCCAAATGTGCACGTATTGTCAATAGTCTGGTGATTAATAATTGTGTTGACAGTATGAGCAGTGGGATCCAGGGGAGAGTAGGTTAAGTCTGTGAGGAATTCATGAGGCTTGGCACTGGTTGGTTGTAGACCGAGTTGTTCACATGCGTTGGGCCAAGCGTCCATGTGTAGTTGCCTTAACATGGAACAGAATTGTTCCAGGTGATCACGTGGTAGGTTGAGCGAGTCAATGAGGTTGAAGGCCACTTGTACAACATCATCTATTTCGGATGATTTCTCGTCTTGCCATTTCGCAAAGGCTACCAGTGGGATGATTTCGGCCAGAGAGTGTTTGTTAATGGCGAGGCCTGCAGACCAGGCTTGTGCAATGGTGTCGATTCGTTGCATGATCGTGGAGTTATGCAGGCAGCGAAGAATGTGCAGGTCTACCCAGGAGACCGGGATGTGGCTTTCGCGGCACATGCGGCAGGTTCCGTGGCTGGTGTCCGGAGCATTGGTGGAGGTTGTATTCGGTTCGGACGATGTCTGGCAAGCGGCGTCTGATGTAGCGTGGTAGAAAGAGGCGGAAGGAGCAGAGTTGGATGGTGAGTCGCCTTTGGAGGGCACGGTTTTCTTCTGGTGACATTTTTTGGTTTTCTTAGGGTTTGGTGCCAGGAGGTGCTGGATCATCGCAGGCTGGATATGTAGAGCAGGAGCAATATCAGAGTCAGGCAGTTTGGGAAGGAACAGAAGTGGCTTGAACAGGAGTGGTTTGAACATAAACGTTGTGGGCTTCACATAAGGTAGAGCAGTAGGTGGACGACGTTTGGCAGTGGGAATTTAGAGTTTCTCTGGTCAAGGTGGAGGTGGAGACGGACGCGTGTTCTTTTGTTGGTTTGGTTTTGGTGACAGGTGACATCTGGGTATCAACACTTGATGAGGTGGTAGCGGGATAGGTTTGGGTTGAGGAGACTGAGGTGGTAGTAGAGGTAAAGTAACAGGTTTAAGTAGAGGAGACAGATGTGGTGGAGGTTGTTGTTTGGCAGGAGGATTCAGACGTTTCAGTTCTCGAAGTGGATGTAGACACAGTCGCTTGATCTATCTTGGGTTTGGTTCTGGTGTCAGGTGCAGTCTGTGTTTCTACTGTCGAGGTTAAAGTTCGGACTGGATGGTAGTGGGTAGTGGAGAGGAATGAAGGTTAAAAGGTATAGGTGAAGGATGCTTTCGGCTAGAGGCTGTTGAGGATGTAGGTGTTGTAGGTAGAGGCGATGCAGAGTGGTATCCATTATCAACGGAGGTCGGCGAAGAAGGAGAAAAGGCCAGAGGTGTCGAAGATGGAGCGATATAGGTTCTCTTGGTCAGGTTTGGTGAGGTTGCATTTGTCAGGTGATTTCACACGTGATGTTGTTCTCGTGAATGTCTACAGCCCAAGTGCTAATTGGCATGTCAATATTTTTGACAACACGAAGGACGGATGGCGGGAACCAGCAAAGAGGTTGTCGACTTGGTTTACCAGTTGGCCAGCGTAGAGAGGTAGTAAAGTTACCTTCGGAGTGGGCCAAATGGCAGTGGATTGGTGGGCCATTCGCTGTGGCTTCAATGACTCTCTGTAAAGCTGGTGGAAGAGTGGACTCCGGAGGACCCAGTAAGCCCGGCGAGCATGCACAACGCCAATTACACAGCGTGTGCTGCATGTAAAAGAGTCAGGGCTCACGGCACCCACATGTTTGGTAATGAATTCAGATAAATGTAAATTCCCACCAAGATCACCAACCGTGTCGGAAAGTTTTTATTATTATTACCAATAACGCTAAACTGAAACAGATTCCGACTAGCTCGGTACTTGGATAAACCCTAGTCTTCGCTAGTTGGGAAATAATAAAGTATAATATCAAATAATAAAGGAACGACTCACAAGGTATGCTTATGTGAGCCGCAAAAACGAAAGAAGAGCCTACTTACAGGAGTAAAAACAAAGAGAGAAATAATAAAGGGAAGGCTAAACGAGGCGAAGTCGCCATGAACCGACGAAGTCGTCTCGCGTAGAATTCGCTGCGAAAGCAGAGAATAAACGCCTATCGCTATAAACGTTAGACTAGCGTCTTCTCAGCGGTGTCAGGGTAGGCAGTGCGCGTTCTTAAGAGAACGGCCAGGCCCTGAGGCGCATACAAGAAGAGCTAACAACAGTCTTCTTCCGAGGAAGTCGACCGCCGCTAACGTGTATAGCGAACTAAACTATAGCACCGGCGGATAGACAATTGCTTGAGCGGTGCTCAAACAAGTGCCTAGACACCTGTACTGCATTGCGAACCTAACTAGCTTTCGAAACAGTCCGGAGACTGTAACTACTAACTATCAAGCACCCTAATCCTAGCTAAGCAAGGCTGGTCACAATGGGATCGCTGGTGGTTGAAAACCGGTCAACGTATGTCGAGAGGCAAAGCGCAAGCGACGTTAAACATCCGAGGCCCTGATCAACTGGTGATACCAGTCGCGATGACCTCCTCCAAAATCTCCGGTGACTGGCACCAGAGACGGAAGCGATCGGAGTGCAGAGACTGGATCTGGGCGAAGAACTGGCTCGCAGGAGAGAATTCCTTCTCTAAAGCGTCCCAGACTTCCCCCGGCGACAGCTTCGGCTTCCCCGCCAAGGCCAACTCGGGAACGGTGACCACGGCGCAGCGTTCTGGATACGGAACTACGACCGGGGCGCTGGAAGGTCCCAAAAAGGACCACACCACTACTGGGATTGCTCCCAGTAGCACGGTCACCAACCACCTCTGCCACAGTCCGCACCTGCATTGTACAACTCGTAGAGGGTGAGGCAGTGTTACCAGTGTGTAAACTGGAGCATGGATCCACCACCTCCACCCTATCAGCACTCGTAGAACTTGGTGTTGCCATCAAGAACTCGTAGAACCACCAAAGATAACTTCGATCGAATCTTGTTTTGAAGTTAAGCCCCTTCAGGATGTAAAGATCCTGACGGTGCAAATGACATTGTGAATCCCTAAGTGCGAAGGACTATTCCGCGGAGGTGGCTTACGCGTGCCACTCAGACCAAAAGAGGATACGACCCCCTCTCCGTTGCGCCAGAAACGACAAAATGGTCACCCAGGCCCAATCCACTTAAAGCAGACCAGCCGAGGGAGTCGGGAATGACTGAAAAATTAAGGATTGAGCATGAAAAATGACCACCCCCACCTAATCCATATCAACGAAACAGACTGCCCACTTGTGATGCACCTGGCACCGACCGACCTCCAACTCATCTTCACCGTAGAAGATAACCGCATCCGAAACGAGCTCATAAGTCGAATTACGGCCGTGCCCAAAAGTCTACCCAAAATCGAGCAGATCTCATCCCCCCGCATCCGGATGTGGTTCTGCAGGTCGGGCGTCAGAGGAACCTCAGGGTCCACATCATTGCCCCAAACTTCACCTTCCTCAACAAAAATGAAGGAGCCAGCGATCAGACGGTAATCCGAGTTTCCAACGTCATGAGGGAAATCCCGGTCAAACTCTTCACGAGATTCCACATGGAGCTCGTGAAGTACCTGCACAGCACGTAGAGGGAAACCCACGGAGGCACTGTCGTTACCAACAGAAGTCTCCATGACCTCAACTACCGGGCAGTGTTACCAGCCTGTAAGCTGGAGCATGGATCCACCACCTGCGCCCTAACAGAACTCGTAGAGGTCATAGAGACTGTTTAGTCAGCCGGCCTGTTGGGAGTGCAAAGCATCCTCTACCAACAGGTGATCAACTGGCAACGAGAACAGAACCAACTGAAACCCGTAACAATACGAACCTACTGACAAAAGCCAATAGGCCGAGAAGCGATAACGACCAATAAAAAAGTTATGTTTTGCTCTGGAAGAAGCTGAAGCAATGATGTGTTTCGGCCCAGGTCAGCCAAGCTGTCGAAGCGTCTGAAAGAAAAAAAAGAAAAAGGTGTCTATGACACGGGGTATTCCCAGGCCGTGACCCATCCAAGTACTAACCTCACCCGACCGGGCTTAACTTGGGTGATCAGACGAGAACCGGTGCTTTCCCGGTGGTATGGTCGTAGAC
Organism: Corallium rubrum; assembly: GCA_964035015.1. Taxonomy (NCBI): domain Eukaryota; kingdom Metazoa; phylum Cnidaria; class Anthozoa; order Scleralcyonacea; family Coralliidae; genus Corallium; species Corallium rubrum. The sequence goes on from OZ035997.1 coordinate 17,256,500, forward strand.
TTTCGCGGAGGTGAAAATATCGCTTTTATAGCGGTTGTTCAGCGTTGTGGCACGAGAGGTCGATGAGGAACATAAGAACGGTGAAATCGAATGTTCCACGAAGCCAGTGTGCTCGCGTTGGATGAGTTTGATTTGGATTGGTTTGTTGTAAGGGAACGAGCGCAAACGCAGGTCCCCACTACCAGAAATTATACGCTCGAGTTACCCACATTTGGGGTAATCGCAGGAGTCAACCCAGTCGAAGTGCAATGAGAGGGCCTCATCCTGAGAGGACTTCCTTGTTGATCAAAGTACCTCTCGCGTCAGGTAAGTATGCATGTGTTTGTCGCAGAAAGCCTATGACCGGGCACTACAAGTCAGCGGCATGTGGTTAATAGGGTAATTTGTCAGCAACTTAATTTCGACAGCCAGAATGTGGAGTAAACAAAACTGATGAAAGAAACGTGCTTACCCCTCTCTCGGTCTTTAACAACGGTGTTGTCGTGCGGCATGGAACTCGATGTGTGCGGGTGGACTGAAGCCGCGGTGGGGCACTGGATCGATGGGTTTCGTTGATATCTGTAAAATATAAACAATTGATGTGCAGAATTAGTGGAAGGAAGCCGTGTGTATATACTTGTGTTGTTGATGAGTTTTTGCTTTATTTTCGATGGTGATATTCTTCCCGGAAGGGAAGAGGGCCGTACTCGGAGGTAGTGCAATACCGAGACAACCCGTGGCCAGGGCGAAGCAAGCTTCAATCCCATGGCCGAAGCCCAAAAATCAGTTTAATATACGAGCCAGGCGTTTCCTGGCATATCAGATATTAAGCGGATAAGAACAGATACTACACTTGATCTACTTTTGAGATAACCTCTTCCAGACATACGCGGGTCGACGGTGCAATGACGCCTGAGTCTGAGTGCAGAAGAGTTCAACCCGTAGCAGGTGGCTACTAGCCACACCGATCGTACACAAGGGTTATGAACCCTCCTCCAATGCCTGAACAACCAGAAGTGCAAGGGTGTGTCCTATGAGTGACATTATGAGACCTTAAGTGGAGACAGATGGAAGCAAAAGGTACGATTGACGAGCCCGCAGGCTGAGAAAACCGTCTAACCCTCACCGGGTATTAGCCAAATCGGAGGTGGACCTCCGGCTTAACGTCCTTATCCGAGGAGACGACGCCCACTGGCAGCCCACCACAGCCCAAAACCCCCCAAACTGGGATTTGGAGGAAATTCCAAGCTACGAGCAGGCAACCAGCAGGCGATTTGTAAAAATTTTGGGATCCCCGATAAGCCTCCTTCCAAAGAAGAATCAAACCTGCGCTATCCCAAGAAAAACGGACAAAGACAGTACAGCCAATGAAGGCGACCATCCAAGTCCACACACAGAAAAAACACGCATCCTAATTAAAAACATATCCTAAAAAACCCAAACCGAAGTATGGGCTGGTTACTGTCTTGCCTCAACTGCGGTGGAGTGACCACAGGAGACACCTAAAAAGTCGGTCTTTCCTGAAGACAGAACCTGCAAAGAAGTAGAGACGGGCTTTGACGAGAGTCAACAATAAAAACAGTAAAAAACGCCCTAATGGCGGCTCAGCACTGAAAAACAGGGACCCATCTGGGAGGAGGGACCCAAACACGTCGTGCGCCAGCCATTCGCGCACGAAGATAGCGGAGGAACAGTGCCGTCGCTGCACCAACAGCACGAACCGAAACGCGGATTTAATTTTCCGAATGCTGGAAGCGACAACGGGCTGAATGCCATCGAAGATGAAAGGCATTCCGGGTGATCCAAATCTGATGGCGAATGATAGCCAAAAGCGCACAAGATCCACACAAGCTGTCCGGAGAACGAGGAAACGTCCAAAGGCAGACCACGGTGGATGGACGAGGCAAACGAGGAGGAAAACACCAGAGCAAGCGATGGAACCAATCCCAGATAGCGGAGGAAAAACGGCATTCTTCAAAAAGGTGGACAAGGGTTTCAGTAGAACCACAATGACACCGCGGATCAACACCAGACATGCCAAATGACGGAGGCGGTCAGCGGTTGGCAAGATGCCATGCGCGATGAGCCAAGAAGTGTCCTTAGCAGGACGACAAAAGCGAAGAAGCCCAAGGTTTTTCCACACATCCGACCAGGGGATAGCGCCAACGGAGGCAAATTTTGTTGAAACACTGGTGAGGCTGCTGGGCACCATTACACGTAATAGTGTATAGGGCCTTGACCGAAATTGTCTCCAACGAAAGTGGGTCAGAGCCGGGGCACGGAACAATCCAGGTATCGGACGAACGGCATCCGCCGACAGCGAGCCAAGCATGCAAAACGGTCTGATAAAACGGAGGAAGCTGTCGTAGCGTCGATGGACCAATAGACCGGAGGTCGAAAACCCACTCAATGGGTTCAGCAAGGAAGGCACACCTCAGGAAGTGACAGAAGAAGAGTTGCCAGCCACGATCCGGAGCAAAGAGTCTGATGTCAATAACCCCTAGGTCAGCAGAGGATACAGGCTGTATGACAGAAGAGCGGCAAAGCCATTCGTGCTTTTCCCCCCACACGAAAGGAAATACAATGGCGTTGATCCGCTGAATGAGATCAGCAGGCAGCACACTGACGGAACAGAGATATCAAAAAGTGCTGAGGCCAAGGACGTTGGTCAGGAGGGCGTGACCACGAAAAGACAGCTGACGATGGGCCCACGAACCAACAGTCAACTTGAGGTGCTTAACCGAAGGGCTCCATTCTTCACTACCGTCATTGGCCAAACGACTCCCAAGAGCAACGATATGACTGTTGGACCAGCAAAGTGCAACTGGAAAGGAGGAACGCGTGCGCCAAGGCCCAAGGAGGAGACCATGACATTTGGACAAATTGAGCTTTGCACCCGATGCAGACTCATAACGCGCAAAAAGAGCAAAGAGCGCATGAACCGAAGCGTCCGAAGTAACGAAGGTAGAGGTATCATCGGCATACTGCGAAAGCTTAATGCGACGCGAACAGCCCGGCACCGGGAAGCCACGGATAAGCGGATCAGCCCTGATGGCACAGGCGAGCGACTCAGCTACCAAAACATAGAGGAGCGCAGACAGCGGACAGCCCTGACGAACACCCCGGGAGACAGGAAACTGGGAGGACACAAAGCCATTGACAATCACCGCGGAGGAAACGGAGGTGTAGAGTAATGAAACCCATTTCCGAAAAGAGGGGCCAAATCCCATCTTAGTCAGGACCAAATGGAGAAAAGGCCATTCTACCCTATCAAAGGCCTTCTCCTGGTCCAAGGAGAGAATCGCGGATGGAATATTGGCCTGATTGGCATAAAAGACGATATCATGCAAAAGGCGGATATTTTCCCCAATAAAGCGGCCAGGAACACCGCAGGACTGATCTGGAGACACCACGGAAGAAATAACGACGAGGAGACGGTTAGCCAGAGCCTTCGCGGCGATCTTGTAGTCCGTACACAAAAGTGTGATTGGGCGCCAATTGGCTGTGTCAAGGACATCGCCCCTCTTGAAGAGAAGGGTAATCGCGCCAGAGCGCTGTGAAGGCGACAGTTGGCCCACAGAGTAGCGGGCGTTGATGGTGGCAACAAAATCAGGACCGAGAAGATTCCAGAACCGAAGGTAGAACTCAGCTGGGAAACCATCGATACCTGGGGACTTACCGAGACACATCTGCTTAAGTGCACGAGAACACTCGTCCAGAGAGAGATCACCTTCACACGAGGATGTTTCGAGGGGAGATGACTGATGCTCGAACGAATCCAAGAACAGGCGTTGATCACCAGCATCAAGTGATTGAGCCGAAAACAAATTGCGGTAGTAGTCCAACCAAACAGAAAGCATATCGTCAATGGACGTAGCAACGAGCTTGTCAGGTCCACGAATACCGGCGATCAAACGGCGCTGACCCTTAATCTTTTCCTGGTGGAGAAAATAAGCTGAAGAAGATTCACCCTACTGGACATGAGCGCGTATCTGGGCCCCCTTTGCTGTATGAAGCAGCTCACGCTGAAGCTCCGCACGGACCTCGGCCAAAAGGCCCGGGAGGACCTTGCCATTATCAATACGACGCTGAACGTGGTAGATGGTGTTCTGAAGGGACTGAATGCGAGCATTGCGACGACGAGCAGAGGCACGAGACAGACGACGAACGAGGCCCCTGAGCCTAGCCTTGCCAGCGTCCCACCACGAGGAGAGAAGCGAGAAACGATGCTGTTGTTCGTGCAAATCGAGCCAGAAATTCTCCACGGCTTTACAAAACGATGCATCGGAAAGAAGGGAGGTATTAAATTTCCACAAACCCTTCCCACGCTCAACGACGTTAGGGAGAGCGATCTCGAGAAAAACACAGGAGTGGTCGGATCGAAAGAAGGGACAAATGTCGGCAGTGGAGACAAGGCCCAAATAGTGTTCCGAAAGCCAAATCATGTCGAGCCGAGAGGCTTGCTTTGCATTGGGGCGATGCCACGAAAAATTAGAGACACCAGGGTGTTTGGCCTGCCAAACATCCACCAGGTCACATGACGACATGAGATCGGTGAGAGTAGAGGACCAATTATAGGCCCAGGGAGAGGTCGGATTATTTGAATTTGAATTTATTAAATTTGCCACTTAACGTGTGGCAGGAGAGAGGAACAGAACTTTCGTCCCAATTGACACCAAACTCCTATGTGTAGACAACTAAGGCCTAGGTGTTGATTTTACACCCAGAGCAATCCAAAATAGGGTCGACGATGGTATTAAAGTCACCGCAGAGAAAAAGAGGCAGGTCGGAATCCAAAGCTTGATAAAAGGACTCGAAAAACAAACATCCCTCCTCTTTAGTGTTCGGCGCGTAGAGGCATGCCACCTGAAAATTACAGTTACTGCGGGAAGATTCGGTAACCAGGAGACGGCCGGAGTCCCACCACTGCTTCACAACGCTAAGGAGAGGGTTAAACAGAATAGCTACCCCAGCACTGCGAACCGCACCGGGAGACGAGACACACTTATAGCCGGAACGGTTATTGACATTAATGTTTGTAGGAGCGAACCAGTCCGAAAACTCTCGCTCAGAGACAGAATGAGTCTCTTGAAGACAAACAATATCGGGACGGAAGCAGTTAAGCCACTCCATCAGCGTTTGACGGTGTGCAAGGTACGGAGCCCCTTAACATTCAAGGTCAGTAAACTAAACATCGAGGGAAGGAAAATCATCCGAACCCACAAACGGGGCATTGGGAATTCGTGATTCCACGTTAGCAGGGGAATGAGAGGCCAAATTGCCGAAGGCAGTAAGGAAGGAGGTGTAATCCAAATCATCACACTGGTCAGTAAGACCAGAAAAGGAGTTACTGAGCTGAACAGGCGCAGCTGGAGAGGACCCGCTAACAATCGTAGGACACGTGCGAATACGATTAACGGCCGCAGGTGTTTCCAGAGGCACCGGAGCAGGCCGCCTAGTGCTAGACCGAGAGCGGTCGCGACAAGGCGTCGAAAAACCTTCTTCAACAGAGGACGAACCGCCATCCGGGTCTGAAAGCCGCGCACTACTACTACGGCGCCGCACAGATATGGTGGAGGTAGGAGGTGAATGAACCTCAGCGACAACAACACGGGGGCGACTCTGCGCCGGCAAAGCGCCAGGGTTAACAAAAGGGTTCTAAAATAGACAGCGACGGGCCACCTGCTAAGGGAGGGGGAGCATCATCAAAGGCCGGATTTTCGCAAAGGTCTACGACCGGAGGATTAACGCGTAAGGTAGAGTCACCACCAGAAGCATTCTCCGGCAGATCAACCCGAATAACGGCGAGAAGATCATCTTCCTCACTAGACTCGGCAGAGACATTATTATCAGTGGCCGTCTTGCACCTTTGAGGGTGGGGTTCATCACCCATGCTGAGCGACCACACCGTACGTTTGGCGCCAACAACAACGTCGGCAAACGAACGAGAGGACCCACTACCTGAGGTGTCCATAGACGGTACATCTGACGGTGGAGGGAGGTCAGTAGATGGAGGTTCAGGCGAGACCCTAGAGGAGAGCGGAGCATCTGAGGAAGGAGGAGGGTTATTGGGAGGAGGATTTTCAGGGTTAGGTGGGTTATCAGGGTTGGGTGGGTTATCCGCATTCGGAGGATTGCCAGTGTTACGAGGGGCAGCATTACCCAAAGCAGGGGCGGATACAGAGGGGGGTGACTGGGTGACTAGTCACCCCCCTTCCCTGCCCCAACCAATACAGGTTTATACAGCGATACACTACTCGTGTGTAAAACGTGTCTAAATTATATTGTATGACAATGCTTATTGATACAGGCCGTAGCTATGGCCTCTCCCGTTTGCAATAAGATTGGACATCTTGATACGCTAATATCTTGTAAATTTGAAACCCCAATTTTAACAAGTAAGAATCACGATTATATAGACGTATTGTATACAATCTCAATCTGAAATCTGAATATACATAGTAATTTTGGAACATAAACTTATAAAACATATCCCCATGAGTCCAGGACAATGACGACATGTCCTCCTTATGGTGTATTCATATATTTGGGTATTTTGTTTGGTAATTTATATCCTTCAAAACTCTTTCAAACCCCCCTCAAAATGCAGGAAATCCTATTTCAGAGACTCTAAAATTCAAAATTTTCCGAGGAGTATGCCCCGGAGCCCCCTGTTTGTTGCACCTTCGGCGCTCCCCTGCCACCACGTAGTAAGTATTGCCTGTCCCCCCCCCTTGCGCGCCCTTGTTAAATATTGTGAAATAAACAACTGAGTACCTTATAGTCACCCCCTTGCAAAAATCCTGTATCCGCCACTGGAGTTGACCTAAGAAAGACTGAAGAAACTCCACCAGAAGTGCGAGATGTGCCTTGGCCATGTTCATCAACCAAGAGCAAGACGGATGGAAAGGAAATGGTTAATCTAGAAGATACGAAATCCAATTTGTCGACAATGGATGAAAAGAAGAAAGAAGAAAGAGGAAAGAAAGCCTGCATTAAGCGTGAAAGACAAGAACACAGAAGTTGAAGTTTTGACTGGTGAATCTTCTGGAATACACACACCGAAGGATGTACCTGCCTCTGATAGATTACCTGATCATGGGAGTAATTCCACATATACAACGCGATATGGAAGACAAGTAAGACCTCCAGAAAGACTTGTTTATAGACTTGAGACATTTAAATAATTTTAGACTTATTTACATATTTAATTTTAAAGAAATTTTGTTTTAAATATTTACATATTTAATTTTAGGAAATAGTAATGTAACATTTAACTTCACGAAAAGATGACTTATTAGAACATTGGACACATAGGTATGATTATTGATATTGACTATTCAGAAAAGACGAAAGTAAGTACATAGATTTAGTATAGAATTATTGACATTAACTTTTTTTAATTATTTTTTTAGTAAGAATATGGACGTTATGTTATTAAGATTATATGAAGTACCATATTATGTTATCATGAGCCCATTGTACTAGTATACCATAGCCTATAAAAGGCACTCCCTTGTCATTGTAAATAGTCTTACTTCTTATGTTGTCTATACATATTAAAGGCTAACACAACACCGCTTTTTGTGCTTGCAGCTCGTAGCTGCTAACAAGGTGAGTGTCACCTTTCCCTCCCCAGCTTTAATGGAGGAGGTTATTAGTGGTGGCCTCGCCTTCACAGGTCATCCAGTTACTTTTGCCCCTTTGTCTAGTTCCAAACGGGTAACCGTTCTTCGTCTCCCGTACGGAATCCCGGACAAAGACATTAAATTAGTTTTGGGGGCCTATGGCAAAATCTTCAGTGTCAAGCAGGAGGTTTACCATGGATTGCCCATTGGAACGAGATCCCTCTGTATGGATATAAATGCACCCATACCTTCCCAGGTTAGGATCAGAGCGCATTTGTGCCCTATTTTTTACAAGGGCCAGGTTCGCACCTGTTTTAGGTGTGGGGTACCTGGTCACCATTCTTCCCAGTGTCCACGCAAGCAGCAGCAGGAGAGCCGTCCTAGGGGTTGGCCAGCTTCTCCATCTGGTGATCGGCCTGCATCAGGGGGGTTTGTACCCTCGCCTGAGAATCAATCCACTGGTGGTGGGGTTGATGGTCCGTCAACTTCAGGGGGCTTGGTGCCCCCAGCGCCCATTCATTCTGCAGGAGATCCGCCTTCTGTAAGAGCAACTACTTCAGGGGCGTTGGTTCCCCTTCTGATGATCCACCCGTGGAGGGGGGGGGGTGTCTGATCCTCCCTCAACTGAACAGCAGGGCAATGAACCCCAAGTCGACCCTCATTTGGAGGGTATTTATTAATAATTCTGCTTCTGGCCCCACAGGCGAGCAGCAGATGGAAACGTCTCCTTCGGTCGTTTCAAACGAGCCTGAAGTGGCTGTGCACTCATCGTCCGATGGTTCGGACAGGGAGGATTCGCCTCCCCCTAAGAAATTCAAGCCGGTAAACGAATCCCTGCCTTTACATGAGTTCCTGGATAGGTATCTCCCTCCCGAGTCTCTCGCTCTTCCTGCGGACTCCGAGGGTGATTTTGTCATTCCTGAGACCCCGTCTGATGTCTTAGACCATGATCCTAGTCAAGACCCTGTATCGACTGTGGCTGACGCCCCGCAGCAACCTGGCCAGCCTGGATCCGGAATAGCTATTAAACATAAGGCCGTCTTCCATCGTACTGCACCTTCAGCCCAGTCTCAGGTTCGGGACCATAGTCCCTCTGCCCAGTGTCTAGTTCGGGATGGTAGCCGTTCCCCGATTGACAAGTCTTCCGGTGGTCCTGCCCTTGGTAACCATTTTCAGGCTTTGCCAATGTGATAATGATGACGACTCTCCTCTTTTGATTGAGTCCGGTAAACGTCGTGATGAGCATCCCTCGAGGAAACTTTTGCAACCTCGTGGGGCTCCACCTCCTAATGGCTACTTCGGTAGTGACTTTGAACGTTCAAGGCAGGGGCGGATACAGAGGGGGGTGACTGGGTGACTAGTCACCCCCCTTCCCTGCCCCAACCAATACAGGTTTATACAGCGATACACTACTCGTGTGTAAAACGTGTCTAAATTATATTGTATGACAATGCTTATTGATACAGGCCGTAGCTATGGCCTCTCCCGTTTGCAATAAGATTGGACATCTTGATACGCTAATATCTTGTAAATTTGAAACCCCAATTTTAACAAGTAAGAATCACGATTATATAGACGTATTGTATACAATCTCAATCTGAAATCTGAATATACATAGTAATTTTGGAACATAAACTTATAAAACATATCCCCATGAGTCCAGGACAATGACGACATGTCCTCCTTATGGTGTATTCATATATTTGGGTATTTTGTTTGGTAATTTATATCCTTCAAAACTCTTTCAAACCCCCCTCAAAATGCAGGAAATCCTATTTCAGAGACTCTAAAATTCAAAATTTTCCGAGGGAGTATGCCCCGGAGCCCCCTGTTTGTTGCACCTTCGGCGCTCCCCTGCCACCACGTAGTAAGTATTGCCTGTCCCCCCCCTTGCGCGCCCTTGTTAAATATTGTGAAATAAACAACTGAGTACCTTATAGTCACCCCCCTTGCAAAAATCCTGTATCCGCCACTGCAAAGGGCAATGAGCGCTCAAGTTGCCAGGTTGGCCACAACGGAAACAAGTTTGGGTCTGGCCCCGCTACCAAATTCGGCAGGCATGACCACAAATAATGAGTTTCGATGGGATCGATGTTCGTATCTCCATCAAAACAGAGATGGCCCCGGTATACACCTTATGGGTGATATCACGTTTAGCGTGATGAATGGGCCCATACCGCTTCAGAACAGCGGACACATCATCCAGGGGCATACCATAGGCCAAGCGGTGTACACTGACCCAAGTACGGGTGGAGACAGGTGCAATATGCACCGGGGATCCCCGGAAAGTAATTCCACGTGCGGACACGTCCCACAGGACCTGCGTGGAAGGGCAGAAAATCCGCCAACGATTTTTGGCAAGGATTTGCACACACTCAAAATGCTAATTTAGATTGGCAATATCAAATTGGGCACCAAGATCAGCTTTGATCTCGAGATCAGTCGGTGCTGGGCGTCCAACGAGCGCCTGCTCGGGAATGGTGGCATAAGCCGAGCAGTTTGAAAAGGGAATAGACATCCCAAGAAGCTAGATAAAACGAACCCAAAAAGAAGGGTTCTACACAAAGAAAAAAGACAAGGTAACTCACAGTAGATGGGAGCCACCAACACACGACTAGCTTCTCTAGGTAAGTCCACGGACAAAACCACAGCGGACCAAAGCCACGAAAGGGGACCAAGAAACAAGTCCAGACAGCCACCACTGATCCCAGGAGAGGGAGGCACAAATCCTGAACCAGACTTCAGAAGGCGGAGCACCAATCCAAGGCGAGGAAGGTGCGAATCCCAGAACAGGCAACAGTAGGTAGAGCACAGTTGGATAGCTCGAAGAAGTGTAGACGTGTTAGAAGTAGCACTTCCCCAGCATGGATCCACCTCAGTCACGTATGATAGGCTCGTAGAACTTGTAGAACTCATTGAAAAGCTTGAAGAACAAACTTCGATCGCTTGACCAATAGGCCGAGAAGCGATAACGACCAACAAAAAAGTTATGTTTTCTCCGGGAAGAAGCTGAAGCAATGATGTGGTTCGGCCCAGGTCAGCCCACGCGGTCGAAGTGCCTGAAAGAAAAAGAAAAAGGTGTCTATGACACAGGGTATTCCCAGGTGGTCACCCATCCAAGTACTAACCCCGCCCGACCGGGCTTAACTTCAGTGATCAGACGAGAACTGGTGCTTCCCTGGTGGTTGGTATGGTTGTAGACATTCGAGGAGGTGAAAATATCGCTTTTATAGCGGTTGTTCGGCGTTGTGGCATGAGAGGTCGACGAGGAACAGAACGGTGAAATTGAATGTTCCATGAAGTTGTGTGCTCGCGTTGGATGAGTTTGCTTTCGATTGGTTTGTTGTAAGGGGACGAGCGCGAACGCAGGTCCCCACTACCAGAAATTATACGCTCAAGTTGCCCACATTTGGGGTAATCGCAGGAGTCAACCCAGTCGAAGTGCAATGAGAGGGCCTCGTCTTGAGAGGACTTCCTTGTTGATCAAAGTACCTCTCACATCAGGTAAGTATGCATGTGTTTGTCACAGAAAGCCTATGACCAGGCACTACGAGTCAGCAGCATGTGGTTAATAGGGTAATTTGTCAGCAACTTAATTTCGACAGCCAGAATGTGGAGTAAACAAAACTGATGAAAGAAACGTGCTTACCCCTCTCGGTCTTTAACAACGGTGTTGTCGTGCGGCGTCGAACTCGATGTGTGCGGGTGGACTGAAGCCGCGGTGGGGCACTGGATCGATGGGTTTTGTTGATATCTGTAAAATATAAACAATTGATGTGCAGAATTAGTGGAAGGAAGCCGTGTGTATATACTTGTGTTGTTGATGAGTTTTTGCTTTATTTTCGATGGTGATGTTCTTCCCCGAAGGGAAGAGGGCCGTACTCGGAGGTAGTGCAATACCGAGACAACCCGTGGCCAGGGCGAAGCAAGCTTCAATCCCATGGCCGAAGCCCAAAAATCAGTTTAATATATGAGCCAGGCGTTGCCTGGCATATCAGATATTAAGCTGATAAGAACAGATCCTTTTTTTTCTTCTTTAAAATCAACTTTATTTCTTTATAGACTATTTACAAGGAGGACTTGTTATAGATCTCATCTGACAGGATTCTTGCTTTGAGTTTGTAGAGCAGTCGAGTATACAGATCATCCAGCTGTACCGAATTGTCAAAGACTTTCTTGTTTCGTGTGCTCCACAGGATCAACACTGCTAGGTGAATGATGTGTCGTGCAATGTCTTGCGCAGGAGGTGTGTTAGGGAGGTTTGCCGAAAAGACAATGGTGTCGATAGAGAAGACGATATTGTGGCCTGTGATATCCTGCAACAAAGAGCCAACTTTCCTCCAGAATGCCGTGGCTCGGGAACAAGAGAGTAATGCGTGTTCCAAATCTTCGCGGCACGGGCAGAAAGGACAGTGCAGTGGAAGCGCCATGCCCCAACTAAAGAGGTAAGATCTCGTGGTCAGGACTTGGTGGGTAACCTTCCACATGATATCTTTTTCCTTGTTGTTAGATGTTGAAGACCAAATATCTTCCCACGTTGTTTTAAAACTAGGTCTTGGTTGGATAATACCAGGCCATTTTCGTTCCGCTCCAGGTCGGTGCTCAGGTTGTAACCAGATTCCAATTGCTTTAGAAGACATGTCCTTTGGTTCTGTTGCATTCACTTTGTCCCTATGATGTTGTAGGGTTTCCTTCAAGACTCGATACCATGGAGGAATAGTAGAAGGGTCTGCATGAGGTTTCATAGGAGATCTAAGCCACAACCATTCTTGTTTTAGAGTGCTGAGCGCTGTACCAATCCAGTATCTTGCAAAGTTGACCCAAGTTGCATTCCGTCTCTTATCTGTGATATGTCTAATCCATTTTGACTTTGATGTGTTGTCCGTTATGTGCAAGTCCGGTATGTTTAGTCCGCATTTCTGTTTAGGAAGATGACACGTTTCTCGGCTGACGAGTTCGTTTTTTCCGTCCCAGAGAAATCGAAAAATGGCACCGTGGAGTCTATGGATAATAGGTTTGGGTATCGAAAATACTGAAGCCAAGTATACAATGCTGGCCAGGGCGTAGGTTCGTATCAGAAGGGTTTTTCCGGTCATCGTTAGCTGGCGTTTGGACCATCTGTCGAGGTTTTTCTCTGTCTTTGTTGCTTGTTTGTCCCAGTCCTGTTCGTTGTTGTTGCCCATGTTTGTGCCCAGCATGGTGATAGAATCCGTCTTCCAGTTGATTGGGACAGGACCGTGAGGTCTTCCAGCGTGCATACCGATATAGATGCCTTCTGTCTTTTCTGTGTTCAACTTACTGCTGCTTGCCGTCTCGAAACGCGAGATGAGGTCGAAACTGCGACATATAGAAAAGTCATCTTTCAGTGTGAGAGTGGCGTCGTCGGCATACTGAGAGATTTTACTGCGTTTGTCCGTTCCTGGCACTAGAACTCCCTTGATCGCGTTGTTGTTCCGTACCGCTGATGCCAGCGTTTCCGCGACAATGGTGTAAAGGAGGGGCGAATGAGGAGAGCCTTGCCTGAGACCTCTGTGGAGTTATACCAGGTCTGACAACCATCCATTATTGATGATTTGGAGCTCGTATATTCGTAAAGTACTTGGATCCAGTGGATGAAGGAAGGGCCAAAGTTCATTTTCTTTAGAATTGTGAAGAGGAAGGAATGATTTATTCGGTCAAAAGCTTTCTCTTGGTCGAGATTGATCAGAACGAGGTTGGAGTTAGTCTTCGTAGATGCATAGATGGTGTCTCTGAGCCGGAAGAGATTCTCAAAAATAGAACGTCCCGGAATGCCACAGGTTTCGTCTTCGTTGATAATAAAAGGTAGTACTGTTTTAAGTCGCGTTGCCAAAATTTTTGCGAGTATTTTGTAGTCATTGTTGAGGAGCGAGATTGGTCTCCAGTTTTTCAGTAGAGACTTTTCTCCCTTCTTGTACAGTAGTCTGAGGAGTGCGCGTCTTTGTGATTCTGACATCGAGCCGAGATCAAAATTGTTGTTATAAAGTTCAAGGAGGTCGTCTTTGAGTTGGTCCCAAAATGTCGGATAGAATTCTATAGGAATCCCATCAGGTCCCGGTGATTTGTTCAGTTTCATTTTCATTAGTGCGCTATCGAGTTCTTTGATCGTTACTGGTCCTTCGCAGCTGGCGGTTTCAATATCGTTAAGGGTTTTGTCGAGTTGATTTAAAAACTATTCTTGCTGTTCGTTGTTGGTGGGGGTGTCGGTGTAAAGGCCTTGGTAGAAAATTCTGGCCTGTTCAAGTATGTCGATCTCGGATGTTACTTCTCCGTCTGGTGTCGTGAGTTTCTGGATGGTACTTTTGGGTTGTTTCTTATTCTCTAAATTAAAGAATTTAGATGGTTTTTCACCATGTTCCCACCAGGAGGCTCTGCTCCGGATTTGTATGCCGTGGAGTTTCGCTTCTGCGATGTCTGTGATTTCTTGCTCAAGGGCTTGAATAGCTTTCTTGTCGGGGAGCAATTGTGTTTTCAGTTGAGTTAGTTTCCGGTTTAAGTAGAGTTCTTGTTTATTTCGATTTCGATTTTTCCGAACGCAATGAATGATCGTCATTCGTTTGATGTCAAGTTTACAGTTGTCCCACCATTCACTGATGTTCGTGAATGAGTCTTTCTGGGAGTGCCAGTAAGATAGGAGGGCCCGCATCTCTCTATTGTATGCTCGATCTTTAAGTATCGACGTATTCATCTTCCAAACTCCGGGTCCTCTACGTCTTGGACTTGGTGGTTGAACCACCAACTCTACCAGCGAATGATCAGAGTAAGGACAGGCTCGTATGTGGGTATGAGCGTTAGTCATCAGTGGTTGTGGAATATACCATCTGTCCAGCCTCGAGCGCAAAGTGAAATCTTTATTATTCCAAGTATAGACTCTATCGTTCTCGTGTTGGATGCGCCATGCGTCTTGTAAGAGGGATGGTTCGGTAAATTTTAGTAGGTTGTCAATGCCGATGGTACCACTGGTGGGATTATCCCCCTGTTTGTCTTTGGTCAAGTCTTGGATGTAGTTGAAGTCCCCAGCTAGTAGAAAGTTAGTAGAGCCAGTTTTGTATTGCCAGAGGTTATCGAAGAAAAGTTTTCTTTGTCTAGGGTTTGTCGGAGCGTAGATTGACGTGATGTTCAGTTCAATGTCATTTAAAGTACATTTTGTGGCTACCACTCGTCCTTCGATGTCTGTTCTTGACTCCAGAATAGTGCAGTCGCTTTGGGGGTTGAATAAAATAGCTGTGCCGCAGCTTCGGTGCATCCCTTTACTGCAGATCATTGGTCCCCCCACTCGGTGGTCCAATCTTGTTCGTCTTGTAAGGAGGCGTTGTGCGTCTCTTGTAGTAAAAAAACGTCAGCGTCAATTGTTTTCAAGAAATCAAAAATTAACGTTCGTTTTCGCCGTTCTGCGATTCCGTTTACATTAAGCGTTATTAACGTGAACTAAAGTAAGGGTTTCTACTTTTTGCTTCATGAACGCGGACCGTGGGTTTCTTCCTCTTTCCTTTTCCATTTCCTCTTCCTTTTCCTGGGCTTGGTGGGTGCGTGCGTTTGGCTCTTTGAGGAATCTCAATTTTTTGTCGATCAACTTCTGTTTCCGTTTCAGACGCAGAACTGGATTCGTACTCGCTTTCCGAATTCATAGGTGTAGAGTTGGTACTGGTACTTGTGTCGTTTTCACTGCTGTTCCTCGGATTGTTGTTGTCTTTACCTTTCCCCATTGTTGAATTCGGGGGTAGGCCTTTCGGCGTCACAAACTCTGGTATCGTAGTATTTTCTCCAGAAATACTTTCCGGGGAAACCCCTGTCTGATCCATTTCCTTTTCCCTCAATGGTGAAGTGTTCTCGTTCGGGTTTTCATTATTCTCTTGATCCATCAGGGTTAAGCTGCTACCTTCGTTCGACGTCTCGTCGTTTGTCTGACTCGACTCTTTGTTTATTTCATGTGGAGTATCCGGGGAAGCCCCTGTCTGTTGACTTTCATTTACCGTCGATGGTGTCGTATTTCCATTTATATTTCCATCGTTTGGATTGTCATTGTTTACATTGTTATTTGATTCGTTGCTGTTCTCCCCGTTCGTGCTTGTATTGGTGTTTGTGTCTATGGCTGTCGTGGGCTGCTCTTCAGAGTTTTCGACCCTGGTCTCATCTCGTTTTCTCTTGTTTGACTGTCTGTTGCTGACAATAGTCCAAGCGTTTTCGTCTCGTTGATCTACGTTCATCCCCGTTCCTTCGTTGTTGTCGGACCAGAGTGACGGGTATTTGTTGAGATATTTATCGCAATCGACTTCGAGATGGCCTATTTTGTGGCAATAATAGCAGCGTTGATTCGGACACGTGACTTTTTTGGTGATCAGGAGACCCACAAACTTTGCATACCTTTCCAGCTTTGCAGTCTCGAGCTATATGTCCTTTCTGTTGGCATGTTCGACAGGTCTTCGCTTGGCCTGGGTATTCACATCGAACTTGATATCTCTCAGCGTAGACGAAAGACGGTATTTCGTGTTTCAGTTTAGTAAAAGTTACCAGGCAGACGCCGGTTTTAACTTCACACACTCGGTCTGTTAGGTCGACGACAGACAAAATGTCTCCATAATATTTCAGTGCTTTGCTCAGAATGTCTTGGTCCGAGTCTAAGGGAAACCCAAAAACCTTGACTTTGGTATATCTTACTTGAGGTTCTCGACGTGGATTTGGGTCTTGTAGAACAAATTCTTTATTGGACAGTTTAATCTTTTTTCCTATGGCTCTTCTCTGTGTGCTTCCAAGAGTGAACACAACATACCATTTCTTAAGATTAAGACACTCTATGCCTTCGATATCTTCTTTTCGAATACCACTCTCTTGCAGACTATTGAGGATCTCCAGTCGAAGGACGGCGGGGCCATCTACGGTGGTCTCGTCGGTTATTCCTTCCAAGGATAACAATACAGAGCGATGTCTGGACATTCTATTCTATTCTGTCAGACCTTGCTCGACGGCTAGATTCTGCGGCCGACAGAGCCTTTAATACTTAGCCTATACGATTCTCGGACCTTGCTGTCCTGAAACAAGATACTATACTTGATCTTGTTTTGAAGTTAAGCCCCCTCAGGATGTAGAGATGCTCGTCGGTGCAATGGCATTGTGGATCCCTAAGTGCAAGGGACTATTCCGTGGAGGTGGCTTATACTTGCCACTCAGACCAAAAGAGGATGCGACCCTCTCTCCGTTGCGCCAGAAGCGACAAAATGGTCACCCACGACCGATCCACTTAAAGCGGACCGGCCGAGGGAGTTGGGAATGACTGAAAATTAAGGAGTGAGCATGAAGTGACCACCCCCACCTAATCCACACTGGCAAACACGGCCTCCCGCTCATGAAATACCCGACACCGATGGAGCAATACCCCATCCTCACGGTAGAGGATAAGCCCATTAGAAATTATCTCATAAGGCAGAGACCGATCGGCAACTGCAACCCTTCCCAAAATCACGCGGATCTCATCCCCCGCTTCCGGAGGTGGATCCGCTGGTCAGGCGACATAGGGCCCACAGGGTCAACATCATTGCCCCAAATTTCGTTTTCCTCCACAAAAATGTAGGAGCCAGCGATCAAACGGTAGTCCGAGTTTCCAATGTCACGAGGGAAATCCCGGTCCAACGCTTCACGAGATTCCACATGGAGCTCGTGAAGTGCTTGCACAGCCGCCGGATCGAAACCCACAGAGGCCCTGTCGTTACCAACAGCAGTCTCCATGACCTCAACTGGCAGTGCTGAGTCCAGAGGTGGATCCGAAGAGCCACCCGTCGTCGCAGGGTCGACGTCCAAGGTGGGTTTCTTCGCAAGCGGCTCCGAGCCACTCAACGAATCCTCCATCACCTCGACTGGGGCCCCTGGCTGGGATGAAGAAGGGGCGTCCGAAGTGGTCACAACCTTCTTCGACTTCCTCCGACGGTTACGCTTGCACCTACGCTTAGGACGCACAGGAACCGCAACGTCCGCACCGGCACTCGAAGAAGGGTTCGCCGTTGACTTCGTAGCAGGGACCTTCTTCTTTGTGCAGCGGCGAGACTCATGTCCAACCGCTCCACAATTGAAACAGGTACGAACCTGCCCCTGGTGGTAGACCAGCCCAGCATGACCGCAGATACGAACACGCGTCGGGATGGCCTCTCGTAGCTCCATCAAAATCTTGACTGTCCCAGTGCTCACGTTCTGGAACAGCACGTAGACGAGCTTGCACACCACCCCATAGCGACCGAAGTATACTTTTAATTCCTCCTCTGGTATGCCTTAGGGCAGGTGCATCACGGTGATCCAACTCTTCTTCTTGTAGGAATAGGGCTGGATCTTGCACGGGAACCCACGGATGGTAATGCCAGCCGCGATGACGTTTTCCAAAACCTCCGGTGACTTTCAGCAGAGACCGAAGCGATCAGAGTGCAGGGACTTCATCTGAGCGAAGTACTGGTCTGCAGGAGAGAATTCCTTCTGTAAAGCGTCCCAGACTTCCCCCGGCGACAGCTTCGGTTTCCCTGCCAGGGCCAACGTAGGAATGGTGACCACCGCGCAGTGTTCGGGGTACGGCACTACGACCGAGGGGGCTGGAAGGTCCTGAAAAGGACTACTACTGGGATTACTCCCAGTAGCACGGTCACCAACCACCTCTGCCATAGTCCACACCGGTGTTGTCAATCTCGAAGAGAGCGAGGCAGTGTTACCAGCCTGTAAGCTGGAGCATGGATCCACCACCTGCGCCCTAACAGCACTCGAACTTGCAGAGGCCATAAGAACTGTTTAGCCAGCCAGCCTGTTGGGGGTGCAAAGCGTCCTCAACCAACAGCTGATCAACTGACAACGAGAACAGAACTGACTGAAACTCGTAACAACACGAACCTACTGACAAAAAGCCAATAGGCCGAGAAGCGATAATGACCAATAAAAAAGTTATGTTTTGCCTGGGAAGAAGCTGAAGCAACGATGTTGTTCGGCCCAGGTCAGCCCACGCGGTCGAAGCGTCTGAAAGAAAAAAAAAGGAAAAGGTGTCTACGACACGGGGTATTCCCAGGTGGTCACCTATCCAAGTACTAACCCCGCCCGACCGGGCTTAACTTCGGTGATCAGAGGAGAACCGGTGCTTTCCCGGTGGTATGGTCGTAGATATTTGAGGAGGTGAAAATATCGCTTTTATAGCGGTTGTTCGGCGTTGTGGCACGAGAGGTCGACGACGAACATAAGAACAGTGAAATCGAATGTTCCACGAAGTTGTGTGCTCGCGTTGGATGAGTTTGCTTTCGATTGGTTTGTTGTAAGGGGATGAGCGCGAACGCAGGTCCCCACAACCAGAAATTATACGCTCGAGTTACCCACATTTGAGGTAATCGCAGGAGTCAACCAAGTCGAAGTGGAATGAGAGGTCCTCATCCTGAGAGGACTTCCTTGTTGATCAAAGTACCTCTCACCTCAGGTAAGTATGCACGTGTTTGTCGCAGAAAGCCTATGACCACGTACTACGAATCAGCGGCATGTGGTTAATAGGGTAATTTGTCGGGTAATTGTATTTCGACAGCCAGAATGCCGAGTAAACAAAAATGAGGAAAGAAACGTGCTTACCCCTCTTGGTCTTTACCAACGGTGTTGTAGTGCGGCGTCGAACTCGATGTGTGCGGGTGGAGTGAAGCCGTGGTGGGGCACTGGAGCGATGATGGGTTTTGTTGATATCTGTAAAATATAAACAATTGATGTGCAGAATTAGTGGAAGGAAGCCGTGTATATAGACTTGTGTTGTTGATGAGTTTTTGTTTTATTTTCGATTGTGATGTTCTTCCCCGAAGGGAAGAGGGCCGTACTCGGAGGTAGTGCAATACCGAGACCACCCGTGGCCAGGGCGAAGCAAGCTTCAATCCCATGGCCGAAGCCCAAAACTCAGTTTAATATATGAGCCAGGCATTGCCTGGCATATCAGATATTAAGCTGATAAGAACAGATACTGCACTTGATCTTGTTTTGGGTTTAACTCTCACGATTAACTAATGGACTCGGCGGTGCAAATGAGCCCTGAAATCGTGTGAATGAGAGTTTTCCTACGGAGGTGGCTACGGGCCACATCGATGTCACATGAAGGTTACGAACCTTCCTCCACGCCTGAATAGACACATGGTCGTGCAAAGGGTCAACTGGGTGGCCTTATGAGACAAAATTAAAGAACCAATGAGGAAAGCGTTGCGATGCGACGAGCCCGCAGGCCGTGAGAAGACTCACTTCAGAACCTCACCGGGTGTTTGCCCAAATCGGAGGTGGACCTCCGGCTAAACGTCCTTATCCGAGATGATAACGCCAGGCCCGAAGACTTGGCGATTTCAAATAAAAACATTAAAAAGGAGATCCCCATGCGGCCCCTGCCTGCAGGTTCCGCCGGCGCTATCTCCTACACACACCTATTTAAAACAAAGAGCTCAAAGTACCCAAACCGGAGTATGAGCCATGGCATTGACCCGCGTCAACTGATACCGAGCGGTGCCAGGAGGCGCCTACAAAGTTGGTCGTCCCTGGGGCCAATGACTAAAAAGAAGCTAGGAGCAGCTGTCGCGTTAAAAAAGGTAAAAAAAGCCCGAATGGCTATTGTAAATCTGGGTGGAACATTAGAGAACCATCCGGTTCTGCTGAGCCGAAGATGATGGAAGCGAGCCACACACTATCAAATATAGTTGCGCGGCTATGACGCTGCTGCATGCGAAGCAGGAAACGGAAAGAAGATTTGATCGCACGCATTGCCGCGTCAGAGCACGGAACCAATCCATCGAAATGGAATTGGTTTCGGGTCAGCCAGATAGGGTGACGTATAATACCGAGTAAAGCAGAGAAGCCAAGGGGAACGCTGGAGCCACAGCCATAACCCACCAAAACGTCGCACGGTGATAGACGAGCCAAGGCAGGATCAAAATGGCGTAGCGGGCAAAGAAACCAGGCGATGACCACCATCGCAAAGGGACACTCGGTAAAAAGATGAACGAGGTCTTCCACGGCGCCGCAAAAACAAAGTGGACTAACATTCATGCCGAAACGGATCAGCCTATCGGCAGTTGGAAGAATTCCATGCGCGACCTTCCACGACGTATCTTGGACTGGGCGCAGAAAACGCCATAAGCCAATGCACGCCCAGACGTACTTCCAATTTACCGTAAACCCCCAGTCACGGTACTTCTCTATACATCGGTGCCGGGTTTGAGCGGCATTACCCAGAATGGAATAAGCCACACGAGCCGAAAGATCACTAAGTGGAATTGGATCCCTAGGCTGGCAAGGAACAATCCACTGGCCAAAAGCTCGGCAACCCCCCATGGCAAACCAAGCCTCCAAAACAGAGCGGTAAAAAACAGGCAAACGGCGCAGAGTTGCAGAGTTAACACGTTGCAGATCGAACACCCGATCCACTGGGTTGGCCAAAAAAACACGGCGAAGGTAAAATGCAAATAACTTTGCCATCCCCGGTGTTCACCGAAAAGAAAGCGCTTGACCCACTGAGCATGAAGGGACTTGATTTTTCGGGAAACGTCAACAACCCCAAGACCCCACGGGTGACAGGCTGGGTTACAGATGAACGGGCAAGCCCCTCGCGTTTTTTAGCCCAAACGAAGGGGAAAACCATCTTATTAATATTGAAAACCACCGAGTCAGGCATCGCTCGAACAGAGCCCAAATACCAAAAGGTGGCTAAACCCAACATGTTGGTGATCAAGGCCCTACCCTGTAATGATAAGTTACGATGAGACCAGGATGTCAGAACCATTTCCAATTTTTTAACAAGAGGACCACCCCAGTCTTCTTTTTCATCGTTTGCTAAGCGGCTACCCAAGGCAACGATGTGCGAGGCAGACCAACGAAGCTGAACTGGGTACGTTGAACGAGCCTTCCAGTGGCCCAAAAGAAGATCATAACACTTACTGAGATTAAGCTTAGCAACGGAAGCGCGCTCATAGCGGCAAAACAGCCGAAACAAAACAAGAATAGACTCATCCGAGGTGACTAGCGAAGACGTATCATCGGCATACTGGGCGAGTTTGACGCGCTTTCGACCCTCAGGGAGAGGGAAACCGTCAATAGAGGTGTCTGCACGAATGGCGCATGCCAAGGACTCGGCGACAAGGACGTAAAATAACGGTGAAAGGGGACAACCCTGACGTACCCCATGAGCGACCGGAAAGGACTCGGAATAAAGCCATTAACTAATACAGCAGAAAACGTACAAGAGGCAAATCCACTGGCGGGCTTGCATTCCTCCACAGTTAGGCCGCCCTCACAAAGCTCAGCATCGGATGGGGTTAAGCAGCGTTCGAGCTTCTCAATAAACTCAGGTTGCGCCGCAGCGTCCAGGGTCTCAGAAGAGAATAAGGAAAAGTAGAAGCCTCTCCAAACACGTAAAATGCCAAGAGTACTCGAGGCTTTAGTACTGTCCGGGCGCTTAATCTCACTGATCAGGCGCTTCTGAGCAGGAACTTTCTCCTGATGTAAAAAATAAGCAGTAGAGGACTCGCCTTCCTCAGCCCAACGAATCCTAGCTTGTACCTGGGTGCCCTTCGCCTCAGTGCGAAGCGCAGCAGCAAGATCGGCCTTGGCTTCATCTAGCTCAAGAGCAACCTGGTCACCATTATTTATTTATTTATTTATTTATTTATTTATTTATTTATTTATTTATTTATTTATTTATTTAATAATCTTTATACACGGTAGCCTTATCAGCTGTAAAAATAAAAATACATACTAAAAATAAAAAGCTGTTTTTCAAAGGGTCGTGTTATCAACTATCAAAAAATTATTAACAATTCTTATCTAATAAGTCTAATAAACTATGTTAATGTTCTAAAACTATTACAATGGTTATCTTACAATATATGATTTAAAAATTTACATAAAAATAATACGTTTCCGCAAATGTTAATTAGTTCATTTTAAAAATAGAACGTTTCAGCTTACATGTTTGAGTCAATTAAGAACTCTATTTTTATAACCTATTGTTTGAGAATTCCAGATTTTGGCAGCTGCGTGGCTGAAGCTCCTCTTCATAGCATTTGTTGTTGGTTTCGATAGCATCAACATTAAGTTATTACTTCTTAAACTGTATTTTTCATTATTTAAAACACGAAACATTTCATTTATAGCTACAGGGCACTTATTTTGCAGAGCTTTTGTGACATACGATATAGTTTGTGAGTTTCTACGCTCTTGGAGATTGCTCCATCCTAATTTACAAAGGATGTCTTTTGAGCGTATATCATATGTATCTCCAGTAATAACCCTTGCCGCTCTATTTTGTAGTCTTTGAATTTTATCTTTTAACGTTTGGTTACAGTTACTCCAAACAAAGGAACAATAATCGAAATACGGCACAACAAGAGAACGATACAATATTTCTAATGTATCTCTTTTAACATATGTTTTCGCTCGTCTAATAACTCCAATAGCCCTTGAGGCCTTAACGCTGATGCTATCGATTTGTTCTTTCCAACACAGTTTATCATCGATTATGACTCCCAAACTTTTGGCGGATTTTACGTGCTTTACTTCTTTATCTCCAATATTCGTTTTAATTTCACTGTCATCAGGAATTTTGGAGATTCTCTGATACGAACCAATGATCATGTATTCTGTTTTATCAACATTAAGTGTTAACTTATTCACTGAAAGCCACTTATGAACATTTTCAAGTTCATCATTTAAACTTTTTTCGATGTCACTGGCGGTTTGTCCAGTAACAGATAGGTTTGTATCATCAGCATACATAGCTGGTACAGAAGATTTTAAACAGTTTGGTAAATCATTAATATAGAGCAGAAAGAGCAGAGGACCCAGATTAGACCCCTGAGGAACCCCACAAGTAACAGGTTTTGATGAAGATATTGTGTTATTAACTCTGCACACCTGTGTTCGCCCATATAAGTATGAGGTAAACCATGTCAGTGCAGTATGTTTGACTCCATATAATTCCAATTTTCTAATAAGGATCTGATGGTCAACTGTATCAAAAGCTTTTTTGAGGTCAAGGAAAAGAACTCCATTAATAAGACCTGAGTCCATGTTAATTAACCAGGAGTTTGTTGTACAAAGCAGAGATGAAGTAGTGGAATGTCCTTCTCTGAAGCCTGATTGAAATTTGGTAAGGATATTCTTTTCCTTTAAGTAGCAATTGAGTTGACCACAAACCAATTTTTCAAATATTTTCGCAACAACTGATAAAACCGAAATGGGCCGATAATTTCCGCATTCTTGTTTATCCCCTGATTTATAAATTGGTGAAACCCTGGCCTTTTTCCAGTCATCTGGGAAGATTCCAGAAATAAGAGAGCAGTTGTAAATATATGTCAGATGCAAAGTAATCGCATCACTTGAATCCTTTAAAATACTAACAGGTATCTTATCAGGGCCGCTAGATCTAGAGACTTTCGACTTACTCAGAACCATTTCAACTTCATGAGTTGAAACAGTTTTGAAATTAAAAATATCAGTAGCTGGTTCCATAAATTCTTCAAAATTATTACTATTTTGTGGGATCTGACTTGACAGATCTGGCCCAATTTTTGTGAAGTAAGTGTTAAGTGTATCCGCTATGTCTTTATTATCTGATAAATTTTTATCATTTACTTTTAAGCAAGGTATGTTCGTTGTTTTAGAACTTTTTCCAACAAGCTGGTTAATATTTTTCCATTATTTATTACACCTGTATCCTAAGGAGCTCAAACCGGTGTATGAGTGCTGCACAGCTCCGCCACAGCACTCCCGAGCGAGAGTCTGCGGCGCCCGGACTCGGGTCTATCTGGGGAGCATATGCCTCTAGACAGAACCCAGGGCGGAAGGGGCGTGCAACGCAAAGGCAAAGGCACTAGGACCTCAGCGCGGAGGAAAAGCAAAGAGTACCGGACGAGTCAATGGAGACGAGAACACCCCCGGCTAGCCAGTGCGACTCGAAACCAGAAGCAGCACAATTACGCCGAGACACCCGCAAGACAAATCGAAACGACGATTTAATGAGCACCAAAGAGCGCAAAGTGTCAGGCTGGAGACCATTATACCGAAAGGAGTTGCGGGCTGTCCAGATGTTGTGGCGAACAACACCGAGGAGAGCCAACAAACCTTTTGGGACATTGGCCGAACCTGACCTCGATAGGCAACGGACGAGGAGCACCAGGTCGGAAAGCATGCCAAAAACAAAAAAAAACAAATCAAAAGAGACTGGGCAAAGGGACACTGCACGAACAAATGCAGCATCGTTTCAGTGCCTCCACAGTGACACCCAGGCGCCACAGGGATCTTAAACCGGATCAAACGATCCGCATTTGGCAAGATACCATCCGCCAACTTCCAATTTGTGTCCCAAGCGGGACGAAAGAAACGAAGGACAGACAAGTTACGCCACGCCGCTGCTGCTCAGCAGACTGGCGGAGGATGACATACGCCAGACTAGCCGAGACATCCTCAAGTGGCAAAGGAACGGAAGGCGGGTGGTGAGGGATGACTAGAGCACCAGATGCTCTGTGACCCCCTATAGCCAGCCAAGCAGTCATAACTGACCGATAAAAGGAAGGCAGGCGGTGAAGGGTAGACGCCCCAATCGTAGACAGGTTAAAGGCGCGGTCTACAGGCTCCGCCAAAAGAGCACAACGAAGGTAATGGTAGAAAAAGCACTTCCAGCCAGAACCCTCTGGAGCGAAGAAATGCTTCACCCACAAAGTTGCAAGCGATTGCAACTTCCGGGTAACATCAACCACCCCCAAGCCACCCTTGGCAAGTGGCTGCACAACGGAAGCACGACAAAGATTTTCAGGTTTCCCTTTCCAGAGAAAGGAAAAAAACAATATGGTTTACTTTTGTGATGACATCATCTGGAATACAGACGATGGAGCCCAAGTACCACAGGGTACTAAGGACAAGCATATTAATTATAACAGCCCTCCCCCGGAACGATAAAACACGATCGCGCCAAGAAGAGAGACGATTGCGCATTTTCTGCAGCAAAGTCGGCCAGTCCTCATCAGCACAAAGAAGGCTCCCAAGCACCTTCAGGGGACCCGAAGAGAACCGAAACGCCACAGGAAAGGACGTACGACGCCGCCAAGGCCCTAAAAGAAGAGCTTGACATTTGGACTGGTTCAGTTTGGCCCCAGACGCACGTTCATAACGACAAAACAAATCCACCAGAGCTAGAAATGAAGAGTCCGAAGTGACCAAGGTCGACGTATCATCAGCATATTGCGAGAGCTTAACTCGCTGATGACCACCAGGAAGGGGGAACCCATCAATGGATGAATTCGCCCGGATCGCACATGCCAACGATTCCACCACCAGAACATAAAGCAAAGGAGACAAAGGACAACCCTGGCGAACCCCACGCGTAACCGGAAACGGATCCGACAGAAATCCGTTCACAATCACCCGCGAGTTCACCCCAGAGTACAACAAAGACACCCACTTACAAAAAGAAGGTCCAAAACCCATCTTGACCAGGACCTTTTGCATGTAGCCCCACTCTGATCAAGAGACAGAATAGCTGCAGGCACTGCCTCTGAATTAGCATAATCTACAACGTCGTGAAGTAGACGGACATTCTCCCCCAAGAACTGCCCTGGAATGCCACAAGACTGATCAAGTGACACCACCGAAGCAATAACAGAGAGGAGGTGATTAGATAACACTTTGCTGCAATCTTGTAGCCCGCACAAAGCAAGGTTATGGGACGCCAATTTGCAGAGTCCAGAAGGTCACCCTTCTTAAACAAGAGTGTTATCACACCAGAGCGTTGAGTCAAGGACAATTGGCCAGAGTGAAAACAAGAGTTGATGACACCAACAAAATCCAGGCCCAACAGTCACCAGAACTGAACATAAAATTCAGCCGGGAAACCATCGACCCCAGGGGATTTGCCAGTAGCCATATGACGAAGAGCGTGCAAACACTCCTCCTCAGTGAGGTCACCCTCACACGACTCTGTCTCCACCTGGGACAATTTACGCTCGAGACTGTCAATGAAGAGCGATTGCTCCTCCTCCTCAAGAGACTGAGAAAAAAACAGCCCGAAATAAAAGTCTCGCCAGACGCAAAGAATATCAGCAGTGGAATCAGCAACAGAGCCTTCAGGACGACGAACACTACTAATGAGTCATCGCTGACCACAAACTACCTCCTGTCACAAGAAATAAGCCAAAGAAACCTCCCCCTCTTCCGCCCACTGAACATTAGCACACACCTGAGCCCCCTTCGCTTTTGATAGAAGTTCAGAGGCCAGGGCGGCCTTTGCAATGTCAAGAAGACCAGGGAGGTTCTCGCCGTTATTAAGACGCGCCTGAATATCAATAACCGCAGCATTTGGCTCCTCAATTTTACAACGCTTGGCACGCAACGAAGCCCGCGACAACCGCTGAATCAAGGACTCAAAGAAAGCCGCACCATCCTCCTTAACATTGGGACCCTACAAACAAGCAACCTGGAAGTTGAAGTTATCCCGGCAAAATTCCACGATAACCAACCACCCGGCCCTATCACGCCACTGATGGACAAGTTCAAAGCGCGGAAGAAACAAAATAGCCACATCACAACTGCGTACCGTTCCGGGGGAGGACATGCACTGGTACTTTAATTTATTATTTATGTTACGGTTACTAGGCGCAAAGCATCGAGAAAGCTCATGCTCCGTGGTCGCATGCATTTCCTGAAGGCAAACGATATCAGGAGAAAAACAATGTAGCCAGGACATAAGCGTTTGACGGCTACCCAAGGAAGGTAATCCTTGTACGTTCAAAGTAAGAACTTTCACTGCCATCAATCTGATGCAGAATCAAGCTCCTCTAAAGCAGGACAAGGGTGCTTGGATAGGGTCTCCGGATCCACTTGTCCTGGACTAACCAGATTTCCAGACACCGTCAGTAGGCCTTCTGAGCGAGGCACCTCAAAAAAGGCCTCGTCAAAAGCGGGCTCCACCGAGCAAAGCTCGTCGTCGAGCGCCGAAAAAGGGTTATCTAAAAAAAGAACCTCCGTACCCGTAGGGGGGTCCACACGAGAGGAGGATCGGGATTTCTTGCCCGAAGTGGGCATTGGGCCCGGTTGGGTTTTCGTGCGAAAACAAGCCTGAGACACCGCGTGGGAACCTGAGGCAGAAGGTGCAGGGGGAGGAAGGTCATCCTCGCTATCGTCGCTCAACCCCCCCCTGCGAGGAAGGGTTTTACTCCCGACAGTACGGGCTCTGCCAGAAGCATCAGGGGAGTCAGGGAGACTCGGCAGCTCATCGAAGTTAAACTCCGAAGGTGACATAGCCGGACTAGTATCCGGCGAAGATAAACGCTTCTGCCGTTTTTTCCCCCTTCACCTTAAGGGCAGAAACAGGCGGGAAAGGGAAGTCAACAGACCCAGCAGCCCGGGTATCCGGTATCCGAGGTGGAAGGGAAGTCGCCGGAAGTCGCCGATGCATAAGAGCGTCGGTGAACACCAGTGGTCAGGACAAGTGGCACAGACCCGCTGGTGGGAGCAGGCGGCACGGACCCACCCACAGTAGCAGGTGGCACAGACCCACCCACAGCAATAGGTGGCACAGACCCACCCGCAATGTCAGGTGGCACAGGCCCACCTGCAGAATCAGGTGGCACGGACCCACCTGCAGACTCAGGCGGCTCAGATGGACCCGCAGAATTGGGCAGCACAGACCCACCCGCAATGACAGGCGGCAGAGACCCGCCCACAGGAACAGGCAGCACAGGCCCACCCGCAGTGTCAGGTGACACAGAGCCACCTGCTGTATCGGGCATCACAGATGCACCTGCAGTATCAAGTGGCACCGATCCACCCACAACATGAGGTGGCACCCACTCACCGACGGTCGTAACAGGTGGCACCGACCCACCCATAGCACTAGGTGGAACAAACCCACCAGTAGTTCCCAGCCCACCAGCGGTGGAACCCGAAGCACCTTGAGGACGAGAGCTGGGGTCTGGACGATGACCACCCGGTTCACGAGAGCCAGGGGCAGAACGCTGTGGGCACTGCTGGGTGAAATGCCCAGTGCCAGCACACCTAAAACAGGTGCGGATTTGGCCACGATACCATACGTGGCAAGGATGGCCCTTAATCTGCACCTTCGACAGGATAGCCTGCGAAAGCTTCATTCTCAACTTGATACCCCCATTTGAACATTCGAACACGCGTGGGGATAGCCTCTCGCATCTCCATTAAAATCTTGACTGGCCCAGTCCTCACATTCCGGAACAGCATGTAGACAATTTGGCACACCTCCCCATAACGACCGAAGAATACTTTTAATTCCTCCTCCAGTATACCATAGGGCAGGTGCGTCACGGTGACCCAGGTCCGCTTCTTGTGAGAAAGGGGCCGGATCTTGCACCGGAACCCAAGAGTGGTGATTGCGATGACCTCCTCCAAAACCTCCGGTGACTGGCACCAGAGACGGAAGCGATCAGAGTGCAGGGACTGAATCTGAGCAAAGTACTGACTCAAAGGAGAGAATTCCTTCTCTAAAGCGTCCCAGACTTCCCCTGGTGACAGCTTCGGTTTCCCAGCCAAGACCAACTCTGGAACGGTGACCACAGCACAGCGATCCGGGTACGGTACTACAACCGACGGGGCTGGAAGGTCCCGAGAAGGACCACTACTGGGAGAACTCCCAGTAGCACGGTCACCAACCACATCAGCCATAGTCCATACCGGCGTTGTTACACTGGAAGAGGGCGAGGCAGTGTTACCAGCCTGTAAGCTGGAGCATGGATCCACCACCGGTACCTGCGCCCTAACAGCACTCGAACTCATAGAGGCCATAAGAACTGTTTAGCCAGCCGGCCTGTTGGGGGTGCAAAGCGTCCTCAACCAACAGGTGATCAACTGACAACGAGAACAGAACCAACTGAAACTCGTAACAACACGAACTTACTGACAAAAAGCCAATAGGCTGAGAAGCGATAACGACCAATAAAAAAGTTACGTTTTGCCCGGGAAGAAGCTGAAGCAACGATGTGGTTCGGCCCAGGTCAGCCCACGCAGTCGAAGCGTCTGAAAGAAAAAAAAGAAAAAGGTGTCTACGACACGGGGTATTCCCAGGCGATCACCCATCCAAGTACTAACCCCGCCCGCCTGGGCTTAACTTCGGTGATCAGACGAGAACCGGTGCTTTCCCGGTGGTATGGTCGTAGACATTCGAGGAGGTGAAAATATCGCTTTTATAGCGGTTGTTCGGCGATGTGGCACGAGAAGTCGACGACGAACATAAGAACCGTGAAATCGAATGTTCGACGAAGCCAGTGTGCTCGCGTTGGATGAGTTTGATTTTGATTGGTCTGTTGTAAGTGGACGAGCGCGAACGCAGGTCCCCACTACCAGAAATTATATGCTCGAGTTACCCACATTAGGGGTAACCGCAGGAGTCAACCCAGTCGAAGTGCAATGAGAGGGCCTCATCCTGAGAGGACTTCCTTGTTGATCAAAGTTGGGTTTTTTTGGGGTTTTTTAAAAACCCTTTATTAACTATCTAACTAATTTATTTACATTCTGTTATCTAAGTGATTTCATTGTCTAACTTTTACCGATCAATGTTTTCAGGTAAGTTTATGGTCTTTTAAAAAATAATGCTAACATTTTTCCTATTTACAGGTATCTTTCATACTTCTGAAAATGTCATTGTTCCAGTCCTACTCAGTGTAAGGTTTTGACGTGTTATTTAGGGTCACTTTTCAGGTGGGTCTATATTCGTCTCGTTACAGGTGTATCGTTAGTTGATTGGTGTCTTCGTCATATGAACATAAAATGTTGTCGTACGACCAAAAATCTCGGAGATTACTTCTTTTGTTATTGATGTAATCGGCTTCAATCCTACGTTTTATTCGACGTCTTTGTTTGTAGGCGAGGTATTGCTCTGGTTCTTGCTTGTGATATAGCTTTTGAATCCGGGTTTCCCAACTGATGGTTACGGCAGACGCGGCGACATACCTGCAGAGGCCACGTATGGGGTCCGTAGTAGGAAAGGACTCTAGAAGTAGCATCTTCGGTAGCGTGATGGGAACGTTTCTCTTGCATAATCGTGTGATGAGATTCTCCACTTGTTTCCAGATTTGCTGTAGCCTTACACATGTCACAGTCGCGTGGGCTGTATCTTCTGTCTCCCTGCAGAAGGGGCATTTGGGATCGATGTTTGGAATTCGCCATTTAAGTAGGGTGGTCTTGGTCACCAAGGCTTGGTGTGTTAACTTCCATATTATTTCCCGTTCGTTATTGGTGTTCGGATTTGTCCAGAGCGTTGACCAATGTTCGGAAAATGTCGGAGTGATGTGATAAGCGTCTCTCCACTTCTGTTCCGCTTTAGGTTGCGTTAAACGTTTCGTGACTGCGTATATGTTCTTGCTCGTGAATTGTGCCGGTGTCCAATCTTTGAAGGAGGATTTGTTGTTCTTGGTTATCTGCGTGATGTCCATGTACCAACTGGGGACGCTGTTTGGATCAGCCTTTGGTTGAATGTTGTCTCGTAGGGACGACCATTCAGGTCTCACTGTACTAAGAGGTGTTCCGACGTAGTATCTCGCCCACAATGTCCATGGTTTGAAACACGACGAATTCGTAATATCCTGGATCCATTTCGTTCGGATTGCTGTGATATATTCTTTGATACAGGGTATATTCAGGCCTCCTTTGGAGAAGGGCAGGTACAGTGTTTCACGATTGATGAGCTCGGTGCCTTTTCGCCACAAGAACTTCAAGATAATTTTCGTGATCTGTATGATTATATCGTTTGGGACGTCGAAAACTGTGGCTAAGTAGAGAATTGTTGGCAAGGCGTATGTTCTGATCAGCAGTGCTCTTCCAATGATTGTTAACTGCCGACAGGACCATATGTCAAGTTTCTTTTCCAATTTGGTCACCTTGTTACGCCAATCCTGTGTGGAGTCTTGTCCTATGACGGTACCGAGTATTGTTATCTTGTCTTCTTTCCATTTTATTGGTACTGGGCCGTGTGTCCTTCCGGTTTGTCTGCCTGCGTATGTCCCTTCTGTTTTTCCTAGATTTAGTTTGCTTCCAGAGCCTTGTTCAAAGCGGTGTATAATATCAAAACTTCTGGAGACGGCGGTGTTGTTTCTAAGAGTAAGTGTTGCATCGTCTGCGTATTGGGATATCTTACTGGACTGTCCGTTTGCACCTGGGTGTTGTATTCCTTCGATTGTCCTGTCATTTCTAATGGCTTGACCCAAGAGTGGACATCCTTGTCATAGGCCTCGTTGTAGATAAATGGGATCTGACAGCCATCCGTTGTTTATGTTGTTACATTGTCTCCCAGCGTAGAGAACTGTGAGCCAGTGGCGGAAAGATGGACCAAAGTTCAAACGTTGCAAGACTTTGTCGAGAAACGAGCGATCAACTCGGTCAAATGCTTTTTCTTGATCTAAGTTTATGAGGATCATGTTACCGTTGTTCCTTGTTGTTTCGTACGTCATGTCTCTCAATCTGAAAAGGTTTTCAAAGATCGATCGGTTGGGGACGCCACATGTGTGGTCTTCGTGTATAACTCCAGGAAGCACTGGTTTCAGTTGATTGGCTAGAACAGTTGCTGCAATCTTGTAGTCCACGTTCAAGAGTGATATGGGACGCCAGTTCTTAAGGAGTTTCTTATCTTCTTTTTTGTAAAGGAGTCTGAGTATTGCTTGCTTTTGGGATTCGGACATGGTTCCAAAGTCGTAGTTTTCGTTGGGCGTGTCTGTTAAGTGGTCGCGTAAATATTTCCAAAAATGCTGGTAGAATTCTTTGGGAAGACCATCTGGTCAGGAGATTTACAGTGTATTGTTGTGCATCTTCTGCAGAGCAGGCGTTGTTTCGCTGGTCGTCATAGGGCCTTCGCACATTTCCCGGGTGATGTCATCGAGTCTTTTTTGAAGTTGATTTACCAGCCACGTTTGGTCTTCTTGATTTGTTTCCTCAGCTGTGTATAGGTTTTGATAAAACTGCTGCGCTGTCTCCAATATTTCCATGTTTGTTTTTCGCACTTGATTGCCAATGACTAATTCATGTATGGTGTTTTTCGGTTGACGTTGCTTTTCTAGGCTATAGAAATACCGTGTAGGTTTCTCTCCTTCTTCAATCCACTGCGCCTTGCTTCTTATTTGTGCTCCTTTCTCTCGCTTTTCCGTAATGTCTCGT
Organism: Corallium rubrum; assembly: GCA_964035015.1. NCBI lineage: Eukaryota > Metazoa > Cnidaria > Anthozoa > Scleralcyonacea > Coralliidae > Corallium > Corallium rubrum. The sequence goes on from OZ035997.1 coordinate 17,289,265, forward strand.
ATCTCATCTGTTAGTCGTTTTATTTCATCGTTATCTGGGTTTGGAAGCTCTTTGAGATGTTGAAGCTTTTGTAGTAAGATTTTTTATGTTCTTCGTTCGGCTCGTCTGATCCGCACTGCATGTCTGATTGTAATGCGTTTAATTCTTAGTTTTGCTTCGTCCCACCATTCCGATAGTCTTGGATAGTTTCGTTTTTCTGTTGCCCAGTAGTTTAAAAAAGCTGTGATTTCTGCTTCGTAGGTTTTGTTTGTCAATATAGTTGTGTTTATTTTCCAATAGCCTTTTCCTGTAGGGTTCGTGTTCGGTATGTTAACTGTTATGGTTGCTAAGTCATGATCCGAGAAAGGACATGATTTGATATCAGCAGTTGTCTATCAGATGTTGTGAGAGGAACATTTTATCAAGACGTGCTCATATTGATGAGTTTGCGTTTCTCCATGTGTACTGTCTTTTGTTAGGGTTTTTCTTTCGCCATATATCTGTTAGGTTTAGGTTGTTCGTCAAAAAAGAAAGTTCCGTGTTTCCGGCTAGTCCTCTTATTGGGTTGCCTCCTTCCTTGTCAAGGTGTAGATCACTGATACAATTAAAATCCCCCGCTAACAAAACGTGTTGCGCTGGCGTTCTAAAAGCAGATATGGTTTGAAAAAAATCTTTACGTTCTCGTTCGATGACCGGTGGGTATGTCGTTATTAAGTTTACATGTTATTAAGTTCTCTGTTTTGGCGATTAAAGAAACTATCCTGCCGTTATTGTCCGTCTTCGCATCCGATGTGGTTATTGTTGATTTTAGCAATATTGCAGTTCCACAGCTCTTTCGTGTTCCGTGACTCCAGTAAGCTTGTCCACCCCATTCTTTTGTCCATTGATCTGTAGTTGTTTTAGTCGAACCGTGTGTCTCTTGTAAACAAATAACATCGAGTCTCGAGTTTCTTAAGAAATTGAAAATCGTGTGTCGTTTGCTTGTCTTTAGCTAGTCCATTTACGTTGAAACTTCCTATTTTCAATTTATTTAATCCCGCCATATTAGTTTATGATTATGTCTTTTTCCGGTTATTTGATTTATACGGAGATGGGTTCATGACCATTCTTGATCTTCTCGTAGACACGATTACTGCTTTGTGAGGAGATTTGGATTTTGAGGTATTTTTTCTTTTATTGCCGGACCTGGTCGTAATTCTTGTGTTTGTGTCCTCCTCTTGCGAGCTTTCCTCTGAGCTTTCACGGATTATTTTTGTTTCTGGTATGGTATCTTTCTCCTTTCTCTGGCTCTCCTCGGCGTTGTCTTGCTCTGATTCTTTTGAGGTCTCTCCTTCATCGTTTCCATCATCTATTCTTTTTCCTTCATTTTCCATTCTTTCCTTCTCGTCTTCCTCTTCACCCTTTTCATCCTCTCCGTCTCCCTCTTCTTCTTCATCTTCCATTTCCCCCTCCTCTTCGTCTTTCTTTTCCTCGCTTTCATTGTTTTCTTTTTCTTTTTCTTCTGGTTTGTCCTTGCTGTTTTCTTTGTTGCCATTCTCGTTGTCTTGATGTTGGGGTTCCACCTCTTCTTGAGGTGTTTCTGTTGTTGTTTGGGTGCCCCAAGTCGTGTCTGTGTCCGTATCGAAGAAAGACATTTCTCTCCAAGCGTTCGAGGTCGATGGCTGTTCGCCGTTATCTTCACGTGTGTCTCTATTTCCAGTCTCCTCTTGTTCTTCATTGTCTACCGGTGGAAAATCTTCTGCATACTTTGGGCAGGTGTTGCTTTTATGGCCCATCTCCCCGCAGTGATAACAGACTCTGTTCTGGCATTCATTTCGTGTATGGTCGTTTGAACCGCACTCTTTGCAAGTAACCTCCCTGTATATTCTCGCACAAGGTGACCCGTTTTGTGACATTTCCTACAGGTCTTGATTTGGTCTAGGTAGTCTACACGTATCAAGTATCTCCCAATGTAGATGAAGCATGGGATTGGCTTCTTGATGTCCATGTAGAGTTCTCTTATACCGTTCTTTAATTTACATGATCTGTCTTCTAAAGCTTTGATTGAATTAGCTCTAAACACCCCGTATTGATTCATCGTTTGTTCCAGTTTGTATTCACCTTCGTCGAGTGGGTAGCCATAGAAACGGACCCGAGTCCACGGTTTCCTGTATGGGTTGTCTCCGGCCGGGTGCTTCAAAGTAAAACAGTGTCACGGATCTTGATTTCTTTACCGATAAACTTCGTGCGAGGACCGAAAGTTTTAAAAACTACGAAGTACTTGTTGCGGGAGGAAGCTTCTATGCCTTCAAGCTCTTCCTGTTTGATTCCGATCTCTAATAGAGCGTTTAAGACTTCCAAACAGAGAATCGGGACAACTTCGGTGTCTGCATTCAAAGGTGGAAATGTCTGGAACTCCAAAAGTAGAGAGCGTGGACGTCCAATCATATCTGGTTGTCCAAGCAGTAGTTATTGTGGGATATACGTTTGCACATGCGCACACCAAGCCTTGTCCAAAGGCAAAAGCGAAAGGAACCAAGCCTTTCCGAGGACCAAAGACAAGGCAGAGCAGGACTGGTGATTGGTATACGGCTGGGAGGTGGGGTCCCTAATAGGGTCCTGGCTCCGTGGCTAGTATCTGCACACTCAGCCCACTTACCTCTGGCTTTCCTTGTCTTCTGCCCCACTGGAACGGGTTGGCTGTTGACTTGTACTTCAGCTTGCTGAGCTCTACCTGAAAAACAGTAAAGAACTGCTCGAGGTACTAATAAAAAGTACCTCTCGCGTCAGGTAAGTATGCTTGTGTTTGTCGCAGAAAGCCTATGACCGGGTACTACGAGTCAGCGGCATGTGGTTAATAGGGTAATTTGTGGGCAACTTAGTTTCGACAGTCAGAATGCCAAGTTAGCAAAAATGATGAAAGAAACGTGCTTACCTGTCCCGGTCTTTAACAACGGTGTTGTCGTGTGGCGTCGAACTCGATGTGTGAGGGTGGACTGAAGCCGTGGCGGTGGGGCACTGGATCAATGATGGGTTTTGTTGATATCTGTAAAATAGAAACAATTGATGTGCAGAATTAGTGGAAGGAAGCCGTGTATGTAGTTGTGTTGTTGATGAGTTTTTGCTTTATTTTCGATGGTGATGTTCTTCCCCGAAGGGAAGAGGGCCGTACTCGGAGGTAGTGCGATACCGAGACAACCCGTGGCCAGGGCGAAGCAAGCTTCAATCCCATGGCCGAAGCCCAAAAATCAGTTTAATATATGAGCCAGGCGTTGCCTGGCATATCAGATATTAAGCTGATAAGAACAGATACTACACTTGATCTTGTTTTGAAGTTGAGCCCCTTCAGGATATAAAGATGCCGGCGGTGCAAATGATCTCGTGAATCCCTAAGTGCGAGGAACTATTCCGCGGAGGTGGCTTATGCGTGCCACTCAGACCAAAAGAGGATGCGACCCTCTCTCCGTTGCACCAGAAACGACAAAAATGGTCACCCAGGACCGATCCATTTAAGCAGACCGCCCGAGGGAGTCGGGAATGGATGAAAAATTACAGAGTGCGCATGAAATGTGACCACCCCCACCTAATCCTCCGCATCAACAAAAACCAACTCGCGGGTGTACCGCAAAGTACACCACTCAGTCTCCGAGCCATCCTCAGCCAAAGTGAAGATAACGTCGAAGTCGATCCCATACTCGGAGTATCCGGAACCGGCAACCCTTCCCCAAAACATGCGGATCTCATCCCCCCTATTCCAGAGATGGAGCCGCAAGGCAGATGAGATAGCATCCACAGGATCCAAATCGTCACCAAAAATTTCACCCTCTTCTACGTAAATGAAGGAGCCAGCGATCAGACAGAAGTCCGAATTCCCCACATCACATGGGAAATCCCGGTCCAAAGCTTCACGAGATTCCACTTGGAGACTGCGAAGCTTCACCAGAGCTGGTTGAGCAAAACCCATGGAGGCACTGTCGTTACCAACAGCAACCTCCATGACCTCACCAACCAGTGCTGAATCCAGAGGTGGATCTGAAAAGCCACCCATCGCAGGGTCGACGTCCAAGGTGGGTCTCTTCGCGAACGGCTCAGAGCCACTTGACAAATCCTCCATCACCTCGACTGGGGCCCCTGGCTGGGATGAAGAAGGGGTGTCCAAAGCAGTCACGACCTTCTTCGACTTCCTCCGACGGTTACGCTTGCGCCGATGCTTTGGCCAAAGCGTTGGGACAAAGACAATTTGAGACAAAGACAATTGGCCACAATGGTAACACGGGTTGATTACGTTAACGAAATCAGGGCCCAACAATCGCCAGAACCGAACGTAAAATTCGGCCGGGAAACCATCGACCCCTGGAGACTTATTAGAAGCCATGTGCTTAAGAGCGTGCAGGCACTCCTCTTCCGTGAGGTCTCCCTCACACAACTCGGCCTCAGCTGGAGACAAAGTACGTTCGAGACTGTCAAGGAAGAACGATTGCTCCTCCACCTCGAGGTGCTGTGAGGAGAACAGTCCAAAATAAAAGTCTCTCCAGACACCAAGGAGACCATCCGTGGAATCGGCAACAGAACCACCAGGACGACGAACGCCACTAATAAGCCACTGCTGACCCCTGACAATCTCCTGGTGCAGGAAATAAGCCGTCGACGCCTCCCCTTCTTCTGCCCGCCGAACATTAGCGCACACCTGAGCCCCCTTCGCTTCTGAAAGAAGCTCGGAGGCCAGAGCGGCCTTTGCTTCCTCCATAAGACCAGGGAGCTGTTCACCATTGTTAAGCCGCGTTTGAATAGCAACAACTGCGTCGTTTAACTCTTTGATTTTACAACGATTGGCGCGAGAGGATGCACGCGACAAACGCTGGATCAAGCTTTTCAGCCGTACTTTACCAGCGTCCCACCAAGAGGAGAGAGAAAGGAAACGACCCTGCTCAGAACGCCAATCCATCCAAAATCGTGCGATTTCGGAACAGAAGGCCTCATCTTTAAGGTGGGAAGTGTTAAACTTCCACAGGCCCTTGCCACGCTTGACAGCGGAGGGCAAGGCAATCTCCAGAAACACATAAGAATGGTCGGATCGGAAAAAGGGATAAATACCAACCGACCTGGCCAGGCCCAGATACCGATCTGGAAGCCAGATCATGTCAATGCGAGAAGCCTGAGCCCCATTTGGCCGATGCCAGGTATACTCACGAGCAACAGGGTACAAAGTACGCCAGACATCACGCAGGTCATACACAGACATGAAGTCACGAAGACTTGTCGACCAATTGTATGCCCAGGGGGAGGTTGGGTTACACCCAAACCGATCAGCATGAGGATCCGCAACCGTGTTAAAGTCCCCACACAGAAACACCGGTATGTCTGGGTCTAGAGCCTGATAAAATGACTCAAAGAAAAGAGAACCTTCATCTTTGTGATTGGGTCCATACAGACAAGCGACCTGGAAGTTAAAATTATCGCGGCAAAATTCCGCGATAACCAACCGACCAGCCTCATCTCGCCACCGATGAACAAGTTCAAAATGCGGATGGAACAGGATAGCAACACCACAACTGCGCACCGTTCCGGGGGAGGACACACACTGGTACCTTAAATTATTATTTATACTAGTATTATTACATGAAAACCATTGGGAAAGCTCGCGCTCCGTGGTCGCATGCGTCTCTTGAATACAAACGATGTCTGGAGAAAAACAATTCAACCAAGACATGAACGTTTGACGTTTACCAAGGGAACGAAACCCTTGGACATTCAAAGTTAAAACCCGGACTGCCATCAGTTGACAGGGGAGTCCGACACCTCAAAAGGAGGATTGGGGATCACATCGACGCCAACCGAAGATGGCTGGTCAACAAGATTCCCTGAAGCAGTCAACAAACCCCCAGGACAAGGCTCCACAGGAAGAAAAGAAAAAGCGTTAGGCGAATGAAGATCCTCCAAACAAGTAGGAGGGATCACATTTTCTTGCCAGAAGTAGGCAAACAGGCCGGAGTAGTATGCTTATGACCACAACAGGCCTTAAAACCAGTGACTGGAACCTCTGATGGGAGGTGGTCATCATCGCTATCATCGCTCCAGCCACACAGGCGAGGAGCCTTAGACCCGATAGCATGGGGAACAGACGGCCCGGGGCCAACACAATCGGAGGGTGTTAGACCCTTTGAAACGGGATCCTTGGAAGCCCCAGGATCCTTGGGAGCCTTGGGATCCTTGGGATCCTTGGGAGCCATGGGTGGATCAAAAATCGGAACGTCCTCTGACCAGAGGCCAGGAACGAAAAAATCTTCAAAACAGATCTCATGCGGGAGAATGGCTAAACTTTCAACATCAGGTAAAGCGGCAGTCCGCTGTCGCTTAGGGTTTTTCCTGCTCACCACAATACCTGAAACAGGTGGATCAGACTCGAAAGGTCCTGAGACCTCGGGCAACAGCAGACGGCAACAAAGATGCCCCTGCAGGAGGAACTGGCGGAATAGTGATACCAGACTCGAGGGGAGGGGGATCACACTGTGAAGCGGAAAGTACCGCAGAATAGGACAGCGTAGGAGGGTGCGCAACAGTCTCATGAGGAGAGTGCGCAGACAGAGCAGGCGCATCAGTGTGCGATCGCAAGCAGGCGATGGAGGCCCAGCAGCCACAGGACGATCCTGCGCAGGCAGAGGTGGAGGAGGGCCGTCCGCAGCAGTACGATCACGAGCAGGTGATGGCGGCCCAGCAGCCGCAGAACGATCCTGCGCAGGTGGAGGCAGAGGAGGGCCGTCAGCAGCAGGACGATCACGAGCAGGCGATGGAGGCCCACAGCAGCAGGACGATCCAGTGCGGGCGGAGGCAGAGGAGGTCCGCCAGATACCTGAGGAGCACCAGTACCACGTGGCCGAGAAGGGCCTGGGGCAAGGCACTGAGGACAGGCACTAGCAAAATGCCTTGTAATACCACACCTAAAACAGGTGCGAATTTGGCCACGGTAACGAACGTGGCAAACATGGCCTTTAATTTTAACTTGCGTCGGAATCGCCAATGAAAGCTTCATCCTTAAGGTGATATCCCTGTTTGGGATACCATTAACGAGTACCCACTGTACGGAGTCATCCACCCCAAAACGGCTCAGAACCAACTGAACCTCAGCCAACGGGATTCCATAAGGAAGACGGGAAACCGTAACCCAAGTATAGGGTGACATGTTGTGAAAAACCAAGGGATGAGACCAAAAGGTCAACCCCCGGTTAAGTGCATCCTCCATCTTGGCTACGCTAGTGAAAACGAGGCGTAACTCTGTAGAAAAGAACAATTGAATGCACGCGAAGTAATCTTTAAGGGGAGTGACCACGGAGCTCAAATCGTGCTGCAATTCCTCCACTGAAGCCCTAGGTTGCCCACGCAAGGCAAGGTCAGGGAGGGTGGTACGAACAGCCCTGTTCGAATAAGGGAACAACATCTTGCCCGAAAACAAGGCTGACAAACTGTCCAAACCAAGGACAAAAAATAAAAAGGTACAGACCTCAAAAGTAGAGGAAAACGACCAATCCTACCCCACAGGGGGGAGGGGGATGAGGCAGCATGGACAGGACCAGGTGTAAGTCCACGGGCAAGAAGGACACCAAACAGGGTGTCCGAGTAAACCAAGCCACGAAAGGTACCAAACAGGGTACCAAGAAGAACCACAACCAGAAGGAGGCACCAGGGCTCTGAGAAGAACCACCAATAGGCACTGGCAAGTACCACCAACAGGAACGGCGATGTAATCTAGAAGAAGAATAGCAGTGTTATTAGAGCAAAGCTCTAAAGCATGGATCCACCACAGTCTCTTATAACTCGAAGAACTCGCAGACAAACTCGAAGTACAACTTAGAATGAACTTCCAAGCGATCGTTTCAAAAGCCGATAGGCCGAGAAGCGATAACGACCAATAAAAAAGTTATGTTTTGCCCGGGAAGAAGCTGAAGCAACGATGTGGTTCGACCCAGGTCAGCCCACGCGGTCGAAGCGTCTGAAAGAAAAAAAAGAAAAAGGTGTCTACGAAACGGGGTATTCCCAGGCTGTCACAAATCCAAGTACTAACCCCGCCCGACCGGGCTTAACTTTGATGATCAGACAAGAACCGGTGCTTTCCTGGTGGTATGGTCGTAGACATTCGAGGAGGTGAAAATATCGCTTTTATAGTGGTTGTTCGGCGTTGTGGCACGAGAGGTGGACGAGGGACATAAGAACGGTGAAATCGAATGTTCCACGAAGTTGTGTGCTCGCGTTGGATGAGTTTGCTTTGGATTGGTTTGTTGTAAGGGGACGAGCGCGAACGCAGGTCCCCACTACCAGAAATTATACGCCCGAGTTACCCACGTTTGGGGTAATCGCAGGAGTCAACCCAGTCGAAGTGCAATGAGAGGGCCTCATCCTGAGAGGACTTCCTTGTTGATCAAAGTACCTCTCACGTCAGGTAAGTATGCATGTGTTCATTGCAGAAAGCCTATGACCGGGTACTACAAGTCAACGGCATGTGATTAATAGGGTAATTGGTCAGCAACTTAATTTCGACAGCCAGAATGTGGAGTAAACAAAAGTGACGAAAGAAACGTGCTTACCCCTCTCGTTCTTTAACAACGGTGTTGTTGCGCGGCGTCGAACAAAAGGTCCTATGTGTGACATTATGAGAAAAATTAATGAAGAACTAAATGATATAGTTTGACATGATGAGCCCGCAGGCCAGAGCAAAGCTCTGCAGAACTACCTCACCGGGTGTTTGCCCAAATCGGAGGTGGACCTCCGGCTTAACGTCCTTATCCGAGAAGACGACGCCAAGTCCGAAGACTTGACGATTTCGATAAAAATATTAAAAAGGAGATCCCCGTGCGGCCCCCTGCGAGCAGGTTCCACCGGCGCTATCTCCTACACACAACCTAATTAAAACAAAAAGCTGAAAGGACCCAAACCGGAGTGTGAGCCACGACAATGACCCGCCTCAACCGATACCGAGTGGTACCAGGAGACGCCTAAGAGGTCGGTCTTTCCTGGGGCCAATGTCTGGAAAGAAGCTAGGAGCGGGTTTTGTGTTAAAAACGGTAAAAAAGCCGTAATGGCATATCAGCGCAGCGCCGCGTGCAAACACAGGTTACCATCCGAAGACACCGACCCAAAGGCCCCGTTCGCAAGCCACACAGCTTGATAAACCGACGTGCGACAGTGCCGCTGCTGGATGCGCAAAAGAAACGCAAACGATGCTTTAATTTTGCGAATGGTGCGCAAAGAGTTCGGCTGAAGACCATCGAACCGATACTCATTACGGGCAAGCCAAACACCATGACGAATGATCCCGATTAATGCAGAATAACCGAGGGGTATCGCAGAACCTTTACCATATCCCAGTAAAATCTCACACGGAGTTGCGCTGCTAAGAGCAGGATTGAGGCGGAGTAATTGGTGATGAAACCAATCCATAATTTCAGATGAAAACGGACATTCTGTAAAAAGGTGTAGTAAATCTTCCGCCGCACCACAAAAACAGTTGGGATCAACTGCCATGCCGAACCTCACAAGGCAGTCAGCAGTTGGCAAGATCCCGTGCGCCACCAACCACGAGGTATCTTGCACCGGATGCAGGAACTTCCATAATCCCCTGCAGGCCCAAACGTAATTCCACGAAATACCAGCCATGCCAAAACCGCGGAACTTTTCGACACACCGGTGCTGCTCATGCGTTCCCGTCAAAGGGTAAGCCAAAGGGGCAGTGAGATCACCCAAAGGAATAGGATTGCCTGTTGGGCGAGGTATTATCCAGGTGCCGAAAGCCCAACGACCACTGGCTGCATACCAGGATTCCAATATTGTGCGATAAAAAGGAGGAAGGCGACGAAGTGTTGTCCCAGAAACATCGGTAAGATCAAACACACGGTCAACATTATGTGAGTGGAAGACTATCTAAGCTGGACTGGAAGAACAGTACGCGTTTTCCAGGGCCCCAGCAGAAGGCCATGACATTTTTTCAGGTTCAACTTGGGGCCTGAGGCTCGCTCGTATCTGTCGAAAAGTGCAAAGAGAGCTTGCACGGAATGGTCAGATGTTACCAAGACTGAAGTGTCATCAGCATACTGTGATACCTTAGACCTGCATCCACCGGGGAGGGGAAACCCATCAATTGCGGCATCCGCCCGTATTGCGCACGCTAGCGTCTCCGCTACCAACACGTAAAGGAGCGGCGAAAGTGGACACCCTTGTCTCACGCCCCGGGAAACGGGGAAGAACTCCGTCAGGAAGCCATTGACGACAACAGCGGACGTTACCTGCGAATACAGCACACCAACCCATTGTCTGAACGAAGGACCAAAACCCATCTTTGAAAGGACCTTTTGGACATACGACCATTCCACTCTGTCGAAGGCTTTTTCTTGGTCCAGCGATAAAACAGCCGCCGGGATGTTTGCGGAATTAGCATACTCGACGATGTCGTGAAGGAGGCGGATATTTTCTCCCATGAAGCGCCCGGGGACCCCGCACGATTGGTCAGGGGACACGACAGTGCCAATCTCCCGCAACAAGCGGTTAGCTAAAGCTTTAGCAGCGATCTTATAATCGACACAAAGTAGAGTGATCGGTCTCCAATTGCCCATATGTAATGGGTCTTTCTTAAACAGCAGCGTTATAACGCCCGAACGCTGGGATCTAGACAGCTTGCCCTGCTGATAGCAAGTATTAATAACATGGACCAGGTCGGGGCCCAACTAACACCAAAAGCGGAGATAAAATTCTGCCGGAAACCCGTCCACCCCCGGGGCTTTTTGGTTCGGCATCTGCTTCAGTGCAGCTTTACATTCTTCTGTTAGCTCACCCTCACAGGAATCAGACGCCTCTTGCAAAAGTTTACGCTCTAATGCATTAAGGAAAATGTCCTGCTCGTTCTCCACCAATGGTGTTGTACTAAACAGAGAAAAATAGAAATCACGCCAAGTGCCTTGGATATCCTTGGGTGATGAAACCACTGTTCCATCAGGACGACGGACACCCCTGATTAGGTCCTTTTGGTTTTGGACTTTTTCCTGACAGAAAAAATAGGCAGACGAGGATTCCCCTTCCCCCGCCCACCTAATCCTTGCTCGCACACGCGCTCCGTTTGCCCGAGATTGCAACTCCTGCACCAGTAATGCTTTCGTTTCGTCCAATTCACGCTGTACCGGTTCCCCGTTGTCAAGGCGACGTTGCAAATGGAACATTGCAGCGTTATAAGACTTTACTCTGTCGTTATTTGCAGCTGCTTTCTCGTGCGAGTATTGGCGAATAAAATTTTTCAACCGAACCTTTCCCGCGGCCCACCGAAAGGAAAGTGAACGTTACTCGCTCCGCTTGCCAGTGTTTCCAGAGGTCAGCGATGGCATCACAAAACTTCTGATCATCGAGATGAGAAACATTGGACTTCCATAGGCCGGGACCGCGTTTGGTAGACACAGGAAGATGAATTTTCATGTGGACATATGCATGGTCAGAGCAAAAAAAGGGCAGAATTTCAATAACCGCAACATTTGCAAGAAGCTCCTCCGGCAACCAAATCATATCGATTCGTGACCCCTGCGAGCCGTTAGGGCGCCGCCAAGAGTACTCTGACACCCCCGGGTGTTTAGCCCGCCAGATATCCCTTAGGCCATACGCAGACATGAGTGCCGTCAAAGTAGGTAACCAGTTATAAGCCCAGTACGAGTTTGGATTATTTCCGAAACGATCAATAAGGGGATCTACCACAGTATTGAAGTCCCCGCAGAGAAAAACAGGGATATCAGGGTCCAAAACCTGATAAAAAGATTCGAAGAACTCCTGACCTGCTACTTTATTATTCGGACCATATAAACAAGCAATCTGAATGTGATAGTCATCATACCAAAACTCACTAGCAATTAATCGGCCCTTGTCATCTTTGAAAGACTGAACCGCACTTATTGTTTTGAGATAAAGGATAGCTACCCCACAGCTGCGCGCCGTACCTGGCGATGAAATGCACTTGTAGCCCCTGGTATTATTACCATTCAATGATTCCTCCAAAACCCAATCCTCAAACTCAACTTCTGAGACTGAATGGGTCTCTTGGAGACAAACAACGTTAGGAGCGAAACAGTTTAACCACTGAAACAATGTTTGCCTATTTACCGAAGAACGCAGTCCTTGGCAGTTCAGCATGACAATACTGACCACCATTAATCAATAGAATAATCTGCTGACTGACCACTACCAGCGTGGACGTCAGCGATATGCGATGTATCAGATCGCGGAATTCGGAGTTGACCGGTCACATGAGGAAGGCTCCTTTTTGCCGCTATAGGGTAAAGAGGGCTGAGTTCGTTTTCTTTTGAAAACCATACCGGCCACTGGACCTGACGTAGGTAAGGATAGCGTCCCCGCTGTGCGAGGAGATTGCACAGAAGCAGACAGGCTATGGCCAGCCACATCCGACGGGGGGAGATGACAAAAATCCACGCGGTAGAGTTGGAGGGTCCTCTGGAGATTCTGTTGGTACTCGAGGGCGATTTGGCGGAAACTGAGATAACGGGCTATCCGTCGGCTCAGTCGCTTCTTCTACCTGCTGTAAGACGGAGTCCATTGTGCGACCCTCAGTCGAGGTGAACGAAACACTTTCGAGAGCGACAGTGGAGCCTTGCACGTTACTCTGCAGGGCTTGGTCACCCGGACTAGCGCTTGAAGGGGGACCAATGGCACCCGTACCAGGACCTCGGTCGGAAACAGGACTAAGTCCTGATCCTGTGAGAACCCGAGGACGATACGGAGGAAAAGGAGGTGACGGGCTATCTGTCGGTTCAGTCGTCACGCCGACGCGTTGCAAGACCGGGACTATTTCACGACCCTCAGTCAGGGTAATTCCCACACGCTCAGGAGCAACAGCGCATCCTTCCATACTCGGCAGGGCTTGGTCCTCTGGACCAGTGTTGAAAGGGGGGTCAGCGGCACCCGTACCTGAAGCATGGTCAGGAACGTGACCGAGCTCTAACCCGGTGGTATCGATGTCTAATTCTACACCGACAGACCGCTCTACCCCCACCTGTGAAGAATCACGACTTTCTAAATCGGACGCATCGTCCAGATTATCATCAATGACATCATCGATGACACCAGCTGGCACCTCTCGCAGTTTGTTCGGCAGTGGCCAAAAGCGTTGAAGGAGCCCCCCCCGGGAAGTAGATAGTAGATGCACCTACCAAAAGGACACGGGCAACGGATGCATATGTCGATGCCACACTAGGACCGGTGCCAGGCACCACTCTTGTGGACTGATCCTGAGCTGGAGGACGGCAGCCAAAAGCAGGTGGGTCAGTTCGAGTGGAACGGCCCTCCCGAGAACAATCTTTGCTCATGTGGCCCACAGACCTGCAACGAAAACACGTAGGTGGCTGGTCCCGGTAAAAAATGTGACAAAGATGGCCTCGAACTCGAAGTTGGGAGGGAAAGGGCTGCTGAACATCCATCAGCACCGACCGCGTCCCTATGTATACTCCGAGATACGATTCAATTTTGGTCCGCTTAATGGGACCATACGGCGCTAACGCCTTTCTCAGATCTTCATCTGGAATGCCGTATGCGAGACGTGTAACCGATACCCATTTAAACCTTGAGACCGGTGTAATCTCGACTGGGTGTGTACGGAACGACAACCCACTATTAATTAACTCCTCCAATTTCTGAGGAGACCTGCACGTAACACGGACTTTGTCACGGTTCAGGCGAAGAAAACACTCAAAGGTGCCTTGCCAATTGTCATATTGCGCATGAAAGTCGTCACACAATTCCTTGATTGTGACTCTCGCGTTGTCCTTTAGCGCTAATTCCGGCAGAATAATGTCAGCCGAGCGATTCGAAAATGGTATCGCCATACAAATGAAGATATACCCTACTAGCGAGATAGAAAATAGCAAAGGATACGCCGAAGGATACACACTGGTCCAGGCGATTAAAAGAAAAGAGGAACTGCCTTCACCTGACACAACGGTGGCAGGGCTACCACCACAAACTTGACAACCAACGAACAGGACCAGGTGAACGGTACCGAACAGGGTACCAGACGGAGCGAAGCCACCAGGCCAAGGAGACACCAAACAGGGTGCCAGAAGAAGAAGCCAACCACCAAACGACAGCACAAGGGCTCTAAGAATAACCACCACGAGGGCACGGTCGTGTGCTACCACTGGAACGGCGTTGTCAAAACTCGTAGACAGTGCAGAAGTGTTATCAGAGTTAGCAACTCTGAAGCATGGATCCACCTCAGTCACCTGATAAGAACTTGAAGATCTCGTAAAAGTCTCAGAAAGTGAACTTTCCGAGTAATCGCTAAGACTCGATTAAGCCGACAGGCCGAGAAGCGATAACGACCAATAAAAAAGTTATGTTTTGCCCAGGAAGAAGCTGAAGCAACGATGTGGTTCGGCCCAGGTCAGCCCACGCCGTGGAAGCGTCTGAAAGAAAAAAAAGAAAAAGGTGTCTACGACACGGGGTATTCCCAGGCGGTCACCCATCCAAGTACTAACCCCGCCCAACCTGGCTTAACTTCGGTGATCAGACGAGAACCGGTGCTTTCCCAGTGGTATGGTCGTAGACATTCGAGGAGGTGAAAATATCGCTTTTATAGCGGTCGTTCGGCGTTGCGGCACGAGAGGTGGACGAGGAACATAAGAACGGTGAAATCGAATGTTCCACGAAGTTGTGTGCTCGCGTTGGACGAGTTTGCTTTGGACTGGTTCGTTGTAAGGGGACGAGCGCGAACGCAGGTCCCCACTACCAGAAATTATACGCTTGAGTTACCCACATTTGGGGTAATCACAGGAGTCAACCCAGTCGAAGTGAAATGAGAGGGCCTCATCCTGAGAGGACTTCCTTGTTGATCCAATTTTTTTTTTTGGTTTTTTTTTCTTAAAAAACCATTTAATTGAATTTTAACTTATTTATATTTTGTTTTCTTTCTTTTGGGGTCCTATTTCCGATCGTTTCAAGTTCGTGAGGTAAGTTTGACCTATTTACATGTTTCCTATATTACATCCGGTCATTTATTCTAGATTAGAATTCTGAATCCGTTTCTATCTTTTGCTCTAGTACATCGTTGTAGGTCCAGATGATTTCCAAATTGGGTTGTTTATTATTGGTGATGTCTGCTGTAATCCGGTTACGTATCCGTCTTCGTAGTTCTGTTACCAGGTTTGTAACCACGTTGTTGCCTTTGATGGTGTTGGTTCTTGTGCGCCAAATGATGTCCATTGCTATGGTCACTAGGTATCGTCGCAATGTTGGGATTGGTGTCGGCGGTTGGGGGTCTGGATAGTGCTGAAAGACAAGTTCCGATAGGAAGGTGTCTGTTGTGGGGCATCCAAGTTGCACCAGGAGTGAGTTGATGCGCATCCAAAGCAGTCTTGTTCGTCTACAGTTGAAGACATGTTCGGTGGTTTCATCGTTGTTGCAAAAGGGGCAATCATCGTCATCAGTGATTCGTCACGTCCAGCTGTTCAGGTAACCCTTGGAGGTGATCACCAGATGGGACAATCTCCACAGGGTTTCTTTCTCACGATTGGTAGCGATGTTGTCCCATATTGTCGGCCAGTGGTTCGCGATGGTGTCTTCGTCTACGTTGTACTGGCCTTGCCACTTTTGTTCAGCAGGTGGTTTATCACGAGGTTGAAGGAGCTGGTATAGGTGTTTGTTGGTTACTTGGTTTACATCGAGGTTGTTGAGGTTTTGTTTTATTGGCTGTATGGTGCTGTGTACCACACGGTACCAGTCAGGTATGTGATTGGGGTCTGCGTGGGGTCTGTTGTTGCTTCAAAGGAAATACCATGAAGGTTTGATGCTGCCAAGTGATAATCCAAGGTAATATCTGGTCCAGTGGATCCAGGGGCTATCGTATCGTTCGTTTGTTACTTGCTTCAGCCATTTGGTTTTCATGGATTGGTTGACAATTGATAGGTCTGGGATGCCCAAACCTCCATGTTTGGTGGGTTGGTGCAACGTCATTCTCTGGATTAATTCGGTTCGTTTACCCCATAGGAATTGGAAGATTAATCTTTGGGTAGCATTGATAAATAACATCTTGTGGTGCATCGAAGGCGGTGATGAGGAAAATCAGGTTGGCAAGGCCGTAGGTTTTGACTAGTAGGGCTTTGCCCCACAGCGATAATGGTCGCGTAGCCCACATTCCCAATCGATTCTTGAGCTTTAGTAGTGGTTGTTCCCAGTTCTGGTTGTCCATGTGTGCTCCAATTTCTGTGCTGAGTATTGTGAGGTTGTCTGATGTCCATGTTATGGGCATTGGTCCGTGTTGTCGTCCGTGTTGTTGACCGAGGTACGTACTTTTGGTCTTGGTGTAGTTCAGTTTACTTCCTGATCCTGCTTCGTATTTGTTGATGATGTCAAACGCGCGTACCCCGGATTGGTCGTCTGTTACCGTAAGAGTGCTGTCGTCCGCGTACTGTAACATTTTGTCTTCTCTGCCGTTACACCCAGGAGTGTGTACCCCGTGTATTCCGTTATCGTTCCGTATGGATTGACCCAATGTCTCCACCGTCAAAATGTATAACAGCAGTGACAGAGGGCAGCCTTGTCGTAGTCCGCGTTCAAGATGTATGTCGTCCGTTAGCCATCCGTTGTTGATGACGTTGCATGTGGCATCGTTGTATATGGTAAATATCCAGTGTTGGAAAGATGGGCCAAATTTGAATTTTGACAGTACTCGTTTGAGGAATGTGTGATCTACCCGGTCGAATGCTTTCTCTTGGTCCAAACTGATGAAGATTACGTTTGTGTTGTTCGTGGTAGTGTGGTGTGCGATGTCTCGCAGTTTGAAGATATTTTCAAAAATGGATCTTCCAGGTACTCCGCATGTTTGGTCAGGGTGGATGATTTTCGGGAGAACGTTCTTGAGTCTTGTAGCCAAAGTTTTTGTCAGAATCTTTTAGTCGTTGTTTAGTAGAGAAATAGGTCGCCAGTTTTTCAGGTGTTCTCTCTCATTCTTTTTGTATAGTAGTCTTAATAGGGCATGTTGTTGGCTTGGTGTCATTTGACCGATGTTGTAGTTGTTGTTGTATAACGCTGTCTGATGTGGTTTCAGTAGTCCCCACTATTGTTTATAAAACTCTATTGTGATGCCATCCGGGCCCGGTGCCTTGTTGTTGTCCATGTTCTTTATCGCTGTTGTTAATTCATCTTCTGTTACGGGTCCTTCGCATGATTGTTTGTCGAGGTCATTTAATGTGTTGGTGATGTTCGTTAGGAGTTCATTTTGGCTGTTTAGGTCTGTGTCTTCGTTTGTATAGAGATTTTGGTAGAAGCGCTGAGTTTCTTCCAGGATGTCTAGATTTGATGTGACTATTCCGTGATCTGTTTCCAGTTTATGAATAGTGTTTTTAGGTTGACGATGTTGTTCCAGTCCGAAGAAGTATTTGGTGGGTTTTTCCCCTTGCTCCGTCCACGCGGCGCGGCTTCGTATTTGGGCTCCTTTGTATTGTTCGTCGATCTGTTCTTGTAAGAGGTTTTTTTTTTGCCGTATAAGTTCGAAATCTGTTGTGGGAGCCTGTTCTAGCAGGGTAATTTCGTTCCGTAGTTTGGCTTCTTTTTCCTTTTTCGCTGCCTAGCTTTCCGGACTGAGTGTTTGATTGTTATGAGTTTGATTTTGTTTTTGGCAGTTTCCCACCAGTCGGAGATGTTCGTGAAATGTTGTTGTTCATGTGGCCAGTAATTCAGGAAAGCTGTCATTTCTTCGTTGTAATTTTTGTCTTGTAAAATATCTGAGTTCATTTTCCATATCCCTGGTCCTCTAGCGTTTTCGTTTGGTGTGATTAATTGCACGGTAAGGAGACTATGGCCGGAGAAAGGGCAATGCGATATTGTAGAATTGGGTAGAGTTAAATCGTTGTTCGTGTAAATTCTGTCGAGCCTGCAGCGTATGGAATAATCGGCCTTGTGCCATGTGTATTCTTTCTTTGTTGGATTTTGTTTCCTCCAGATGTCTGTGATGTCTAGGCTGTTCGTTATCCGTTGTAAATTGATACTTCCATCTTTACCTCTTGTTGGGTTTCCCCCTATCTTGTCTAATGTTAAGTTGTGTACGCAATTAAAATCACCTGCCAATATTGTGTTGTTTGCTGTAGAAGTGTATCTCTGTAGGTTGTCGAAAAAGGTTCGTCTTTCTGGAGCGTCTACTGGTGCATATATGGCGATAATATTTGTGCGATAGTTACTTTGAGAGCATACTATTGAAGTTATTCTGCCGTTTTTGTCTTTCTTGATGTCTGAAAATGTACCGTTGAAGTTTGGTTTGATAAGAATTGCTGTTCCTCTGCCATGTGGTGATCCGTAGCTCCAGAAGGCTTGTCCGTCCGTCCCATTCCCTTGTCCAGTCGTTTGTTGTCGAGGCGTTATGTCCATGTGTTTCTTGTAAGCAATAAATATCTGCTTTTTGTTCTTTCAGGAATTTGAAAACTTTAGCTCGTTTATGTCTTTGTCCAAGTCCGTTAACGTTGATGGTGGCTACTCGAAGGCCAGTCATCGCGTCGTGCGTTGCTTTTTGTTTTTGTTTGTCTCCTCAGGGTTGAAAACTAACCGGGATCGTCCTCTTGCTACTCTTGTAGATGAACGTGCATGTTTAGTTTTGTGGCCTTTCGTCTTTGAACGTGGACTTCGACTTTTATCTCTGTTGTGGGTTGAGTCACTGAGGTGCTCGTGTTGTGTTGTTTCTGATGAGGACTCTTCGCTTGATTCTTCTCTCTCTCTGACTGTCCGTTCCCTTTGTTTTCCTTCGCTTTTGGTTCTTGCGTGTTGGTCAGAGTTGTTGTTGCGTTTTCGCTTTCGGGAAAGTCGTTGTCGTTGTTCTGGTTGTCTTTCGGTTCGTTTTCTTGCATTTCTGGTTCTGTTTTCACCTTGTTTTTCTTCTGTCACCGCCTCCGCATTGGTTTTTCCCTGGCTTGTTGATTTCTCAGTCTCCATTTCCTCGTTTTCAGTGTTCGAGTGTTCTTCTGTCGTGTCTCCGGTGGTCTCTGTGTGATGTTCGTTGTTGGTAGTTTGGTCGGTCTCACCCCAGCCATGGCCAGAGCTCCATAGAGAGTCGTCGAAGTGGAAGGGAAGTGTGCGTTGTTGTCTTCACGATTTTCAGCATGCTGATTCTACGTGTCCTTGTTCCCCGCAGTAATAACATACTATTTTTGGGCACTCTTTCTTAGCATGGGTGTCTGAGCCACATGCTTTGCATGTCACCATCTTGGTACAGTCCTTGGCTTCGTGGTTTTTGCTGTGGCATCTTCGGCAGGTACGAATTTGGCCGAAGTAATCTACGCGCACCATGTGAGGACCAATGGAGATGAAGGAAGGGATGTCCTTGGTTATGGTCATAAAGACTTGGTGTCCACCGGTACAGATGTCGCATGTCCTGTCAGTCATGTAAATGAGTGAGCCTTGGTTGAAAGTTCTATATTGTCGTAGATGTTTCTCGCGGTGGTCGTTTTCCGCGTCTAGGGGGTAGCCAAAAATCCGTACTCGTGTTTTCGATTGTCTAAAGTTGTTGAAGGTCAGGTCCGGGTGTTGTAATTTTGTCTTCTGGTCTCGGATTGTTATCTCTTTACCAATGTTGTCGGTTCGGTTTGTTTGGTCTTGGAAGACTATAAAGTACTTGTTTCTGAACGTGGCTTCTATGCCGAAGATTACTTCTTTCTTTATGCCGGCTGCCAATAAAGCGGCTAAGACCTCTGTTCGCCGGACCGAGCTAACTGCGGTAGCCGCATCCGTGTTGGCTTTATACAGGGCCTCCAAAGGTAGCCATCTTGTATGGTCTTTTCAGCTCCAAGAAATGTGGGATGTGCCGATGATGGTTTGCGCATGCGCAGTAGAGAAAACTGCGCCCACGTGATCTCACCGTCAGATGGGACCAAGGCAAAGCAAGGCTGTTGCAAGGTGCGGTATACGGCTGAGAGGTGGGGTTCCTAAGGGGGTCCTGGCTCTGCAGCTAGTATCTTTCCCTTGCAAACACTTACCCTTGTGGTTCCTTGCCTTTGAACCCCCTGGCCGAGGAGTCAACTATCTTCTTCTTGCTTCTATGACCTGTAACCATGAAGAGAACTTGGAGAAGGTACTTATGAAAAGTACCTCTCACGTCAGGTAAGTATGCATGTGTTCGTCGCAGAAAGCCTATGACAGTGGCATGTGGTTAATAGGGTAATTTGTCAGCAACTTAATTTCGACAGCCAGAATGTGGAGTAAACAAAACTGACGAAACAAACGTGCTTACCCCTCTCGTTCTTTAACAACGGTTTTGTCGCCCCTGGTCGAACTCGATGTGTGCGGGTGGACTGAAGCTGCGGCGGTGGGGCACTGGATGGCTGATGGGTTTTGTTGATATCTGTAAAATAGAAACAATTGATGTGCAGAATTAGTGGAAGGAAGCCGTGTATGTACTTGTGTTGGTGATGAGTTTTTGCTTTATTTTCGATGGTGATGTTCTTCCCCGAAGGGAAGAGGGCCGTACTCGGAGGTAGTGCAATACCGAGACAACCCGTGGCCAGGGCGAAGCAAGCTTCAATCCCATGGCCCAAGCCCAAAAATCAGTTTAATATATGAGCAAGGCGTTGCCTGGCATATCAGATATTAAGCTGATAAGAACAGATACTACACTTGATCTTATTTTAAGTTTAGACTCCCCTACAGATCTGAGGGCCACATCTGATGACCCCAAGCCCGACTGTGCAATGGACTCCGAAACTGCGTGAATGGAGAGTAAACCCGCGGAGGTGGCACTTAGCCACATCGATCTCACATGAGGGCTTCGAACCCTCCTCCACGTACCAGACGAGTCAATGGAGCTGAGAACACCCTCGGCTAGGCACTGCAACTCGAAACCAGAAGCAGCACAATTACGCCGAGACACCCGCAAGACAAATCGAAAGGACGATTTGATGAGCGCCAATGAGCGCAAAGTGTCAGGCTGGAGACCATTGAACCGGAAAGAGTTGCGGGCTGTTGCGGGCGGAAAGAGTTAATAAAACTCACAATTACAAGAAATAAAGATCTCTACATCGTTGATGTATTTAGCCTCATCATTTTATGGCGACTAAAGTAAGCGAAAAGTTATGCTTCGCATGGATAGGTGATAGGTGATAGGTGATTTTTGCCGGGATCATCAACTACGTTTGCCCTTATCTCTATGTTACACAAATGATTGGAAGCCAGTGACGGTGCAGACGCTGATATAAGAACTGTGCTGTTAGACTTCCAGAAAGCGTTTGATTTAGTGGATCATCATCTACTTATTGCTAAACTGTACAGTTTTGGTGTTAAACCTACTGTAGTGAATTGGGTAATTGATTTTTTGCGAGGCAGAACCCAAAGAGTAAAGATAAATTCCAGTTGTTTCTCAAACTGGTTAGAAGTTTCGGCTGGGGTTCCTCAGGGAACTCGGCTAGGTCCGTGGCTCTTTCTGGTGATGATAAACGATTTGAAAGTCGAAAAGGAAAATTCCTTTTTGTGGAAATTTGCTGACGACAGTACTTTATCAGAAATAGTTCCAAGGAATAATGCAAGCTTACTACAAGATGATATTGATCACATTTCACAATGGACAGTGGAAAATAACCTTCGATTAAACCCGATTAAATGCAAGGAATTAATTGTATCATTTAAAAAATCACCTATTGAATATGAGCAGCTGAATATTGATAATAAGCCTTTGGAAAAAGTATCAACTGCTACACTTCTAGGAATGTCTATTTCGAAAGATTTGAAGTGGAATGGACATATCGAAAAGATTACATCTACGGCAGCCAAAAGACTATATTTATTGAAGCAGCTAAAACGAGCCAAAGTGTGTAATAAAGACCTTGTCAGATTCTATTGCTGTTGCATTAGATCTGTCATGGAATATTCGTGTCAGGTCTTCCATAGCAACCTGCCAACATACTTATCTAATGAAATTGAGAGGATTCAGAAACGAGCCATGCGTGTGATCTTTCCAGACCTCAGTTATGATGATGCACTTTCGGAGACAAATCTTCCCAAACTTTGTGAAAGATGGGACCAATTGTGTAGTGATTTATTTAGTAATATTGTTAAGAATAATAATCATAAACTAGCCTATCTATTACCACCTAGAATTAATGTATCAAAGGATATGAGGAATGCTAGAACTTTTGAAATTCCGAGGTGCAAGACAGATCGGTTCAAGAAATCATTTATAGTACATTTTGCAAACAATTTTAACTTAGATTTTTAAATTTATAATCCTAAATTTTCAAAATTGACCGTGTAAATATAACATAATTTTTATACAATTGCTTGTAATAGTTTTTCAGCGTAATTCAGTCTTCGACTGCAAAGCTGACTTCTTTTTTTGGAAATAAACGATTTATCTATCTATCTATCTATCTGTCCAGATGTTGTGATGAACAACACCGAGGAGAGCCAACAAACCCTTAGGGACATTGGCCGAACCAGGGAAACTGAACCTGACCTCGATAGGCGACGGACGAGGAGCGCCAGGATGGAAAGCCTGCCAAAACCAAAAAAAACAAAGCAAAAGTGACTGGGTGAAGGGACACTGCACGAACAAGTGCAGCGTCGTCTCAGTGCCACCGCAGTGACACCCAGGCGCCACAGGGATCCTAAACCGGATCAAACAATCCGCAGTTGGCAGGATACCGTGTGCCAACTTCCAATTTGTGTCCCAAGCAGGACGAACGAAGCAAAGGACAGACAAGTTACGCCACACCGCTGACCAGTCAATAGGAGTGGTGGAAAACATCACGACGCAGCGATGCTGCTGCTCAGCAGCCTGGCGGAGGATGACATACGCCAGACTGGCCGAGACATCCTGAAGTGGCAAAGGAACGGAAGGCGGACAACGAGGGATAACAAAAGCACCAGATGCTCTGTGACCCCCAATAGCCAGCCAAGCAGTCATGACTGACCGGTAAAAAGGAGGCAAACGTTGAAGAGTAGACAGCCCAATGGTTGACAAACTAAAGGCCCAGTCTACTGGCTCCGCCAAAGGAGCACGACGTAGGTGGTGATGGAAGAAACACTTCCAACCAGAACCCTCTGGAGCAAAGAAGCGCTTCGCCCACAAAGTCGCAAGCGATTGCAGCTTCCGGGTAACATCAACCACCCCGAAGCCACCCTTGGAAAGTGGCTGCACAACAGAAGCCCGACAAAGATTTTCAGGTTTCCCTTTCCAGAGAAAGGAAAAAACAATACGATTTGCTTTTGTGATGACGTCATCTGGAATACAGACGACGGAGCCCAGGTACCACATGGTACTAAGGACAACCGTATTAATTATAACAGCCCTCCCCCGGAACGATAAAACACGATCGCGCCAAGAAGAGACGATTGCGCATTTTCTGCAGCAAAGTCAGCCAGTCCTCATCAGCACCAAGAATGTTCCCAAGCACCTTCAGGGGACCGGAAGAGAACCGAAACGCCACAGGGAAGGAAGTACGACGCCGCCAAGGCCCTAAAAGAAGAGCTTGACATTTGGACTGGTTCAGTTTGCCCCAGACGCGCGTTCATAACGACGAAACAAATCCACCAGAGCTAGAATGGAAGAGTCCGAAGTAACCAAGGTCGACGTATCATCAGCATATTGTGAGAGCTTAACTCACTGACGACCACCAGGAAGGGGGAACCCATCAATGGATGAATTCACCCGGATCGCACATGCCAACGATTCTGCCACCAGAACATAAAGCAAAGGAGACAAAGGACAACCCTGGCGAACCCCCCGCGTAACCGGAAACGGATCCGACAGAAATCCGTTCACAATCACCCGTAAGTTCACCCCAGAGTACAACAAAGACACCCACTTACAAAAGGAAGCTCCAAAACCCATCTTGACCATGACCTTTTGCATGTAGCCCCACTCTACCCGATCAAAAGCCTTTTCCTGATCAAGAGACAGAATAGCTGCGGGCACTGCCTCTGAATTAGCATAATCTACGATGTCGTGAAGTAGACGGACGTTCTCCCCCAAGAACCGCCCCGGAATGCCACAAGACTGATCAGGTGACACCACCGAAGCAATAACAGAGTGGAGGCGATTAGAGAACATTTTGGCTGCAATCTTGTAGTCCGCACAAAGTAACGTTATGGGACGCCAATTTGCAGTGTCGAGAAGGTCACCCTTCTTAAACAAGAGTGTTATCGCACCAGAGCGTTCAGTCAAGGACAATTGGCCAGAGTGAAAACAAGAGTTGATGACACCAACAAAATCCGGGCCCAACAGTCGCCAGAACCGAACATAAAATTCAGCCGGGAAACCATTGACCCCCAGGAGATTTGCCAGTAGCCATACGACGAAGAGCGTCCAAACACTCCTCCTCAGTGAGGTTACCCTCACACGCCTCTGTCTCCACCTGAGACAATTTACGCTCGAGACTGTCAATGAAGAGCGATTGCTCCTCCTCCTGAAGAGACTGAGAAGAAAACAGCCCGAAATAAAAGTCTCGCCAGACGCAGAGAATATCAGCAGTGGAATCAGCAACAGAGCCATCAGGACGACGAACGCCACTAATGAGTTGCCGCTGACCACAAACTACCTCCTGTCGCATGAAATAAGCCGAAGAAACCTCCCCCTCTTCCGCCCACTGAACATTAGCACACACCTGAGCCGCCTTCGCTTCTGATAGAAGTTCAGAGGTCAGGGTGGCCTTTGCAGTGTCAATAAGACCAGGGAGGGTCTCTCCGTTATTAAGATGTACCTGAATATCAATAACCGCAGCGTTCAGCTCCTCGATTTCACAACGCTTGGCACGCAACGAAGCCTGCGACAACCGCTGAATCAAGAGCTTCAGCCTCAGCTTGCTGGCGTCCCACCATGAAGAGAGAGAAAGGAAACGACCCTTCTCAGACCGCCAATCCGACCAAAATCGTTCTATTTTAGCGCAGAAGGCCTCGTCCTTCAGGTGGGATGTGTTAAACTTCCACAGTCCTTTACCACGCTGCACAGCAGATGGCAAGTCAATCTCCAGGAACACATAAGAGTGGTCCGAGCGGAAAAAAGGAAAAATGCCAACGGACTTGACAAGACCCACATACCGGTTAGGCATCCAGATCATGTCAATCCGGGATCCTTGAGCCCCATTTGACCGACGCCAAGTGAACTCCCGAACACCCGGATAGGTGACACGCCAAACGTCACAGAGGTCATACACGGCCATCAAATCGCGAAGACTTGACGACCAATTATATGCCCACTGAGACGTCGGATTACACCCAAACCAATCAGTAAAGGGATCAACCACCGTGTTGAAATCAACACACAAAAACACAGGCATGTTGCAATCAATGGCCTGGTAAAAGGACTCAAAGAAAGCCGCACCATCCACCTTAACAAGCAACCTGGAAGTTAAAGTTATCGCGGCAAAACTCCGCGATAACCAACCACCCGGCCCTATCACGCCACTGGTGAACAAGTTCAAAGCACGGAAGAAACAAAATAGCCACACCACAACTTCGTACCATTCCGGGGGAGGACACACACTGGTAGTTTAACTTATTATTAACATTACGGTTAACTAGGCGCAAACCATCGAGAAAGCTTGCGCTCCGTGGTCGCATGCGTTTCCTGAAGACAAATGATATCAGGAGAAAAACAATGTAGCCAGGACATAAGCGTTTGACAGCTACCCAATGAACGCAACCCTTGCACGTTCAAAATTAGGACCTTAACCGCCATCAAAATGATGATGAGGGATCAAGCTCCCCAGAAGGAAGAGCAGGGCACTTGGAAAGGGTCTCCGGGTCAACCGGGTCTGGACTAGCCAGATTCCCGGACACCGTCAACAGGCCCTCTGAGCCAGGCACCTCAAAAAATGTCTCGTCAAAGCAAAGCTCCTCCGAGAGAAGCTCATCAGCGAGAGCCGAAAAAGGGTTATCTTAGAGAAGACCCTCCATACCCGTAGGGGGGTCCACACACGAGGAAGAATGAGATTTCTTACCCGAAGTAGGCTCTTGGGCCGGTCGGGTCGGTTTGCGGGCACCAGCCACCGAATACGCTTCAGCAACTGAGGCAGAAGATGCAGGGCGAGGAAGGTCATCCTCGCTATCGTCACTCAACCCCCCCTGCGAGGAAGAGATTTACGCCCGACAGTACGGGCTCTGCCCGAAGCATCAGGGGAGTCAGAGAGTGGTGGGTACTCGACCACATGTATCGCCGAAGGCGATACAGCCAGGCTAGTGTCAGGCGTAGTAGTACGCTTCGGCTGTCCCCCCTTCCCCCTACTCACCTTAAGGGTAGAGACAGGCGGACAAGGGAAGTCGGTGGATGCAGGAGCCCGGGTATCCGGTAACCGAGGCGGAACACCGGAAGTAGCCGATGCATAAGAGCATCGTTGTGCACCAGTTGGCACAGAATCATCGATACAAGCAGAGGGCACGGACCCACCCACAGTAGCAGGTGGCACGGACCCACCCGCAGCAATAGGTGGCACAGACCCACCCGCTGTATCAGGCGGCACTGGCCCACCTGCAGTATCAGGTGGCACAGGCCCACCCACAGACTCAGGTGGCACAGGCCCACCTGCAGTATCAGGTGACACAGGCCCACCCACGGAATCAGGCGGCACAGACCCACCCGCAGTAGCAGGCAACACCGGCCCACCCACAGGATGAGGTGGCACAGACCCACCGACAGTTGTACAAGGTGGAACCGACCCACCCGCAGAATCGGGCAGCACGGACCCACCTGCAATGACAGACGGCACAGACCCGCCTGCAGGAACAGGCGGCACAGGCCCACCTGCAGTAGTAGGTGGCACAGGCCCACCAGTAGTTCCCGGCCCCTCAGCAGTGGAGCCCGAAGAACCCTGAGAACGAGAGCCAGGGTCGGGATGCTGACCACCCGGTTCACGAGAGCCAGGGGCGGAACGCTGGGGGCACTGCTGGGTGAAATGCCCAGTGCCAGCACACCTAAAACAAGTTCGAATTTGGCCACGATACCATACATGGCGTGCGTGACCCTTAATCTGAACTTTCGACGGGATGGCCCGCGAAAGCTTCATATGTAACTTGATATCCCCATTTGGGATACCATTTACGAGGACGTGTTGGACAGAATCGTCAACCCCATACCTGGAGAGAACCAATTGGACCTCAGCCAAAGGGATCCCATAGGGGAGACGAGACACCGTCACCCAGGTGTAAGGGGACATACCCGAAAAAACGAGAGGGTGAGCTCGAAAGGACAACCCCCGGTGAAGAGCGTCCTCCATCTTGGCGGAGCTGGTAAATACCAGCCTCAACTCAGTGGATGAAAAAGAGTTGGATGCACGCAAAAAATTCCTTGAGCGGTGCGACCACGGAGCGTAAATTGCGCTGTACCTCCTCAACGGTAGCCTTAGCTTGCCCACGCAAAGCAAGGTCCGGGAGGGTGGTACGAACAGCCCGGTTAGTGTACGGGAACGACATCATGCCAAAAAAACCCGGACTAAAACATGGTCCAAACGAAAGGACCAGGAACACACAAACAGAAAAAAACGCACAGACCTCAAAGAAAGAGGACCACGACCAGCCCTTCCCCACAGGAGGAGGGATGAGATGACCATGGACTGGACCACACACGGGCTCCAAACCACCAAAGACACCGAACAGGGTGCTGGAGCGACGAAGACACCAAACAGGGTGCCAGAGATGACCTGTCCACAGAGGATACCAAACAGGGTACCAGGAAACCACAACCAGAAGGAGGCACCAAGGTTCTAAGCAGAACCACCAGAAGGCAAGGTCCAATGCCACCAACAGGAAACGGCGTAGTACAACTCGAAGTACGAGTAGCAGTGTTACCAGAGTAAACTCTGGAGCATGGATCCACTACAGTCTCTTGTAAAGCTCGAAGAACTCGTAGAACTCAGAAGAACTCGTAGAACAGCACACGAATTTCGATCGATTCAAAGCCAATAGGCCGAGAAGCGATAACGACCAATAAAAAAGTTATGTTTTGCCCGGGAAGAAGCTGAAGCAACGATGTGGTTCGGCCCAGGTCAGCCCACGTGGTCGAAGCGCCTGAAAGAAGAAAAAAGAAAAAGGTGTCTACGACACGGGATATTCCCAGGTGGTCACCCATCCAAGTACTAACCCCGCCCGACCGGGCTTAACTTCGGTGATCAGACGAGAACCGGTGCTTTCCCGGTGGTATGGTCGTAGACATTGGAGGAGGTGAAAATATCGCTTTTATAGCGGTCGTTCGGCGTTGTGGCACGAGAGGTCGACGAGGAACATAAGAACGGTGAAATCGAATGTTCCACGAAGCCCGTGTGCTCGCGCGTTGGATGAGTTTGCTTTTGATTGGTTTGTTGTAAGGGGACGAGCGCGAACGCAGGTCCCCACTACCAGAAATTATACGCTCGAGTTACCCACATTTGGGGTAATCGCAGGAGTCAACCCAGTCGAAGTGCAATGAGAGGGCCTCATCCTGAGAGGACTTCCTTGTTGATCAAAGTACCTCTCGCGTCAGGTAAGTATGCATGTGTTTGTCGCAGAAAGCCTATGACCGGGTACTACGAGTCAGCGGCATGTGGTTAATAGGGTAATTTGTCCGCAACTTCATTTCGACAGCCAGAATGTGGAGTAAACAAAACTGACGAAAGAAACGTGCTTACCCCTCTCGCTCTTTAACAACGGTGTTGTCGTGCGGCGTCGAACCCGATGTGTGCGGGTGGACTGAAGCCGCGGTGGGACACTGGATCGATGGGTTTCGTTGATATCTGTAAAATATAAACAATTGATGTGCAGAATTAGTGGAAGGAAGCCGTGTGTGTGTATATACTTGTGTTGTTGATGAGTTTTTGCTTTATTTTCGATGGCGATGTTCTTCCCCGAAGGGAAGAGGGCCGTACTCGGAGGTAGTGCAATACCGAGGCAACCCGTGGCCAGGGCGAAGCAAGCTTCAATCCCATGGCTGAAACCCAAAAATCAGTTTAATATATGAGCCAGGCGTTGCCTGGCATATCAGATATTAAGCTGATAAGAACAGAATTCTTATTAAGGCCTAAGTGTTACGCTAAGATTTTAGGTGTGTGTCAGGTCGAAAGAGGTCGCATACGCTCATTTATGTCGTAGCTTCCAGAAGTCTATAGATGTGTCCTAATGACGTCTTATATCATGTTTTGCTGGTTTTAGGTGTGTGTAAGTCGAAATGAGGAGAGTTAAGCTCATGGTGGGTTGGGTTGTCATAACCTCCTGTACCTTATAGAATGAGTCTTAGTGACTGCTATGTATGATCATAAAATACGTTAGGTGCCATGAGTTGGCAAATTAAAAGTTAAAGTGTCTGCGAGCTTGTCCACCTAGCACGGTAATGTTCATGGAGAGTCGCAACCGAGGTGGTGACGGTAGACGTCGGTGGAGCCCTGGATAACGTCTGAGCAGCACAGCTTCCGGAAGAGGTTCTTGTAAGATTTAGTCATTCCCAGGCGCTGGAGGACTCGCTCAGTGTTTGGGTGCCAAGTGCCAAGTGAACCAGTCACGAAACCGAAGACTTCACATTGCAGGCTTTGAGCGATGAAATGCTGTTTCAGAGCGTCATACTTTTCTAGCTTTCGTTGTTCAGCGTCTGCTACGGCTTCGGATCCATTGTCGAAAGGGCAGCACACATCGATTATAGATACATGGTTGCCGTCGCGGATGACAATGTCTGGGCGCAGGAGAGAGTTTCAGTCAGCTACAGCCCGGTCGGTAGTCACGATACCAGAACGGTTGGCGTTAGTCAGGCGCTCGACGATCTTGTCGTGGCGTTGGCGGATCAGGAGCATGTTGGGTTGGCAATGGTTTAGGACATGAGGCAGCGTTTCTTCTTCGTTGCAGTGTCGGCATTGCGGAGAGACGTTAGACCACTTGTGTTTGTGGGAATTAAGGCTAACACAGTTCAGTCGGGCTTTATGCACGAATCTCCAGTCTTTAAATCGCAGGTTGAGACCGGTGAAGTGCCAGGAGGAACCATTGGGAAATTTGTCTTCTTGAAGGGCCCTGGCCACCTTGCCCTGGTCCCTCAACTGCCGGAGTTGGTACGACGCACGTTCACGGACATGGTGGAGGAAGCGACATACTTCATGGGCTTGGATAGGACCAGCGTCTGAAGTGGTAACTGTAGGTGCACTGAGCTCTGGGACGTTGATTGTTACTTGCAGGTTGCGGGTGGCTTTGCGGGTTCGCGTCCATAGGGAGTTGGTGCGATAGGTTATCTTGGCCAGGCGATCGTCGCAGTGGCAGAGAGATAGTGGGAGACAAGGTCAGGCGTTGGATTGTTCTTAGAGGCGTGCCGCACAGTCTGTAGGAGTTCACCCCGAGCCACACTGGCGACAGTCGGATCGGCGGAGGACAGCATTTTCACGGCTTGGACGATGGTGAAAATGTCACATTCCTTGATAGGGTCCTGAAACCCCAAGCCTCCAGCTTGTCTTGAAGCGAAGACGTAGGCGGTGGCAGCACGAGTTGGCAGATCGCATATTTTCTGGACGACTTGGGCCAAGGTGGCATGGTATGCATCCAGGGATTTCTTGAGGG
Organism: Corallium rubrum; assembly: GCA_964035015.1. Classification (NCBI taxonomy): domain Eukaryota; kingdom Metazoa; phylum Cnidaria; class Anthozoa; order Scleralcyonacea; family Coralliidae; genus Corallium; species Corallium rubrum. The sequence goes on from OZ035997.1 coordinate 17,319,730, forward strand.
GTGCGCCAGCACGGAGAGCGTACGTCAGAGATGGCTGGATGAAGGTTCGGATTGCGTCCAGCTTTTGCCATGGAGCCAGGAGAGATTCGCCGATTTTCAGAAAGTCAGGGATGGGACTATCCACGAGTTCGGGGAGGTTGTCTGGGTTGTGTATCAGGCCGATCCGGACACTAAGGTAACTGTAGTGTTCATCTTCGGCGAGGGCTGGAATAGGTTGGTTCTGGATCAGGAAGTCGTTGAGTTCAATTCGGTTGGGCGAGCGTTTAGAATTTGTGAAACTCAGCGAGGCGCATTTGTCAGGACGGAAGTCGCGGCCAATGATGGATGCTGCTGATGACGCAGCGGCCAAGAGTGCCTCCAGGTTCTCCTTGCGTCGTGCTATCAGGACCAGGTCTTCGTCATAGGCCAAGATGGATAGAGGAGCCCCATGATGTTGGGCTGGGCCTCTGGTGAAGGTAGCAGCGGTGGTTTTAACCTTTCGTAGCACGAGTTCTAGTGTTAGGTAAAAAAGGATTGGGCTCAGTGGGCAGCCCTGTTTCACACCAGCGTGGATTGGAATGCTGTCGGTCAGGCCAGCGTCAGTGCGGATGGTGGTGGTTGCATTGGTGTATGCGTTGCGGATAAGGTCTACAAGATCTGGTGGGAGTCCCATGTGGTAGAGGGTGGTGGTGGTGGCAGCGTGAGGTATACTCCCAAAAGCATTACGGAGGTCGAGCCAGGCGAGGTAGATATCTTTCTGGACCCGTCGGGCATCGCCTACCACAGACTGGAGAAGGAAGCTATGCTCATAGCAGCCTTCGGTGGGTTGAGCACTCTTCTGTTTGGCCGAGAGGAGTTTGTTGTCGAATGCCCATTGGGTGATTCGTCGTGCAAGGATGGCCATCAGCAGTTTGTACATGCATGACATGAGGGCGATAGGACGAAAGTTCGAGACATCTGTGGTGGGGCCTTTCTTGTGAATCAAGATGGTTGTGGCGGTCTTCCAGATGTCAGGAACATTCTTTGCGGTGAAGCAGCGATGGAAGATGGCAGTGAGAAGGTGGCACTTCTTGTACACAAGGCGGAGGTGGCGGTATTCGACTTGGTCGCGACCAGGCGGCGAGTTGGCCATAGAGCGAAGCTTTCTTTGCAGTTGGTTCTACTGCAGGGACGTGTTCCTTGAGTTCGGCAATAAGGGCCTCGGTGTCGCAGGGTTTGTTGCTAAATATGTTCTGGAAATACGTTTGGCCGTCCGCGGTGGTGCCACTGTACATCGGACTGTTGTTCCCCAAGATTTTCCTTGCTGCTCACTTGCGGGAGTGCCAGTAGAGGGCTTGCAGGCGTCGTGCTTCGTTTAAGTCAGAGCGGTGATACGTGCCGGAATTTGGACGAGCCGATGGGCGGTCCGGGCGTCGTGGCTCTGGCCGGTGCAGGCGCGAAGATGTGGCGGTTTTGGCCGTCGCGACACAGTCAGCAGCAAACTCCACACAGTTTCTGGAGAATTCCTCCCAAGAGGACTCGGCGGAGAAAACTGGAGACCATCGGTTTCTAAAGTTATTGAGGAGTTCGGTAGTAGCGATATTTGGAAAGCACTCTGATGTTGGTCCATCACCAATCGGACTTGCTGGAGTTGGCTGTTGGTCAGTATTGGTACTTGAGTGGACAGGTAGATCTCGGGTAGGGTGGACCGGAAGGTCAATGGGGCATTGCACTGGAGATGTGGCGTTAGGTATGGTTTCATGGTTAGCAGTGGAGTTGGAGACGGGCTCTCTTCCTGCATTGGGAGTAGGTGGAGAGTTCAGGAGGTTTTGGAAGTTGCCCCGAAGGTTGTTCAGGAAGGTTGTTACCGACCCTTCGCCCTGAGGAGTTAGCGGAGGTGGCGGCGATATCGGGCGATGGTCAAAGTAGTCCGAAGCCACAGGTCGGCGCTGCATAGATGAGACAGCCGGGATGGAGGTTCTATTGTCACAGGTGGCAGTAGGTAAGGTTGTTGTGGTAGATGTGGTAGTGGTGGTAGGGAAGCCTTCGGTTCTGGGTATAGGAGGAGGGGAAATGGAGTTACCGTACGCAGTGGTCAGAAAACGGTGGAGGATGTTTTGGGTTGTTGGTGGCTGGTCGCTGAGCATGGTTTGGGGTGCAGAGGTGTGGTACTGTCGTTGAGGAGAGTGAACTTAGTTGTGGGAGATTCGGGATTGCTCTGGTCGGTGGTGGAGGACGAGACTCTGGATCGGTTTGAGGAGCAGCTGGGTTTCGGAGAAGGTGTGGAAGGTATCTCGAAGTCAGGCTCCGTAGTAGCAGCGGTGGAAGACACGGCTCCCCCAAGGGACACTTGGGTGACACAGACGAACCGCTTCAGCGGTGGTGACACGTGGACCGATGGGATCTGAGAGGACACTTGGGTCGGTGTGGTGTGTGTTCTCCGAGCTTGGGTATCAGTTGGGTTCGAAATGTCTGGGATGACATCACTCTCGGCGAGGAACCGTTACAACATTGTTTGGTCTGGTTCAGCTTGACTGAGGTAGGTCGGTATTCGCTGTGGTGAACACAGCAGTGTTGAGGCAGAGTGTTCGGACAAGGTCTCAGCAGCTGGCTCCTCAGCCGGTTTTGACTCAGGAACGATTGCCAACCGATTGGTTGACGGATTGGAACTGTATGTACTCAGCGAGGTGGGTGATGCTAAGGTAGGCACCGTGGTGGATGAGGTCTCGGACTTTGTTTCAGTGGGATGAGCTCGGGAGTAGTGGGTTGAGGCTTTCCGGAGTGAAGTGAAGCGCCGATCACAGGCCAAGCAACTGGTAGGAGTAGCCACAATGTCTATTATGTGTACCTTACGAGCATGTTCTTTGAGTGACCAAGTCTTGCGTTGTGATTTACCGCATAGTGGGCAAGGCAGGCCTTCGTTTGGAAACGGGAGCACACATTCCAGAGTTAGCGATGCCATAGGGAGATACACGCGCGATGAAAATCGCGAAACAAATACAGCTCGCGATTAAAATCACGAAACAACAACCACAGTAATAAAAAACACAGTAAAAAGAAGAGCGAACGAAACAAAACCCACGTTCGAACGCCCACAAAAAGAAAAGTACAAAATTAGGATAAAATGCAAATTCGGCCCGAAAGCACTGACCGTGTCGGAAAGTTTTTTATTATAAATAATAACGCTAAACTGAACAGATTCCGACTAGCTCGGTACTTGGATAACCCCAAGTCTTCGCTAGTTGGGAAAATAAAAAGGTAATGTCAAATAATAAAGGAACGACTCTCAAGGTATACTTATGAGAGCCGCGAACACGAAAGAAGAGCCTACTCACAGGAATAAACACAAAGAGCGAAAATAATAAAGCGAAGGCTAAACGAGGCGAAGTCGCCGTTAACCGGTGAAATTGTCTCGCGTAGAATTCGCTGCAAAAGCAGAGAATAAACGCCTCTCGCTATACGCGTTAGACTAGCGTCTTCTCCGTGGTGTCAGGGTAGGCAGCAAGCGTTCTCAAAGAACGTCCAGGCCCTGAGGCGGGAGCGAGAATAGCTAACGACAGTCTTCTTCTGAGGAAGTCGACCGCCGCTAACGAGTATAGCGAACTAAACTATAGCACTGGTGAATCGACAATTGCTTGAGCGCTGCTCAAACAAGTGCCTAGACACCGGTACTGCATAGCGAACCTTACTAGCTTTCGAGATCAGTCCGAGGACTGAAAACTACTGACTAGCAAGCGCCCTAAATAACTAAGCGAGCGAGGCAAGGTCACAATGGGATCGCTGGCGGTTGAAAACCGGTCAACGTATCTCGAAAGGCAAAGCGCGAACGAGGTTAAACACCCGAGGACCTGATCTACTTCTCCGAAACAAGGTTTAGTTTAAAAAACAGAACACTTGATCTTGTTTTGAAGTTAAGCCCCCTCAGGATGTAGAGATGCTCGTCGGTGCAATGGCATCGTGGATCCCTGAGTGCGAGGGACTATTCTGCGCAGGTGGCTTACGCTTGCCACTCAGACCAAAAGAGGATGCGACCCTCTCTCCGTTGCGCCAGAAACGACAAAAATGGTCACCCAGGACCGATCCACTTAAAGCAGACCAGCCGAGGGAGTCGGGAATGACTGAAAATTAAGGAGTGAACATGAAATGACCACCACCACCTAATCCACATTGGCAAACACGACCTGCCGCTCGTGAGCCACCCGAACCCGGTGCATCTCTACCCCATCCCCTCGGAAGAGGATAACCCCATTAGAAGCTAAGTCATAACGTAGACCAACCGGTGCTCGCAACCGTTCCCAAAATCGCGTGGATCTCATCCCCTTGCTTCCGGAGGTGGGTCTGCAGGGTAGGCGACGTAGGAACCGCAGGGTCCACATCATCGCCCCAAACTTCATTTTCCTCCACAAAAGTGTAGGACCCAGCGATCAAACGGTAGTCCGAGTTTCCGATGTCACGAGGGAGATCCCGGTCGAACGCTTCACGAGATTCCACTTGGAGCTCGTGAAGTGCTTGCACAGCCACCGGAGAGCAAGCCACGCAGACCCTGTCGACACCAACAGCAGCCTCCATGTCCTCAACTGCCAGTGCCGAGTCCAGAGGTGGATCCGAAGAGGCACCCATCGCAGGCTCGACGTCCAAGGTGGGTTTCTTTGCAAGCGGCTCAGAGCCACTCGGCGAATCCTCCATCACCTCGACTGGGGCCCCTGGCTGGGACGAAGAAGGGGTGTCCGAAGTGGCCACAGCCTTCTTCGACTTCCTCTGACGGTTACGCTTAGGCCCTGGAGGGGCCGCGGCGTCCGCGCCAGCACCCAAAGAAGGATTCGCCTTCGTTTTCGTGACAGTGACCTGCTTCTTTGGGCAGCGGCGGGACTCATGTCCAACCGCTCCACAATGAAAACAGGTACGAACCTGCCCCTGGTGGTAGACCAGCTCAGCATGACCGAAGATGCGAACACGCGTCGGGATGGCCTCTCGTAGCTCCATAAGAAGCTTTACTGTCCCAGTCCTCACGTTCCGGAACAGCACGTCAACCAACTTACACACCACCCCATCACGGCCGAAGAATACTTTTAATTCCTCCTCCGGCAAACCATAGGGCAAGTGCGTTACGGTGACCCAGCTCTTCTTCTTGTAGGAATAGGGCTGGACTTTGCACGGGAAACCACGGATAGTGATACCAGTCGCGATGACGTTTTCCAAAACCTCCAGTGACGTGCACCAGAGACGGATGCGATCAGTGCGCAGGGACTGGATCTGGGTGAAGTACTGGGCCGCAGGAGAGAATTCCTTCTCTAAAGCGTCCCAAACTTCCCCAGCAACAGCTTCGGTCCGCCAAGGCCAACGAAGGAACGGTGACCACGGCGCAGCATTCGGGGTACGGCACTACGACCGAGGAGGCTGGAAGGTCCTAAGAAGGACCACTACTAGGATTACTCCCAGTAGCACGGTCACCAACAACCTCTGCCATAGTCTGCACCAGCCTTGTCAAACTCGACGAGGGCGAGGCAGTGTTACCAGCCTGTAAGCTGGAGCATGGATCCACCACCTGCACCCTAACAGCACTCGAACTCGTAGAACTCGTAGAGGCCATGAGAACTGTTTAGCCAGCCGGCCTGTTGGGGTTGCAAAGCGTCCTCAACCAACAGGTGATCAACTGACAACGAGAACAGAACCAACTGAAACTCGTAACAACACGAACCTACTGTAAAAAGCCAATAGGCCGAGAAGCGATAACGACCAATAAATAGGTTATGTTTTGCCCGGGAAGAAGCTGAAGCAACGATGTGGTTCGGCCCAGGTCAGCCCACGCGGTCGAAGCGTCTGAAAGAAAAAGAAAAAGGTGTCTACGACACGGGGTATTCCCAGGCGGTCACCCATCCAAGTACTAACCCCGCCCAACCGGGCTTAACTTCGGTGATCAGACAAGAACCAGTGCTTTCCCAGTGGTATGGTCGTAGGCATTCGAGGAGGTGAAAATGTCGCTTTTATAGCGGTTGTTCGGCGTTGTGGCACGAGAGGTCGACGAGGGACATAAGAACAGTGAAATCGAATGTTCCACGAAGTTGTGTGCTCGCGTTGGATGAGTTTGCTTTCGATTGGTTTGTTGTAAGGGGACGAGCGCGAACGCAGGTCCCCACTACCAGAAGTTATACGCTCGAGTTACCCACATTTGGGGTAATCGCAGGAGTCAACCCAGTCGAAGTGCAATGAGAGGGCCTCATCCTGAGAGGACTTCCTTGGTGATCAAAGTACCTCTCGCGTCGGGTAAGTATGCACGTGTTTGTCGCAGAAAGCCTATGACCGGGTACTACGAGTCAGCGGCATGTAGTTAATAGGGTAATTTTCAGCAACTTAATTTCGACAGCCAGAATGTGGGGTAAACAAAACTGATGAAAGAAACGTGCTTACCCCTCTCGGTCTTTAACAACGGCGTTGCCGTGCGACGTCGAACTCGATGTGTGCGGGTGGACTGAAGCCGCGGCGGTGGGGCACTGGATCGATGCTGGGTTTTGTTGATATCTGTAAAATAGAAACAATTGATGTGCAGAATTAGTGGAAGGAAGCCGTGTATATACTTTTGCTGTTTATGAGTCTTTGCTTTATTTTCGATGGTGATGTTCTTCCCCGAAGGGAAGAGGGCCGTACTCGGAGGTAGTGCAATACCGAGACAACCCGTGGGCAGGGTGAAGCAAGCTTCAATCCCATGGCCGAAGTCCGAAAATCAGTTTAATATATGAGCCAGGCGTTGCCTGGCATATCAGATATTAAGCTGATAAGAACAGATACTTCTTATTAGTTGCCTAAGTGTTGAGGAAGTTTTAGGTGTGTGTATTTTGAAAGAGGTCGCGTACGCTCATATTCGTCGTCGCTTCTAAAGCTGAGGCATGTGTCCGAGTGACGTCTTAGTTCATGTTTGCTAGTTTTAGGTGTGTGCGTTTGAATTGAGGAGAGTTAAGCTCATGATGGGTTGGGTTGTCATAACCTCCTGTATCTTATAGTCTGAGTCCTAGTGACCACTGTGTGTGATAATAAATTAGGTTAGGTGCCATGAGTTGGCAAATTAAAGTTTTAAAGTGTGTGTACGCTTGTCCACCTAGTGCGGGTGAGTTCACTCCATGTCGCATCCAAGGTGCTGGCGGTATATGTCGGTCGAGCCTTGTATGACATCAGTGCAGCACAGTTTTCGGAAGAGGGCTTTGTAGGCTCTGGACATGCCAAGGCGTCTGAGTACAAGTTCATTGTTAGGATGCCAGGTACCAAGGGAGCCGATAACGAACCCGAATACGTCGCACTTCATGCCTAGCTTGCCTTGAGCATTTCCGCTTCGCTGAGGGCTTCAGCACCATTTTCAAATGGGCAGCAGACATCGATGATAGTGGCAGTGTCGTTCTCGGTTACCACGATATCTGGGTGGAGTCTGGAGTTGGAGTCGGCTACGCAGCGGTCGGTGGAGATGGTGCCATGACGAACGGCGTTGGTGATTCGCTCGACGATCTTGTCGTGGTGTTGAGTGATGGCGACCATGTTCGGGGTGCAATGGTTGATGACGTGTGGGAGGGTTTCGTTGTCAGGACAATGGCGGCATTGTGGGTTGGTGTCTGACCAGCGGCTCTTCACAGAGTTTAGGCTAAGGCAGTTGAGGCGAGCCTTATGTATGAATCGCCAGTCCTTGAATCGGATATTCAGGCCGGTGTATTGCCAGGATGAACTCTTTATGAACTTGTCGGCGTAAAGTACACGGGCGACTTTACTTTGGTCAGGAAGTTCCATCAACTTGACGGCGTATCTCTCGCGGCAGGTGGTATGTAGGAAGCGGCAGACATCTGGCGCTGAGGCTGGTCCTGCTACGGCGGTAGAGAGAGTTGGTGCGTTGATGTTCTGCATTCCAAAGGTGACCTTCAGGCTACAGGCAGCGCTTCTTGCACGTGTCCAGAGGGAGGAGACTCGGTGAGTGATGTGTTCGAGCCGGCGATCTGGTGCAGAAGACAGATAGTTGGAAACCAGGTCCGGCGTTGGGTCACTTTTGGCGGCGTGGCGGACGGTCTGTAGTAGCTCCACTCGGGCGATTCCAGTGACACATGGATCGGAAGAGGAGAGCATCTTCATGGTGTGGACGAGTGTTTGTACGTCACACTCCTCTAGAGGGTCCTGGAAGCCCAGGCCTCCAGCTTGGCGGGCAGCAAAAAAGTAGTTTGTTGTGGCTCGGGAAGGTAGGTCGCACACTTTTTGGACGACGTGGAGCAAGGTGGCGCGGTACTCGGTTAGGGAGGCTTTGGTGGGAGATCCAGCGCGGAGGGCATAGGTCAGGCATGGCTCAATGAATGTTTTGATGGCGTCTAGCTTCTGCCTTGGGCAAGGAGGGATGACTCGATCTTCCTAAGTTCTGGTACCAGTTTATCCACAATCTCCGGAAGGCAGTTGATATTGTGGATGAGGCCGATCGGGATTCCAAGGTATCGATAGTGTTCCTCTTCATCTAGCGCGGGGATCAGCTGCTCCTGGATGAAGAAGTCGTTGCGGACGAGGCGTTCGGCGGTGCGTTTCGAATTCGTGAAGCTCAGTGAGGCAGACTTGTCTTGGCGGAACTGGGGCCCCAATGTTGTGGCGGTGGAGGATGCAGCGTCCAGGAGGGTTTGGAGGTGCGCTATTTTCCTGGATAGGAGGGCCAGATCATCAGCATAGGCCAAGACAGACATTGGAAAGTTGTGGTGCTTTGAGGGGTGTGATGTGGCAGCCTGTTTAACTTTCCAGAGGACTAGTTCGAGGGTGAGGTTGAACAGGATAGGGCTCAGCGGGCAGCCCTGTTTGACCCCGGCGTGGATAGGGATGGCGGTGGTGTGGCCGTTATCGGTGCGGACTTCGGTGGTGGCATTGGTATATGCATGACGGATCATTTCGATGAGGGAAGGTGGAAGACCCATGTGGTAGAGGGTGGTAAAAACAGCGGCATGAGGGACGCTGCCGAAGGCATTTCGTAGGTCTAGCCATGCGACGAAGATGTTCTTCTGGCAGCGGCGAGCGTCTCCGATGATGGACTGCAGGAGGAAGCCATGTTCGTAACTCCCCTCAGATGGGTGGGCACTCTTCTGTTCAGCCGATAAAAGGTCATGCTCGATTGCCTAACGTGTGATGCGGCGGGTGAGGATTGCCATGAGGAGCTTGTAAATACACGACATCAGGGCAATTGGTCGGAAGTTGGCTACGTCGTTGGTGGGTCCTTTCTTATGTATAAGGATTGTGGTCGCTGTTTTCCATACTTCTGGGACGTCCTGTTCAGCGAAGCAGCGAGCTATCATGGGTGCGATGATTTTGCATTTCGGGTCAACGAGTCGTAGGTAGCGGTATTCAACACGGTCCTTCCCTGGTGCTGAGTTGGCCATGGAGCACAGTTTATGGCTGATCTCTTCTTTGGTGGGAGTGTCGAAGAGGGAGTCGTCTACTGGTGCTGTTGGGACATGGGCGTTGAGCTCGTTGATTAGGTGGGTTGTGTCACAAGGTTTTGGGCCAAAGATCTCAGTAAAGAAATCTTGTGCCTCAGTCGTGGTTCCTGTGTAGGTAGGACTGTCGTTGCCAAAGACTTTACACGCTGCGCGTTTCTTCCAATTGCGGTACAGTGCTTGAAGGCGTCGGGCTTCGGCTGGATCGAACTGGAGAGGTCGGCGGTTGGAGACTGGTGGTCTGGCACTGGGGCGATCAGTGCTGCGTTGCGCTGGTCGGCGTCTTGGGTTACTTTGGACCTCTCGGGCGACCTCGACACATTCTTTAGCGAACTCCTGGCATTGTGCCAAAAAGTCCTGCCAAGGTATGTAAGGTGGAAAAGAGTCTGACCATTTGGCACGGAAATCGTTGAGGACCGCTGCTGTGGTGCTGGATGGGAAAGTCTCAGCTGTAGGCCCATCCCCAATTGGGCTGGGCGGTGGTTGTTCGGGACCAGAGGCGGAGCTCTGGGAGGTCGGCCGCTGACTGGCGGTGGTGGGTAAGGTGGATGGTCGTTGTTTGCGTGGAGGGCCGGTAGAACGAGGATGAGGAGGTGGAGAGGAAAGGTTGGTGACCGTGTCTTCTACAACATCTACCATGGTCGGAGAGGCGGTGATCTGGTTGGGCTTTTCTTGACCGGTCTGGCTCGGTGGGTCAGGTGTGTAGGTTGTCTTGCGCGATGTTGCTGTGGACGGCACCTGGCATGGAAATAACTACTGGTGAGCCTTCGACGTCGTCCAGCGAGGTGTCCCCAAGGAGGGGCAGCAGGTTTTGGCGTATGTGGTTGATCATAGGGACTGAGGTTAGGGTATCAGTGGTGGGGAGTGGGGGTGTTGGAGGTGGGCTGATCTGAGGTGATTCGTTCACAGGTGATCTTGTTTGGTTCTCAATATTGTCAATATTGTCTGTCGTTGGGAGAATAGCATCGCTTTCAGCGAGGAAGCAATGCAACATAAAGTGGTCTGGTTCAGTTTGGCTAAGGTAGGCGGGAATGTGTTGTGGGGATAGACGTGGTGGTGATTGGTTGGTGTTTGGGTTCTTCTTCCGTGGGCACTCTCTCTGGGATGGTGGGTAAGGTGTCGACAGGTTTGGGACTGCAACTGCGGGCACACCGTGTGGTGGGTGAGTTGGTCTCATTGGTTGTGGTGGATGCGGTGTTGGATCTTGTCCTCGCTGGGGAAGGTGGAATCGAACATGAGGACTTCTCGTTGATGGGTCGTGTTTTACAGCGTGTGTAGTGTGTTGAACCGCGGCGGAAGGACTCGAAGAAGCGACCACAGGCAGAGCAAGTCGAGGGTGTTTCGATGTGGAGGATCCTGTGGACTTTCCACGCGTGTTCCTTAAACGACAAGGTTCTGCGTTGTGGTTTCTGGCACAGTGGGCATGGGATGCCGTCGGTTGGGAAAGGGACGACGCATTCCATCGTGTGGGATGCCATATGCACCGGTTCTGTCGATAGCTTAGGACCGGAGAAAACACGGAGAACAAGATAGAAAATACACGGCACAAGTCGTGATTAAAATCACGAAACAACAACCACAGTATAAAAGAAAGGATAGCGAACGAAACAAAACCCACGTTCGAACGCCCACAAAGACAAAAGTACAAAATTATGATAAAATGTAAATTCGGCCCGAACGCACTGACCGTGATGGAATGTTTTTTATTATTAATAATAAAGCTAAACTAGACAGATTCCGACTAGCTCGGTACTTGGATAACCCCTAGTCTTCGCTAGTCGGGAAAATAAAAGGTTAATGTCAAATAATAAAGGAACGACTCTCAAGGTATACTTATGAGAGCCGTGAAAACGAAAGAAGAGCCTACTCACAGGAATAAAAACAAAGAACGAAAATAATAAAGCGAAGGCTAAACGAGGCGAAGTCGCCGTGAACCGGCGAAATCGTCTCGCATAGAATTCGCTGCGAAAGCAGAGAATAAACGTCTATCGCTATAAGCGTTAGACTAGCGTCTTCTCCGAGGTGTCAGGGTAGGCAGCAAGCATTCTCAAAGAACGGCCAGGCCCTGAGGCGCTAGTGAGAAGAGCTAACGACAGTCTTCTTCCAAGGAAGTCGACCGCCGCTAACGCGCATAGCGAACTAAACTATAGCACTGGTGAATCGACAATTGCTTGAGCGCTGCTCAAACAAGTGCCTAGACACCGGTACTGCGTAGCGAACCTTACTAGCTTTCGAGATCAGTCCGAAGACTGAAAACTACTGGCTAGCAAGCGCCCTAACTAACTAAGCGAGCGAGGCAAGGTCACAATGGGATCGCTGGCGGTTGAAAACCGGTCAACGTATCTCGAAAGGCAAAGCGCGAACGAGGTTAAACACCCGAGGACCTGATCTACTTCCGGAACAAGGTTTAGTTTTAAAAAAAACTGAACACTTGATCTAATTTTGAAGTAAAGCCCCCCCATATTACTTCCGGTGCCAACATGGCTGCCACGCGTTTTAGTGCTCTTGCTTTATGTGTGCTTATTTTCATGTTTACAACGATTATACTTGAAGATTTCTCTCTTAGAGAAAATCTAAGTGGAACGCAGAGTTTTTCGAATAACCACAGTCCTATATTCTTTGCTCATTTTCAAGTTAGGAGATGTTTTATTTTGTCACTATGCTCTACTATCGTCCGTGTTGGCCTATCATCTACATCAACATGCAGGCTCCGACGGGCAATTGTTAAATGGCACAATCGTGGAATGACCTTCCTTGCAGCTCCAGAAAAGTTGGTTTTACTTGATATTACTATTTATATGGACATTGAGATTAACCCTGGGCCAGAACAAATGGAAGGTAATCACCCCAAGGATACTAATTCAAACTGCGCTGAAGCTTCAGGACGGACAAGGCGAAATGGTTTTGGTTGTGTCCGCTCAAAGCTATTATCTCTTCGGAAGTTCGGATGGAAACCCTCTTCTGCTGTTTTGAACGAGTTGAAGACTTTGGGCATTTTAAAATACAGAAGTAGACGTGGGGGGAGAAACAAACCTTTGGCTTCCGACAGTTATTCATCACTACAAACTAACGCGACAATCAAGAACATCGAAGTTGTTGTGAGTTGTCGCTCGTTTTATAGGCAAAATCGCAAATTGAAGCCGATAGAAAGATGTCTTATTCCAATACCATGTGTTTCTGATGTTCCTAATGAAACAGTGTCCTCTACTCGTCATGAATTTGCTGTGCCGAAATTTATGTTTACTAATATTTGCAGTTTAACAAAAACTAAGAATCGAGTGCGCGCTCCGGTGGTGCTTGAAGCGGATTTGAATAACAATGACATTGATGTTTGCATAGTGTCAGAAACGCACCTTAAACCAACTATGCCAGATGCGATCGTGAGTATACCAAATTATCAAATTTATCGACGGGACAGGAATTGGTCGGGGAATGATAAGAGGCAGAAAGGTGGTATTGCTGTATTTGTTAGAAACAATCTAACCGTGGTTGATGTCTACCGTTCAAATTTATACGAACTTATTTGTCTCACATTACTGTTGCCCACCGGACATCGATTGTTGGCCTGCAGAATTTATCACCCACCCAAACATAACTACCAGGAGTGTGACCTGATGAACTATTTGGTTGACTTTGTGGATAATGCCTTAGATAAACATCCTGAAACAGTTGTAGTTTGTGGTGGTGATCTCAATCGCCTAGATTTGGATCGCCTGCAAGTCATGTTTGGCTGGAATGCATTGGTCAACTTTCCAACAAGGGGTGACGCGTGTCTTGACAATTGCTTAACTAACCGATCACATCTCTTCGGAAAATGTTATCCTATTCAAATGTTAATAAAGACCGACCACAAAGGGGTGGTTTTACCGGCAGGAAAAAAGTTGAAACATATTCGATATAAAGCAGAGATACGTGATTGTAGAGAGCATAGGAAAATCGCTTTTTATCAGGCTCTGGCAGAGGAGAATTGGCAGGATGTGTTGAGTGCTACCGATATTGACCAGGCACTGTTTCTACTGGAATCTAAGATACGTGGCCACATGGACAGATGTTTACCTATTCGAACTGTCTCTATGTCATCTCGCGACCCAGCTTGGATGACTCCTCTATTAAAGTCTATGATCCGGTCAAAATCTAGGATTTCTAATTTAAATAAAGACCGACTACATTCTATTAATAAGAGAATCTCGGATGTCATCTCAGAAAATAGAAGAAACTACGCAACCTCGAAAGGTACCAGAGAATGGTGGAAAAGAGTTGATGATATTTCACAGCGACGCAGCCATTCCTCGAGAATATCGTTTGATAATGAGTCATTGGAAAAGTTAAATGATTACTTCGGAAACCTATGTTTTGATGATAAGTATGAAGAACCCGTGCCCTTGATGATTAGTGAAAATTAACATGGAGCCTCCAGTTATTACCGAGTTGCAGGTCTGGAACTCATTAAGAAAGCTCAAGAGAACGGCCACTGGACCAGATCTTATTTCATTTTGGGTTTGGAAAGACAATGCTGCCATCTTAGCACCAGTAATTACGAAGGTCTGGAATCTTTCACTGTCAACACATTCTTGGCCTCGGTCATGGAAGAAAGCAAACATAAATCCACTTCCGAAAGTGGAATTACCAATTGAGGATTCTGATTATCGTGGTATAAATGTGACACCAGTGATTGCCAGGGCGTTTGAAAAGACAGTGTATAGACTGCATGTTAAAGATACGGTGGAGGAAAATCTTAGCGCCACTCAGTTTGCCTACGGAAAAGGGGGCAACTGTACTGATGCCTTACTAACTATACAACATAAAGTTTTAAGTTACCTAGATCATTCAGACTGTAAGGCAGTCAGACTATTTGCTGTGGATTTTAGTAAAGCGTTCGATTCCGTGAAGCACAATGTTCTTTCTAATAAACTAAAGAAACTGCCACTTAATCCATACATCTTAAACTGGTATTTAAGCTTCCTTAAAGAGAGAAAACAGAGGGTTGTTTTTAATCATGCAACGTGCGACTGGAAGTCAGTTAATAAGGGGACTACTCAGGGAAGTGTGAGCGGCCCTTATTAATATATTTAACATATTTTTAAATGACCTTGAAATTAATCATGGTTTGGAGACAGCTCTGTTGAAATATGCCGATGATTCTACCATACTTGACCCTGTTAGAAATGATTCCGATATGTCTATTGATTTGGTCGGCCAATTTTTTAAATGGTCTAGTCAAAACTATATGTCGTGTAACCCAACCAAGTGCAAGGAATTAATATTTCGTAAGAAAGGCAATTTAATAACTTATCCGAATATTATGTCTATACCACAATGCACCAAGCTTACTCTGTTAGGAGTTACTTTTCAATCTAACTGTAGATTTTCAGAACATGTCAAATGTAAGCTCGTCAAAGCTAACAAGAGTCTATTTATACTAAGATCTTTGCGCAAAGTGGGATTTAGTCAATCTGAAATTGATCACCTGTTTCACAGTATTGTGTTACCTAACATAACCTATGGCTTATCAGTTTACTGTGCATCTGACGCTGAAATTACTGCAATTCAGGGTTTTTTAAACCGTTGTTTTAAACGTAAATACATTTCCCAGCCCATTAAGATTCGAATGTTATTGGAAAAACAAGATAAGAATATATTTAATAAAGTAAAGAGACTAGACACACATCCACTACATAAACAGCTTCCTAAAGTTAAGGATACTAATTATAACCTTCGAAATATATCTAGTCTGCGCCCGAAAGTAAACTCAGAGAGATTCAAGAATAGTTTCATTAATCGTCTAATGTTTAACTATAATCTAGCTATCTGAAATATTTGTATACCTATATATTATATATGTTTGTACTATAGTCCAATTGTAACTAGTTTTCATTGTATGCTTACTATGTATGATATACCTGTAACATAAGATATGTATTTTTATCTTATGCAATAAAGACCATTATTATTATTATTATTATTATTATTATTATTATTCAGGATATAAAGATGCCGGCGGTGCAGATGACATCGTGAATCCCTAAGTGCAAAGGACTATTCCGCGGAGGTGGCTTACGCTTGCCACTCAGATCAAAAGAGGATGCGACCCTCTCTCCGTTGCGCCAGAAACGACAAAATGGTCACCCAGGACCGATCCACTTAAAGCAGACCGGCCGAGGAAGTCGAGAATGACTGAAGATTAGGAGTGAGCATGAAAATGGACACCCCCACCTAATCCGCGTCAACGAACATAACCGTCTGAACGTGACGCACCTGGCAATGACGGAGCTCCGAACCATCTTCAGCGTAGAAGATAACCGCGTTGGAAACGAGTTCATATTCCGAAGTCCGACCGTTGCCCTCAAGCCCACCCAAAATCGCGCAAATCTCATCCCCCCGCTTCCGGAGGTGGTTCCGCAGGTTACGGGGCAGAGGGACCTCAGGGTCCACATCATCACCCCAAACTTCGCCTTCCTCGACAAAAATGAAAGAGCCAGCGATGAGTCGGTAGTCCGAGTTTCCGGGAAATCCCGGTCCAACGCCTCACGAGATTCCACATGGAGCTCGTGAAGTGCTTGCACAGCCGCCAGAGCGAAACCCACGGAGGCACTGTCGTTACCAACAGCAGTCTCCATGACCTCAACTGGTGGTGCCGAGTCCAGAGGTGGATCCGAAGAGCCACCCGTCGCGGGGTCGTCCAAGGCGGGTTTCTTCGCAAGTGGCTCAGAGCCACTTGACGAATCATCCATCACCTCGACTTGGGCCCCTGGCTGGGACGAAGAAAGGGCGACCAAATCGTCCACGACCTTTGTTGACTTCCTCCGACGGTTGCGCTTACGCCTACGCTTAGGCCCCGTAGGGGCCACCGCGCCAGCGTCGGCACCCGAAGAAGGAGTCGCCGTCGACTTCGTGACAGTGACCTGTTTCTTTGGACAGCAGCGAGACTCATGTCCAACCGCTCCACAGTTGAAACAGGTACGAACCTGCCCCTGGTGGTAGACCAGCCCAGCATGACCGCAAATACGAACACGCGTCGGAATGGCCTCTCGTAGCTCCATCAAAATTTTGACTGTCCCAGTCCTCACGTTCTGGAACAGCACATAGACGAGCTTACACACCTCCCCATAGCGACTGAAGAATACTTTCAATTCCTCCTCCGGTATGCCATAGGGCAGGTGTGTGACGGTGATTTCACGCCATGAAGCATCGAGTGTAAACGAGGGATGAATTAAAATTGCAACACCAGCACTACGCGCAGTTCCCGGCGATGAAATAACCCGATACGGAGAACCTTTAAACCAATTAGCGCATTCAACAATGGAGGTAGAGTGCGTCTCTTGTAAACAAACAATATCACATTAACACACCGCAACCACTGCTTAAAGGTGTCACGGTGAGAGTCAGACCGAAGTCCTTGAATGTTAAATGTCAAAAAAGAGGTAGCCATTGTTAATTATAGGTTTCGTTATCGGAAGTTGCAAGATCCCCCAACAGGGCAGATTCCTGTGGTGTCAGATCATCAGATGCAATAAATTCAGGATTGGGAATACGCGGGCCCCGAGAGACCACATCGGAGAGCTTTCAATTGCCAGAGGCGGTTAAGGACAAGCCCAGGGGGGATCGGTCACAAACTGGTGGCGGGCTTCGGAATTAGTGGCGTCAGCAGGCCGACGACGCGCACTCTTTGATGTGACCAACGTTGGATGGGTCCGCTTTCGAGCGCATGGATCCCTAGAAGAGGAACCCTCAGTAGGACCAGGTGGAACAGGCAAATCGGCGGTCCTGGTGTGATTATTACCCTTTGGCTTGCGATGCATGACAAGCATCCACTCACCCCCCGGTGCAGGATTATTCGCAACAGAGGACGAGTCACCCTGAGGAGCCAACGGAGTGGTATGAACAGGGGGATCAGGAACACGGGGAACAGGAGGGGAAGGAACGCGCTCCTCTGGTAACACCGTAGAGAACACGGGGAGGACGGACTCAATAACGGTGGTTGCAGCAGAGAGGGAGGACACAACGGTGGAAGTGGAGGTAGTAACATTCGGAGTGGATTCAGACGAACTGACCACAGCAGAGGCCGTAGAAACCGCAGTAGTTACCGTAGAAACAGTGGCGACAGAAGGCCCCACAAGTCCGACCCTGGCTGAGCCCTGGGGCGGTGGTGGTGGGAAACGAGCACGGCGAACTGGGCACACTCGATTTTCATGACCAGTAGACCCACAAGTAAAACAAGTACGGACCTGCCCTTTGTAGAGAACGACCACAGACTGACCGCGAACGACCAGTTTAGAGGGGATAGGCTTATTAATAGTCATTTCTACCAACAAAACACCAGTATAAAATTCAGCGTACTCACGCTTAATGACCTTCACCAAACCATAAGACGAGAGGACGGCCTCTACATAAGCCAAATCCATTTCAAACGGGAGACGGTGAACGCGAACCACACGCGCGAACTTGGCAGGCTGTAAATCCACTGGCTGCCCCCTGAAAGTGAGGCCCAAAGACATGAGGCGAATAGAAGCCTCTTCTGAACAGGTTGTCAGGCGAACACGGTGACCAGGAAGCAGTTGAATACAGGAAACAAGAAGAGACAAATCCTCAGCTTGCTTTTTAAAATCATCGCGAACTTCACGAAAAGAATAAGACGGGCGACCAGTAATGGCCAAATCAGATAAACGACCATAAATGGTCTTCTTGGAGTGTCCAAAATCCATAGTCCAAATACGAAGCCAAAGTCCAGAATACCAAAAAATCTAAAGAAGAGAACACCAAAGGCGAACCCACTCGAAGTCGAACCCAACACCAGAGAACCAAGGACTGGAACCACGAAGAGAGGAAGACGACCAACGAACGACCAACCAATGACCAACCAACCAACGAACGACACCAAAACGAAGTCGAACTCCCAACACCAGAGGACCAAGGACTGGAACCACGAAGAGAAGGAGATGACCAACAAACGACCAACCAACGACACAGCAGCAAACGGCGTTGTTAAAACTCGGAGAAGTGTAACAGTGTTATGGCCCGTACACTTATAAGAACTCGAAGAACTCGTAAACGAACTCGAAGAGCGATCGATTCAAAAAGCCGATAGGCCGAGAAGCGATAACGACCAATAAAAAAGTTATGTTTTGCCCGGAAAGAAGCTGAAGCAACGATGTGGTTCGGTCCAGGTCAGCCCACGCGGTCGAAGCGTCTGAGAGAAAAAAAAGGAAAAGGTGTCTACGACACGGGGTATTCTCAGGCGGTCACCCATCCAAGTACTAACCCCGCCCGACTGAGCTTAACTTCGGTGATCAGACGAGAACCGGTGCTTTCCCGGTGGTATGGTCGTAGACATTCGAGGAGGTGAAAATATCGCTTTTATAGCGGTTGTTCAGCATTGTGGCACGAGAGGGGCGACGAGGAACATAAGAACGGTGAAATCGAATGTTCCACGAAGTTGTGTGCTCGCATTGGATGAGTTTGCTTTCGATTGGTTTGTTGTAAGGGGACGAGCGTGAACGCAGGTCCCCACTACCAGAAATTATACGCTCGAGTTACCCACATTTGGGGTAATCGCAGGAGTCAACCCAGTCGAAGTGCAATGAGAGGGCCTCATCCTGAGAGGACTTCCTTGGTGATCAAAGTACCTCTCGCATCAGGTAATTATGCACGTGTTTGTCGCAGAAAGTCTATGACCGGGTACTACGAGTCAGCGGCATGTGGTTAATAGGGTAATTTGTCAGCAACTTAATTTCGACAGCCAGAATGTGGAGTAAACAAAACTGACGAAAGAAACGTGCTTACCCCTCTCGGTCGTTAACAACGGCGTTGCCGTGCGGCGTCGAACTCGATGTGTGCGGGTGGACTGAAGCCGCGGTGGTGGGGCACTGGATCGATGCTGGGTTTTGTTGATATCTGTAAAATAGAAACAATTGATGTGCAGAATTAGTGGAAGGAAGCCGTGTATATACTTGTGCTGTTGATGAGGTTTTGCTTTATTTTCGATGGTGATGTTCTTCCCCGAAGGGAAGAGGGCCGTACTCGGAGGTAGTGCAATACCGAGACAACCCGTGACCAGGGTGAAGCAAGCTTCAATCCCATGGCCGAAGCCCAAAAATCAGTTTAATATATGAGCGTTGCCTGGCATATCAGATATTAAGCTGATAAGAACAGATACTACACTTGATCTTGTTTTGAGTTAAGGCCCTCGCGATTAACTAATGGACTCGACGGTGCAAGTGAGCCCTGAAATCGCGTGAATGAGCGCCTCTCCTGCTGGAGGTGGCTACTTAGCCACATCGACTTCGCACGAGGGGTATGAGCCCTCCTCCAAAAACGCCTGATAAGACGCATGAGTGTGCAAATGGTCCAAAAAATGGCCTTATGAGAAAAAATTATGTGAGCGACAAAATTGAATACAACGATGTGACGAGCCACGCAGGCCTAGACAAAAATTCTAACCTCACCGAGTACTAGCCAAATCGGAGGCGGACCTCAGGTTTAACGTCCTTATCCGAGAAGACGACGCCAAGCCCAAAGGACTTGACGATTTTCAAAAAAAACTGGGAGATCCCCTTGTGTCGCCCCAAACAAGTTTGGTAACACGGGCGCTATCTCCCGAAAATCCAAAAATTCATAGTACGATATGGAACTGTATTATGCATATTATATTAGAATACTCCAGGACTCATAAGTACACGGGGGAACCCGGCAATAGCCGGTTCCGCACGTATCGCACACGCCAAAGACTCTGCAATGAGGACGTAAAGAAGCGGCGAAAGCGGACAGCCATGCTGAACACCACGATGTACAGGAAACAATTCGGACAGAAAACCGTTAACGATTACCGCCGAAAAGACATCGTGTACAACAGACCGACCCATTTACAAAAGGAAGGCCGAAATCCCAGCTTGATCAGGACCTTTGCCATGTAGGCCCACTCAACACGATCAAAAGCTTTTTCCTGATCAAGAGAAAGAATGGCAGCGGGCACCACCTGGGAATTAGCGTAACCAACGATGTCATGAAGAAGACGAACGTTCTCCCCAATGAATCGCCCCGGAATGCCACACGACTGGTCGGGCGACACCACAGAGGCAATCACAGAAAGGAGGCGGTTAGACAACACTTTGGCAACGATCTTGTAGTCAGCACACAATAAAGTAATTGGACGCCAATTTGCTGTGTCAAGAATGTCACCCTTCTTATACAAGAGCGTTATCGTGCCCGAGCGCTGGGAGAAGGACAAGCGGCCATCACGGTAACACGAGTTGAATACGTTAACCAAGTCGGGGCCCAACAGTTGCCAAAACCGAACATAAAGTTCAGCCGGGAAACCGTCAACCCCAGGTGACTTGTTAGAAGACATCTGTTTCAGAGTGCAGAAGCACTCGTCTTCCGTGAGGTCTCCCTCACACAACTCAGCCTCAGCCGGGGACAAAGTACGTTCCAGACTATTGAGAAAAAACTCCTGGTCCTGCTCATCCAACGGTTGAGAGGAAAATAGTCCAAAATAGTAATCCCGCCACACACCAAGCATGTCGTGAGTGGTGGTGGCAACCGACCCATCAGGGCGTTTAACGCCACTGATTTGACGACGCTGTCCGCGGACAGTTTCTTGGCGTAAAAAGTAGGCTGTTGAAGTCTCCCCTTCTTCAGCCCATTGGACATTGGCACGCAACTGAGCCCCCTTCGCTTCCGAAAGAAGTTCAGAGGCCAGTTCGGCCTTAGCCCATTCCAAAAGACCAGGGAGCTGTTCACCGCGATTAAGCCGTGCTTGGATGACCAAGAGGGAATTCCTTAATGAGTCGATTCTATGCTGCCTATCACGAGCCTTAGCCCGAGAGAGGCGGCGGATCAAAACTCGAAGGCGAACTTTGCCAGCATCCCACCAAGACGATAGAGAATGAAAATTTTCACGCTCCAAACGCCAATCTGTCCAAAATTTTACAATCTCAGCACAGAAAGCATCATCCTGTAAATGGGACGTGTTGAATTTCCAAAGGCCCCTGCCCAACTCAACCTCAGAAGGAAGGGCGATCTCCAGATACACGCAGGAGTGATCAGAACGGAAGAAGGGAAAAATCCCAACCTCCGAGACAAGGCCCAAATAACGCTGTGGGAGCCAGATCATATCCAACCGAGACACCTGGGCCCCATTTGGTCTATGCCACGTGAACTCCCGAGCGCCCGGATGCTTGGCACGCCAAACGTCGGAAAGCTCGTAAGCTGACATCAAGTCACTGAGGCTTGACGGCCAATTGTACGCGTAAGGCGAGGTCGGATTACACCCGAAGCGGTCCGCGTACGGATCCACCACAGTGTTAAAATCACTGCAAAGAAACACCGGCGTATCAGGGTTAATAGCCTGATAAAAGGATTCGAAGAAAGGACCCCCGTCATCCTTAAGGTTAGGCGCATAGAGACAAGCGACCTGGAAGTTTAGGTTGCCATGGCGAAATCCCACAACAACTAAACGACCATCCTCATCTCGCCAACGACCCACCACTTCAAGATCCAGGTGAAAGAGGATGGCAACCCCACTGCTGCGATTGGTTCCAGGAGAGGAAATACATTTATAATTAAATTTATTGTCAATGGAGTGGTTGGTTGGAGCAAACCAGTCCCGAAACTCAGCCTCAGTAACAGAATGAGTTTCCTGAATACACACACAATTTGCGGGCGAAAACAGTTCAACCAGCACATAAGGGTCTGGCGATGGACAAGTGACCGCAGACCCTGCACATTTAAAGTTAAAATAGATGTCTTGGACGCGAATAAAAAATTAGGAAGTTTCACTGGAGGTGGACTCCCCATCGGATGGTGGATTGGTGCGGAGTGGAGAACGGTCCCGGTCTGGAGTTTGGAGGACGTCCGTGGCAGGAGTAGATTCAACGGAGACGAAAGGGCTTTGGCTCACCTGAAACTTTTTTTGACGACGTTTAGGCAAACGCGAGGGAGGCGTTTCCGGAACGGAAGAGTAAGGTGATGACAACTCCCCCAGATCACTAACTTCACTGGCAGGAGCATCACTTTCATTTCCACTCTCCAAGCATGGCGGGTGCTCAGATTCAGGATGCAGAACCCGCTGAATAGTAAAAGCGGGCCCCAAATGGGCGGCAGCTGCATAAAGTAGTCACCCCACAAAGGAATTCCCAGAAGACTGGGACACAGGAACTTCCACACGTGGTAAATTGGGGGGGGAACTGATGAGAATCAGTAATGAGGGAAGATCCAATTACACCGGACGAAGCCGGACTGAATAAAACGGGAGTAGGACCACTGGACAGTGGACCCGGCGAAAGAAAATCAGTCTGAGGCTCGAGAGCCTCAGGGGAGGAACGAGAATCGTTACCGGTCGAAACCGGGTCAGCAGAGGAAACGTGGTCACAAACTGGGGGGAAGGACAGCCGCGATAACGAGGTCCACCAAAGGGGGAACCTCCCCCAATTCTAAAAGCGAAGGCCTAGTAGAGGCCAACACATCTCAGGAATCCGGAATATGTGAAAAATCCAGCGAACTGACAGCTGGATCATCAGGCCCCGTAGGTAATGAAGATGAAGGCGAGGTCTCCAAATCGCGCAGCAAAGCTGTAGTGGAACCAGACCCCACAGTGGCATCTGAGTCACGAACCGACTCGACATCAGAAGCGGCCTTGCAACGCTTAGAACAAATATCCGCATTTGGGTCATTTTCCCGGGGACGGATTAAAGTTTGTGGGTCAACCTCCATCAAAGCAGGAATCGCCACAGAGGGAGCACCTGCAGATGAGGTAGAGGCTCCCGCTGCAAGAGCAGTAGAGGAATGAGCCAATAACTGAGCGCGAGTCACACTCGGAAACGTCCGAGAACCCCGGAAAGGGGGATCTTCCGAAGCTGGGGCATCAGCCCCAAGAGGTAGGGGTGGATCGCCGGGAGGAGGGGGGTCCCTAGGGGCATTCAAAGCCCCGGTGCAATTCGGACAAGTCGCAGACTTGTGCCCCAAAGCGCCACACTTAAAACAAGTGCGAGGCTGCCCTTTGTAAAAAACAGGGCACATATGCCCGCGAATACGCAGGGCCGACGGTATAGGGGAACGGTAGGTCATACGGACCGAACGAGTTCCAGTGGGGAGGCCTTTGTACAGCTCCATCTTGACATGATGTACCGTCCCATAGACGCCCAACGCAACAGTAAGGTCAGCGTCAGGGATGCCATAGGGGAGATGGAGAACCGTAACCCAGGTAGAGGTGGAGATCAGACAGAACTCTACAGGGTGACCCGGAAAAGTAAGCCCACCGGAGGTAATCCCCTCCATTAAATGGGCGGACGGGAAAGTAACCCGAATCCTGTTGAATCCCCCCAAAGAGGTGCAAACAGGAAAAGGTGGTCAAGAGACCACGAACTTGACCCTGGAAATCATCCACGATTTCCTTAATGGTGACAGGCAGTTTGTCGCGGAGAGCTAACTCGGGGATATGGAAAAATCCCGAACGGTTAGCAAACAGCTGCGTCATCGTAAAAACTTACCGAGCCAAAAGAAAGACTACCCCGCCACGGATGTGGGCCACGAGCCAAAGCGGAACAAGGCCAAGAGCACAGGAGCAGTGGAATGGCACCGAACAGGGCACCAGAACGACCAAAGCCCCAAGGCCAAGGAGACACCAAACAGGGTGTCAGAGAGAAAAGCCAACCACCAGGTGAGGACAGCACAAAGGTTCTGAACAGAACCACCACTAGAGCATGGTCGTGTGCTACCAAACAAGCTGGCGTTGTACAAACTCAAAGAAGAGTAGCAGTGTTATGGCCAAAAGCCAAGCATGGATCCACTACAGTCTCTTATATGCTCGTAGACTCGAAGAACACAGTAGAATCTCAGAAAGAAACTTTCCAAGCGATCGATTCAAAAGCCGATAGGCCGAGAAGCGATAACAACCAATAAAAAAGTTATGTTTTGCCCGGGAAGAAGCTGAAGCAACGATGTAGTTCTGCCCAGGTCAGCCCACGCGGTCAAAGCGTTTGAAAGAAAAAAAAGAAAAAGGTGTCTACGACACGGGGTATTTCCAGGTGGTCACCCATCCAGGTACTAACCCCGCCTGACCGGGCTTAACTTTGGTGATCAGACGAGAACCGGTGCTTTCCCGGTGGTATGGTCGTAGACATTCGAGGAGGTGAAAATATCGCTTTTATAGCGGTTGTTCGGCGTTGTGGCACGAGAGGTCGACGAGGAACATAAGAACGGTGAAATCGAATGTTCCACGAAGTTGTGTGCTCGCGTTGGATGAGTTTGCTTTCGGTTGGTTTGTTGTAAGGGGACGAGCGCAAACGCAGGTCCCCACTACCAGAGATTATACGCTCGAGTTACCCACATTTGGGGTAATCGCAGGAGTCAACCCAGTCGAAGTGCAATGAGAGGGCCTCATCCTGAGAGGACTTCCTTGGTGATCAAAGTACCTCTCGCGTCAGGTAAGTATGCACGTGTTTGTCGCAGAAGGCCTATGACCGGGTACTACGAGTCAGCGGCATGTGGTTAATAGGGTAATTTGTCAGCAACTTAATTTCGACAGCCAGAATGTGGGGTAAATAAAACTGATGAAAGAAACGTGCTTACCCCTCTTGGTCTTTAACAACGGCGTTGCCTTGCGGCGTCGAACTCGATGTGTGCGGGTGGACTGAAGCCGCGGTGGTGGGGCACTGGATCGATGCTGAGTTTTGTTGATATCTGTAAAATAGAAACAATTGATGTGCAGAATTAGTGGAAGGAAGCCGTGTATGTACTTGTGTTGTTGATGAGTTTTGCTTTATTTTCGATGGTGATGTTCTTCCCCGAAGGGAAGAGGGCCGTACTCGGAGGTAGTGCAATACCGAGACAACCCGTGGCCAGGGGGAAGCAAGCTTCAATCCCATGGCCGAAGCCCCAAAATCAGTTTAATATATGAGCCAGGCGTTGCCCATATTTTAAGCTGATAAGAACAGATACTACACTTGATCTTGTTTTGAAGTTAAGCCCCCTCAGGATATAGAGATGCTCGTCGGTGCAATGGCATCGTGGATCCCTGAGTGCGAGGGGCTATTCCGCAGAGGTGGCTTACGCGTGCCGCTCAGACCAAAAGAGGATGCGACCTTCTCTCCGTTGCGCCAGAAACGACAAAAATGGTCACCCAGGACCGATCCACTTAAAGCGGACCGACCGAGGGAGTCGGAAATGACTGAAAATCAGGGAGTGAGCATGAAATGACCACTACCACCTAATCCACATTGGCAAACGCACGCTCCCGCACGTAGCCAACCGGAACCCCGCTTCCGGCAATGGTTCCGCAGGGCAGGCGAGTAAGGTACCGCAGGGTCCACATCATCGCCATAAACTTCGCTGTCCTCCACGTAAATGTTGGAGCCAGCGACCAAACGGTAATCCGAGTTTCCAATGTCATGAGGGAATCCCGGTCGAACGCCTCACGAGATTCCACATGGAGCTCGTGAAGTGCTTGCACAGCCTCCGGAGCGCAAGCCACGCAGAACCTGTCGATACCAACAGCAGCCTCCATGAGCTCGACTACCGGTGCCGAGTCCAGAGGTGGATCCGAAGAGCCACCCATCGCAGGGTCGACGTCCAAGGCGGGTTTCTTCGCAAGCGGGTCAGAGGCACTCGACGAATCCTCCATCACCTCGACTGGGGGCCCTGGCTGGGACGAAGAAGGGGCGTCCAAAGGGGCCACGGCCTTCTTCGACTTCTTCCTACGGTTACGCTTACGCTGAGACCCCGTAAGGGCCGCAGCGTCCGCGTCGGCACCCGAAGAAGGCTTCGCCGTCGTCTTCGTGACAGTGACCTGCTTCTTTGGGCAGCGGCGGGACTCATGTCCCACCGTGTCACAATGAAAACAGGTACAAACCTGCCCCTGGTGGTAGACCAGCCCAGCATGACCGCAGATGCGAACACGCGTCGGGATGGCCTCTCGTAGCTCCATGAGAAGCTTCACTGTCCCAGTCCTCACATACCGGAGCAGCACGTAGCCAACTTGCACACCACCCCATAGCGGCCGAAGAATACTTTTAATTCCTCCTCCGGCAAACCATAGGGCAAGTGCGTTACGGTGACCCAGCTCTTCTTCTTGTAGGAATAGGGCTGGATTTTGCACGGGAAACCACGGATAGTGATACCAGCCGCGATGACGTTTTCCAAAACCTCCGGTGATGTGCACCAGAGACGGAAGCGATCAGTGCGCAGGGACTGGATCTGGGCGAAGTACTGGGCCGCAGGAGAGAATTCCTTCTCTAAAGCGTCCCAAACTTCCCCCGGCGACAGCTTCGGTTTCCCCGCCAAGGCCAACGAAGGAACGGTGACCACGGCGCAGCGTTCCGGGTACGGCACTACGACCGAGGAGGCTGGAAGGTCCTGAGAAGGACCACTACCAGGATTACTCCAGTAGCACGGTCACCAACAACCTCTGCCATAGTCCGCACTGGCGTTGTCAAACTCGACGAGGGCGAGACAGTGTTACCAGTCTGTAAGCTGGAGCATGGATCCACCACCTGCGCCCTAACAGCACTCGAACTCGTAGAGCTCGTAGAGGCCATGAGAACTGTTTAGCCAGCCGGCCTGTTGGGGGGGGCGGGGGTGCAAAGCGTCCTCAACCAACAGGTGATCAACTGACAACGAGAACAGAACCAACTGAAACTCGTAACAACACGAACCTACTGACAAAAAGCCAATAGGCCGTGAAGCGATAACGACCAATAAAAAAAGTTATGTTTTGCCCGGGAAGAAGCTGAAGCAACGATGTGGTTCGACCCAGGTCAGCCCACGCGGTCGAAGCATCTGAAAGAAAAAAAAGAAAAAGGTGTCTACAACTCGGGTATTCCCAGGCGGTCACCCATCCAAGTACTAACCCCGCCTGACCGGGCTTAACTTCGGTGATCAGACGAGGACCGGTGCTGTCCCGGTGGTATGGTCGTAGACATTCGAGGAGGTGAAAATATCGCTTTTATAGCGGTTGTTCGGCGTTGTGGCATGAGAGGTCGACGAGGAACATAAGAACGGTGAAATCGAATGTTCCACGAAGTTGTGTGCTCGCGTTGGATGAGTTTGCTTTGGATTGGTTTGTTGTAAGGGGACGAGCGCGAACGCAGGTCCCCACTACCAGAAATTATACGCTCGAGTTACCCACATTTGGGGTAATCGCAGGAGTCAACCCAGTCGAAGTGCAATGAGAGGGCCTCATCCTGAGAGGACTTCCTTGTTGATCAAAGTACCTCTCGCGTCAGGTAAGTATGCATGTGTTTGTCGCAGAAAGCCTATGACCGGCTACTACGAGTCAGCGGCATGTGGTTAATAGGGTAATTTGTCGGCAACTGAATTTCGACAGCCAGCATGCCGATTAGAGAAGAATGAGGAAAGAAATGTGCTTACCTACCCCTCTCGGTCTTTAACGAACGATGTTGTCGTGCGGCGTCGAACTCGATGCGTGCGGGGCACTGGATCGATGGGTTCTATTGATATCTGTAAAATATAAAGGATTGATGTGCAGAATTAGTGGAAGGAAACCGTGTACGCACTTGTGTTGTTGATGAGATTTTGCTTTATTTTCGATGGTGATTGTTCTTCCCCGAAGGGAAGAGGGCCGTACTCGGAGGTAGTGCAATACCGAGAGAACCCGTGGCCAGGGCGAAGGAAGGTTCAATCCCATGGCCGAAGCCCAAAAATCAGTTTAATATATGAGCCAGGCGTTGCCTGGCATATCAGATATTAAGCTGATAAGAACAGATACTTTTTTTTTCTCTTTAAGATTTATTCAATGTTCTTTCTATTTACAGGTTTCAAATATCAACAAGGATGAAAAACTACATGCCATAAAGGTCCTCTATTATATCATTATTTCTATGTTCTTCCTACGGGTCTTATATTTTGAACTCTAAAATGTAATTATCGTAGCTACATATAAAGTTCTTGTGTGACCATATGTTTATTAAGTTCGTAGGTCGAATGAGTTCATCCATCTGGATACATTGTTTAACTTTGGTTTTTAGGTTCTCGTACAGGTCTTCTTCTTCATATTTCCTGTCCATAATTTTCTTGTTCCTGTTCTTCCAAAGTACAAAAATTGTTAGGTGGATGAGGAATCGAAGTAGACATTGAGCGTATTTGTCAGAGGGAAAATCCTCAGCAAAAACGATAGTGTTAAAGGATATCGGAAATTGAGATCCAGCTATATTCCACATGAGTGTTCGTAAGCGTATCCACAACTGTTTTGCTTGGTCACATTCCAACAGGAGATGTTTTACATCTTCGACTTTAGTACAGTATAGGCACTTCTTGGATAATCGTAATCCCCATTTCGCTAAATAGGCTTTCGTAGGCAGGACCCTGTGAAACAACTTCCACATGATTTCCTTCTCATTGTTAGTTGAAAGTGCGTTCCATATATTATTCCAAATCTCAGGTGTCATTTCCCTGCACCAGGCTCGTTCTGCTTTTGGTCCGGGTTCGTTCTTTTGTAGCAGGTCGTATATTACCTTAGATTCAGTTTATTATTTTCTATTCCTTCAAGGTCTTCTCTGAGTTTTTGGGTCGTTTTCTTGACTGTCGTGTACTACGTCGGCATTGTTGTGGGGTCTGAGTGAGGTTTCAGGCCGGACCTGAGCCAAATCCAGTCTCTTCGAATAGTACTTAGAACCATACCTAGCCAATAACGACCGTAATGTACCCATGTCGTTACTATCGATGTGTCCGTTATTTGTTTAATCCATTTTGTTTTTAGGCAATCGTTGACATGTTTGAGATTGGGAATAGCTAATCCGCCTTTTGATCGGGGTAAGGAACACGTCGCTCGCGACACCAACTCATTCTTTCCTTCCCACACAAAGGAGTGGATCAATCTGTTTATCGTGGTAATCGTCGTGTCAGGTATGTTAAAAACGTTCGTCAGGTAAGTAATTGTAGCCAATGCGTAGGTCTTTATTAATGTTAATCTCCCGATCAGCGACAAGGACCGTGTTGACCACCTGTCCAGTCTTGCTTCCAGTTTCTTCTCTTATTTTCTCCAGTTCTGTTCCATGTTGTTTCCCACTCTCATCCCTAAAATCTCTATTGTCTCCATCACCCACTTAATTGGTACTGGTCCGTGTTCTCGCCCTGCCTGCTGTCCTATGTAGATCCCTTCCGTTTTATCCATATTCAGTTTACTGCCAGAGGCTGATTCAAACCTGTTTATGACGTCAAAAGCCCGAGTGACCGAAGTGTCGTCTTTTATGGATAGGGTGCTGTCGTCCGCGTATTGGGTGATTTTACTTTGTTTAGTTGAGCCTGGTATTTGAATTCCAATTATGTTGTTATCGTTCCGTATCGCGCTACCCAAAGCCTCCCCTACCACTATATACAATAGTGGAGACAGTGGGCAACCTTGTCGTAGGCCGCGTTGTAACAGTACTGGGTCTGAGAGCCAACCGTTATTGACAATGAGGCTATAAGCTCCTTCGTACATTATTTCAATCCAATGGCAAAATGAGTCGCCGAAATTCATTTTTCGTAAGATTTTCAATAGAAACTGTCTGTTTATCCTATTGAAGGCCTTCTCTTGGTCAATATTGATCAGAGTCAAATTTGTTTTATTTTTGGTCGTCGAGAAAATCATGTCGCGCAGTCTGAATAAGTTTTCGTAAATGGTACGTCCATGGATACCACACGTCTGGTCTTCATCAATAACAGTGGCAAGAACATTCTTCAGTCTACTCGCTAGGATTCTTGCAAGGATCTTATAATCCGTATTCAAGAGTGAAATTGGTCTCCAATTCTTTAAAAACTTTCTATTGTCCTTTTTATAAAGTAGACGTAATAATGCTGACTTTTGGGAATCTGACATATGTCCAAAATCGTAGTTCTGGTTGTATAAGTCTGTCAGTTCGTCGCTTAGTTCCGACTTAAACGTTCTGTAAAATTCTGCCGGTATCCCATCCGGTCCTGGTGCTTTATTCAATTTCAGGTCTTTGATTGCTTGATCGGTTTTCCCGTAAAATAACAGGGCCGTCACATTTATCTCGTTCGTTATTGTTCAAAGGATACTGTAATTGATTGAGAAACCAAGTCTGTTGTTCGTTGTCCGTCGGTTCATCTGTATAGAGATCTTGATAGAATCTTCGCGTTTCCTCTAGAATGTCTTTGTCTTCCGTTATGGTTCTGTCTTGGCACGTCAGTTCAGAAATAGTGTTTCGTGGTTGTTTTTTCTTCTCAGGCGAGAAGAAAAACTTCGTTGGTCTCTCGCCTTGCTCGAGCCAACGAGCGCGACTTCGTATTTGAGCTCCCCTCAGGTGTGAGTCATCCAACTCCCGTATTCTAGATTCAAGTTCTTTTATTTTATTTTATTTTATTGATGTCCGCATTTAATTGTTGTTTCAAAATCGTTAGTTTTCTTAAAAGGTCTTGTTTTTGTTTGAGTCTTCTCCGGCTTTTTACTACACAGTGCTTAATCGTGATTCCTTTTACTTTCTTTTTAAATGTATCCCACCACTCTGCCAAAGACGGGTATCCCTGTTTCTGTGTTTTCCAAAAGGTTATGAAGGCTCTGAGTTCTCGTTGATAGTGTTTGTCTTTCAAAATTGTGGTATTCATCTTCCAGATACCTGATCCCGAACGTCGTTGTTTCTTGAGTACTACTCCAAGTTCGACTGCACTATGGTCCGTATAAGGGCAAGCTCTAATGTGCGCGTATGCGCCTGTCTTCATTGACTCCGGGATGTACCATCGGTCTAATCTCGATCGTATTGTATTAACTGGTGTTACTCCACATGAAAATTCTATCGTCAGTGTGAAGATCTCGCCAAATATCTGTTAGGTTGAGCGATTTTGTCAAGTCAAGAAGTTCTTTTGCTCTGTCTCTCCCGCTGAGAGGGTTACCACCAAGTTTGTCTTTCGTCAAATCTTCAATGCAATTGAAATCTCCTCCTAGTAAAACGTTCTTGTTGCCAGTATTATAGTTCCATAAGTTATTGTAAAAGTCTTTTCGTTGTCGTGGTGTTGTTGGTGCATACACCCCCATTATGTTCAGTTCCGTATCATTTTTATATATTTTCATTGATATTATTCGTCCGTCATTATCCGTCATTATTTTTTCAGGTTCAGCTTCTAGATGTGCTTTAAATAAAATTGCAATTCCACAGCTCCGGTTCAATCCCAGACTCCAATAAGCTTTACCGCCCCATTCGGTGGCCCATCGTGTTGCGTCGTTGTCAGTAGCGCAGTGAGTCTCTTGTAATAAAAAAATATCAGCATCAAAATTCTTTAAGAAATTAAATATTCTGGATCTTTTCGGATATTCGGTTATACCACTAACGTTTACAGTTACAAGTTTTAGTGTGAAGTTATTTAGTAAAGGGGTTGCGGTTCCTCGCCTGAGACACTCTAGCTCGCTATTTCTTCCTTGGAGGTGTACGTTTTGGGCTCCACGGTACTCCTTTGTCACGTTTTGTTGCTTTCTTCCGCTTAGACCCCGGGTTTTTAAGTGCCGGTTTATTACTCGTACTGCTTCCGTCTGCGTTCATCTGGTCTTCATCGTTGTCTGTTTCGTCTTCGCTCTCTACTCCTTTTAGGGTTTCGTTGTCACTACCATTTTCTTCATGGGCATTTTCTTCCTCCATATCCTTCTCTCCCACCGTGTAAGCCACGTAATTTTCGTTTGTCGCCGTGGGCGATGTGTTTAAGTGCGTAATTTGATCCCCAACAACTGCGTTGTCAAGGTTTTCTAGTTCTGTCTGGCGTTCTATATTCACATTTAAGTTGTTTATTTCCTCTTGGTTTGAAATCTGCGTTTCCATAGTATTGAGATGGTCAGACGCTTGTTGGTCATTAGTCGGAAGGCTTGATGTGTTCGTTTCACCCTCCCCTCTTTCTGTTTCTTCGAGAGCCGGGAAATCGGCCACGAATTTCGGGCATTTTGACTGAAGGTGACCCTTCTCCTGACAATAATAACAATGCCGGTTAGGGCAGTTTACTTTCTCATGGTCTGGCGATCCACACTCTCTACATACGACTCCCGCTTCACAATCTCTTGCCATGTGTCCCGGTTGCTTGCATTTTCGACATGTCTTCTCTTGGCCCAGATAGTCTGTTCGGACTTGATACCGGCCAGCGTATATGTAAGATGGCATCGCACTTGTAAGCTCGATGAATACCTCTCTGACTCCGGTCTTAATGTCACATGTACGGTCGAATAGATCTCGCATACTGTGGAAATTTCCATATTGCTTTAACGCTTTTTCTAGCATCTCTCTGTCTGCGTCTAGTGGAAAGCCATAAATACGTACTCTTGTAAGCTTCGTTGTCGGTTTCCTCGGGTTCGGGTGATTTAAAACTAATTTCTGTCCGTTTACTTCGACTTCTGTCGCAATCGCTCTCTTTCGCAAAACTTGAGATTGGAAGACCACAAACCACTTTGTCTTAAAGGCAGACCTGCCAACCTACCCCAAGCAAAAACAGTGAGATCCAATATTTTCCTCCCAAAAAATAGTGAGAAAAATGCAAAAATAGTGAGAAAACAACGTTGATGTTCAAATCAATTCATTTTGCTTTTTTCCCATGTAATAGTTTTAACAAATACAGTAGTATTAATAAAAGATATGACTTTTTGTTGTTTTGGGGGTTTTGTTTTATTTGACGATGGTATATACCATCGTCAAAATGGCGGATGTGGAAATGAATTTTTCGTGACTGCTAAATTACTAGTCAGTTGTCCTACATCTACAAGTAGACTACAATATAATCAATGTCCATATTTATTTTGTCGCTAAATTTCGGTAAATTAAAATACTGAAATGAGTGAAATCATACCAATGAAGAATCTAGAATCTAGTTTTAGGATTTACATTTATCGTGAGAATCGAGTACGGAATCGTGAGACCGTGAGATTGTAGTCAAAATCGTGAGTCTCACGGCGAAACTGTGAGACTTGGCAGGTCTGTAAAGGCTGTTTCAATCCCTTCAATGTCTTCTTTCTTGAATCCTGACTCTATAAGTCCATTTAATATTTCCAATCGAAGTTTGACCGGACCATCTACGGTGGCCGCGTCTGAACTGCCTTCGAAGGAAAGAACACAAGAACGTGCTCTAGCCATGTTGGATTTCAAAGAATTGTCTTCTCACAAACCATAAGGATACCTAGCCATAAGACTAAAACCGTTTGTTGCAACTTTTAGTATCTAAATTTGAAATATTTCAGGAGCTCCAGAAACACGTCTTCACCGGAAGTGATAAGAACAGATACTTTTTTTTTTATCTTTACTCAAACATTTTATTTCTATTTATAGGTCATTACAGAAGAGTCAGGATCAAATTAACAATTTTCTGATCTAAAGCTCAGGTATGTTCAGGTAAGTTTAAGGTCAATTGTCCCTCCTTGTAAGAGCATAAAATGTTCTTGTAATTCCAGATTTCTTCTTTGTTCTTTCTCGTATCCGCCATTATTCGCGCTTTAACCCTCGTAAGTATCAACCGATGCAAGTCTTCCTCTTCACTGTTTTTGTCCATGACCTTTCTGTTCCGTGTCGTCCATAGCGTTCCTATGATCAACTCACACAGGTACCTGCTGAGTTTCCTCGCTGGCTGATTTGCTGGACGTCCCTCCGAGAATACTATGGTTGTCATTTCGTGTTTGATACTTCGCCCAGCTATGGCTTCTAGTTTATTATCGAAAGCTCCCCAGAGCTGTTGTGCTCGATGGCATTCTACCAAAGCATGATGTGCGTCTTCACGACCCGGCAAAAACGGGCATGTTACAGTTACATTCATTCCCCACCGTGCGATGTAGGCTTTCGTTGTCAGAACTTGATGTGCCATCTTCCATACAATTTCTTTCTCTCTTTTCTCCAAAAGTGAATTCCATAAGTCCAGCCATACGTTTTCAAAATTCTTCCGCGTTCCGTCTCGCCAACGCTTTTCGGTCTTTGGTGGAGATAAGTCGCGTTGCATTAATCTCGTGATGTTCTTCGCCGTTATGCTTTGCTGTTCCATTGTCGCGATCTCCAGTCTGAACTGTTGGACTGTGTTTTTAATCACTTTATACCATTTAGGTATGGTTGATGGCTCTGCGTGGGGTTTAAGTGATGATCTCAGCCACACC
The DNA here is from genome assembly GCA_964035015.1 of Corallium rubrum. Taxonomy (NCBI): domain Eukaryota; kingdom Metazoa; phylum Cnidaria; class Anthozoa; order Scleralcyonacea; family Coralliidae; genus Corallium; species Corallium rubrum. Next base: position 17,354,182 of record OZ035997.1, read on the forward strand.
CACTCCTCTTTAATTGTGCTCAGTGCTGTTCCTAGCCAATAACGTGCATAATTTATCCATAAGCTCAAGATCTGTTCATTTGTTATCACCTTTACCCATTTCGTCTTTATTGCTGCGTTCACCGTATTGATGTCTGGTATTCCTAGCCCACCCCTGTGCATCGGTAGAAAACACGTTTCTCTTGCAATGAGCTCGTTCCGACCTTTCCATAAGAAGGAGAAGATGATTCTGTTGATCCGTGTACTAACATATCTTGGTATAACAAACACCGATGCCAAATAAGTAATACTCGCTAGTGCATAAACCTTGATCAATACCGTTCGACCTATTATTGTCAGTGCTCGTGATCCCCATCGATCAAATTTGCATTCAACTTTCGTTATTTGTTTCTCCCAATCTTGCTCTAAGTTGTTCCCCATTTTCATCCCTAACATTTCAATTGCTTCCGTCTTCCACGTTATTGGTACTGGTCCATGATCTCGTCCTGCTTGTCTTCCCCACATAAATCACTTCCGTCTTGGTCACGTTCAATTTACTGCCCGAAGCTGCTTCATAGTTCGTAATAACATCAAAGCATCGTTGTACCGAGTAATCGTCCTTCAATGTCAGTGTATTGTCGTCTGCGTATTGGAAAATCTTGCTCCTTTTAGTCGTTCCTGGTATCAACACTCCTTTGACTCTCTCATCGTTCCTTATCGCACAGCCTAAAGCTTCCGCCACGACTCCGTAGAGTAGTGGTGATAGTGAACAGCCTTGGTGAACCCCCCTCTGTAACATAACCGGGTCAGAAATCCATCCGTTGTTAATTATTGTGCTGTTGGCTCCCTCATATAAAACTTCTATCCATTGGCAAAACGACGGGCCGAAATTCATCCTCTTAAGCACTCCCATTAAGAATCCACGATTTACTCTATCGAAAGCCTTTTCTTGGTCGATATTAATTAGTATTAGGTTCGTATTGTTAGTCTTTGTCGTGTGAATCATGTCTCTTACTCTGAATAAGTTCTCAAAAATCGTTCGGTTTTGGATTCCGCATGTTTGGTCTTCGTCAATTACTTTGTGTAGGACGCTTTTTAGTCACGTTGCTAGTATTTTACTAAGAATTTTGTAGTCCGTGTTCAACAAAGAGATTGGTCTCCAATTTTTTAATAATTCTCTGTCCCCTTTTTTAAAAAGTAGCCGTAAAAGTGCATTCTTTTGTGATTCGCTCGTCATTCCTCTCTCATAATTGTTATTCAGTACTTCGACCATTTCATCCTGTATTGAAGTTAAAAACTTTTGATAAAACTCGACAGGTATCCCATCGGGCCCCGGGGCTTTATTCTTCTTCATATTCGTTACCGCGTTCTCCACTTCCTTTGTTTGTATAGGTCCTTCACACAGTGATTTGTCGTTATCGTTCAGTTTCTGTTGTACTTGTTTTAAAAACCACTCTTGCTGCCTCTTGTCAGTAGGTTCATCTGTATACAATTATTGATAAAATTTTCTTGCGTTCTCGATTATGTCCATGTCTGACGTTACGATTCCTTTGTCTGTCTTTAATTTCGTAATGGTGTTCTTTGGCTGTTTCTTTTTCTCCAAAGCAAAGAAAAACTTTGTCGGTTTTTCACCCTGCTCCATCCATGTTGCTCTGCTCCTTATCTTAATTCCCGAAATTCTGATCTCGTCCAAATTTTGAAGCTGTCGTTGTAATTCCTTGATTTTCGGTATGTCTGGATACCGTTCGTGCCTCAGATTTGTCAGTTTCTGTAACAGTTCTCGTTCTTGTTTGTTCCGATTTTTGGCTTTCCGCACATTGTGCTTTATCGATATTTCTCTGATCTTAACTTTCCCTTTGTCCCACCACTCTGCCGAAGAATCGAAACCAGTCTTAGTTGTTTTCCAGTACGTTAAAAAAGCTCGTATTTCTCGTTCGTAATGTTTGTCTTTCAAAAGGTCAGCATTCATTTTCCAAACACCTTTCCCTCTTCGCTGTTGCACTGGTGTTATCTCTATTTCAACCGCGCAGTGGTCTGAATATGGACACGCTCGTATATGGGCGTTGGCCTTGTCCGTTAGACTTCCTGCTATATACCACCTATCCAGTCTAGATCTCACATCGAAATCTTTATTGCTCCACGTATAGACTCGCGCTTCTCCATTTTTTTATCTCCATATATCGACAAGTTTGGAAGTATCCGTAAAGCCATGTAGTTCTGTCAGTCCCGTTGTCCCACTTGTCACACTACCCCCAAATTTGTCCATCGCAATAGATTCCACGCAATTGAAATCGCCCCCAAGTAAAAAGTTTGAGTCTCCTGTTTTGTAGTCCCATAAGTTGTTGAAAAAAATTTTCCGTTTCATTGGTATTGTCGGAGCATAAATTGACATTAAGTTAAGTTCCATGTCTCCTGTCATCGCTTTCACCGCTACCACTCGTCCTTCCTTGTCTATAATTGATTGTTCTAGTGTCACATCCAGTTTATTACTGAAGAGAATGGCCGTCCCACAGCTCCTATTAGTCCCGAAACTCCACACCGCTTGTCCACCCCATTCTGTAGTCCAATCCCGCGCGTTTTTGTCTGTAGCGCTGTGCGTTTCTTGTAACAAAAAAATGTCCGCGTCCAAAATTTTCAAAAAATTAAAGATTAATTCTCTTTTCGTTCGTTCCGCAATCCCGTTCACGTTTAAAGAGACTAGTTTGAGTTTCATTTATAATAAGGATTCCGATTTTTCGCATGGGATACCTTTACTACTCTCGGGTGTTCATTCTTTTGTTTTCCCGGGCTCCATTCTTGCTCTCTACTTCTTTTCTTCCTTCCTTGCTTCGTCTTCTTGGTCTTTGGTGTCACATTTTGCCCTGTCGCCGTCGTTTCCAACCTTTCTTCACTTGACATTTCTCCTTCCGATTTGTGCCCTTCACTGTCTTCTGCTGTATTCGCGCCTTCTTCTTCAGGTGTATCCATTTCTGTTTCCCCTCCTCCATCTTGTTTCTTCGTTACCTCCGTTTCGCGTTTTTCCGTTTCTTCAACTCCTGGCGTATCCGTTTTAGTTTCGTCGTTTCGGAGATCCGTTTCAGTTTGGTCTTGTTTGTTTTTCTCGGTCACGCTTTCAGTACGTGGCGTTGTTCCCACCGCTTGTGTAAATAGACTATCTTGGTTACCTCCATTTCCGGTTTCGTTTTCAGCTTCGTTGCTAGGTGCTGTCTGGGTTTCTGTCTGGCGCTCATGGATAATTATTTCTTCACCGCTTTCTTTTTGCGTTTCAGACTGCGTTCACACGAGTCCGGTGTAGAAGATAAACGGTAAAATGTGGTTACGTTCACACGAATCCGTCATAATTTAACGACGCTTTGAAGGCGTTCACACGACACCGGAACCTTCTGGTGTATATCCAGTATTTCAATGCTGTGCACTGTTTAAATAGCCATATCTCGTCAAAAGTAAATGGAAACGAGAAGCAATTCAAAGAATATTATCCCCCAAGGTGTATAGTGCATTCTAGGTTTACAATTTTAGTCTTTCCGTTAGGAACTCACCTTATTGACTTCATCTTCTCCTATTTACACTGCCTAGTCATTGTTGTAATAATGTTATAATTGTTCAAACAGCAGCACAAGTTCTTAGCAGAAGCTTTCCAGAGTCGAGAAGACAAATAAAGTTTTCCATCGCTAAAAAATACGCCAGCTGTTTGGTTAGGAGCCGAAAATTTAGGAACTGAGTACTAAAGCGGAGCGAAAAAGTGCCGGATCTTGTGTTCACACGACACCGCCAAGGGTTCCGTTTCGTTTCTGTCCGTCTAGAAATCGTTTTCAAAACGCTCCGGTTAGAGCGCCGTTTTCACACAATTTCGATCCGGTGCCGTGTGAACGCAACGGCGTTTTGTGACTTTTTAGCGCCGTTTTCAACTCGCTCCGGACTCGTGTGAACGGGGTCTCATTCTGGTTCTCCCCCAAATCCATTGCTCCCGACCAACCAACTTCTTCTAAATCTTTCCTTATTGCCTCTTCTTGATCTATTGGCGGAAATTCTCTGAGATAATTAGGACATCTTGACTCACTGTGCCCTGTGAGCTGACAAAAATAACATCTTTGGTTCGGACAGTCTCCCTTCACATGGTCTGGTGAACCGCACACTCTGCAAACTTTTCCGGCTACACAGTCTTTCGCCACGTGTCCCAGCTTTTGACATTTACGGCAGGTCTTCGTCTGGCCTTCATAATCCACTCGCACTTGATATTTACCCACATAAACAAATGACGGTATGTCATTTGTCTTGTTCATGAAAATCTCTCGAACTCCGGTCTTGATCTCACACGTTCTGTCCATTAGATCTCGAATATTAGAAAATTTTCCGTAGAATGATAAAGCTTTTCCCAGTAGATGCCTGTGCGAGTCAAGCGGATATCCGTAAATTCGAACTCTAGTCAGTCTTGGTTGTTGTGGTCTTGGGTTCGGGTGTTCCAAGCGATGTTGTTTTCCGTTTAGTTCAATTGTCTTGTTAATCATTCGATTTCTTATCGTCTGATTCGTGAATACAATATACCATTTGTTTCTGGATGCACTTTCGATGCCTTCAATTTCTTCTTTCTTCAGGCCTAGAGCCATAATGCTGTTCAATAATTCCATGCGGAGGTTAATTATTACCTGGCCATCTTCGGTGACCACTTCGTTGTCCTCCAAAGATATCACTAACGAGCGAAATCTCGACATTTTTATTAATTCTTACCCCGTAGGTGACTTAAGGAAGGTTTTCGATAAAAACCATGATGTTGAGACTCAAAATTAGAGCTTAAATCACCAAAATTTGCGGAGCGCCGTACCGCACGTCTGCGCCGGATAAGAACAGATACTTTTTTTTTATCTTTAAATTTTATTTCGTATATTTCTATTTACAAACCCATGTGTGCAGTTTTTACATTTTCATTATTGTTATCTCCCGAGTTACAAATGGAAAGTTATTGTTTCATTGTCAAAGGTGCATAATACGTTCCTATAGGTCCAGGTGAGTACTACTAACGATCGCTTGTTCATTTTATCTCTACTTATTCTATTTTTTTATTTTCCTGTTCGTTAGGTCAAAAACGTCTCGCGCCGGTGTGGTTGCGTCAAGGACTTTCTTGTTCCTCGTGGTCCAAAGTACATTTATTATCAGCCCGAAGAGATATAACAGCAAAGGTCTTGCTGGAGTGGTGTCCGGTAACCCCTCTGCAAACAGTACCGTGCCAAAGGATAGAACAATCTGTTGCTGAGCTATGGCCGTGATAAAGGGTTCCATGTCTCGCCATAACTTTCTGGCCCTACGACAGGTGAACAGGGCGTGGCTCACGTCTTCGTCCAATGTACAGAAGGGGCATTGGCGGGTTATATTCATACCCCACCTGGCTAAATAGACTCGCGTGGTTAGGACTCGGTGGCTCAAGAGCCACATGGTCTCTTTCTCCTTGTTGTCTAGCAGTAAGTACCAAATATCCCCCCATACCCCAGTGAAACTGCCTGCCCAATGCAGGTCTCGTTTCCAAAACTTAATGGCACGTGGAGCGTCCGGTTTCTCTCGGATGATATGGGAGAGACTGTGTACGGTGAAATGTTCTTTGTCTAGAGTGCTCAGTGCTGTGCGGTGGTCCCTAGGACTGCTTTCATGGAGCTGTAGACGGATGGCAGCGACACTGGATCCGCATGTGGTTTGTTTGGCGAACGGAGCCACTTCCAGTCCTCCCGTATTGTGCTGAGTGGGAGGCTTAGCCAGTAACGTGCAAAGTGTACCCATAACGCGTCGTACGCTTGGTCAGTTATTTGTTTCAGCCATTTTAACAATGCAGCTTTTGTTCTCGAGAAAACGTCCGGGATCCCCAGGCCACCTTCCCTAGTGGACGTCATACAGGTTTCCCGGGCTACTCTCTCATTCCTGTCCTTCCATAGGAACCTGAAAATTTCCCGATTTACGCGATTGCAAATGTTCTCTGGAACCTCGAAAACGGTCGCCAAGTACATTAGGTGCGCCAAAAGAAAAGTTTGTATCAACGTGATCCGCCCAACTATCGTGAGAGAGCGTTTGGACCAACGTTCAAGGGTGGACTCCAATCTCTCTACCTTCTTGCCCCAGTCCTGGGCCATGGAGTTGCCAATATTGGTCCCCAACACCTCTATGTGCTCTTGCTTTCATGTGATTGGCACCGGTCCGTGTGTCTGTCCTGCGTTCTCTCCAGTGTAAATACCCTCAGTTTTGTCCATGTTTAGTTTGCTACTTGTAACACGTTCGTATCTGTTGATGATGTCAAAACTGCGTATTACTGACACGTCGTTTTTGAGTGTTAGTGTGCTGTCGTCTGCATACTGTGTGATTTTGCTCCTCTTCGGTGTACCGGGTACTAGAACGCCCCCAATACTCAAGTCATTTCGTATTGCACTTCCAAGTGCCTCACTCACCACCGTGTACAGAAGGGGCGATAGCGGACAGCCCTGGCGAACCCCACGTCGTAGGTAGACTGGGTCTGAGACCCACCCGTTATTGATGATATTACATTGCGCGTCGGCGTATAAAACCACCAGCCAATGACAAAAGGACGGTCCGAAGTTCATTTTCCTAAGAACTCGCATCAGAAAGGCTCTGTTGACCCGGTCAAAGGCCTTCTCCTGATCAATGTTCACCAGTATTAAGTTATTGTTGTTGGCTTTCGCCACGTGCGTCATGTCCCGTAGTCGAAAAATGTTCTCAAAAATCGTTCTCTCTTTCATGCCACAAGTCTGGTCTTCATCGATCACCGTTGGCAACACTGCTTTAAGGCGTGTTGCCAGCACTTTGGCCACTATTTTGTAGTCCGTATTGAGCAAGGAAATAGGTCGCCAGTTCTTTATGTGTGTCTTCAGTCCTTTCTTGTAGAGAAGGCGTAACAGGGCTTGTGTCTCCGTCATGCAGTTCTGGTCATAGTTGTTGTTCAGTACTTCATGTAAGTCATTGGAGATGTCCGCGTAGAATTCCCTATAAAACTCTATCGGGATACCATCCAGTCCTGGTGCTTTGTTTGCTTTCATTTCATTCATGGCCCGCTTTATCCCATCCGTCATTAAAGGTCCTTCACAAGACTCTCGTTCCGTATGAGACAGCACTCGGGTCAGCTGGAAGCAAAACCACTCCTGTGAGTTTTGGTCCGTTGGTTCGTCTGTGTAGAGGTCTTGGTAACATTCATGTAGTTCTGATAGAATCGCCGAGTCCGCCGTTATAGTGCAGTTGTTCCGGCGCAGTTTGTCGATAGCGTTTGTTGGTTGGCATCGTTTTTCCAGGTCGAAAAAGTACTTGGTTGTTTTTTCTCCTTCCTCAGCCCATTTAGCGCGGCTTCGAATTTTGGCCCCCCCATGTTTTGGCCTCAGCGATGTCTTGAAGTTCTTGTTCCAGTTTCGCGATTTCTTGCCTCTGTGGTGTTACTTGTCTTTTGTGTATTGTCAGTTTTTGAAGTAATTCGCGTTCTAATTTGTCTCTGTTTCTGTTCTTGATCACGCAATGTTTAATGGTAATTTGTTTGATCTTCCGTTTTGCATCGTCCCACCATTTAGCTACGTCAGTTTGTTCCTCTTTCTGCGCTTTCCAATGGGTCAAGAAAGCTCTGATTTCCCTTTGATAGTTTTTGTCCTTCAGAATCACCGTATTCATCTTCCAGACACCTTTCCCTCTTTAATTGACTTGCCGTAGTGTGATCTGTACTTCAGCCACCCCGTGGTCAGAATGTGGGCAAGCACGAATACATGTCTGTGTGTCTGTATTGTACGTCTGTGGTATGTGCCATCTGTCTAGTCTAGATCGTAATGTAAAGTCGCGGTTGTGCCAAGTGTATATCTTGTCGTTTGGATGTTTCAAACGCCAGATGTCTTCCAACAAAAGTGTTGTTGTCATTGCGTGCAGTTCTGGCACCCCCACTGTGCCGCTAAGGGGATTTCCCCCAAATTTGTCCAAACCGGGGTCGAGAACACAGTTGAAATCCCCCCCCCGACAGATAGATTGTCTCGTCCTGTCAGGAAGGTCCAGAGGTTGTCATAGAAGGATTTGCGTTGTGTAGGTATTGTCGGAGCGTAGATGGTCATAATGTTGAATTCTGTGTCGAGTAGAGTCAGGCCTAGTGAAAGAACCCGTCCGTCGTTGTCACGTTTCTGGTCAGTTAATGCATGAGTCAATGTAAACCCCGACCCACCCCACCCCGGGACAAGGTGGGGATTTGATTTTGACCTTTTTCTAATATTTACAAATGCCCCACATTCTGGGGATACTTTATGCCTCCAAATGTCGTAAAATGCCCCCTATACCTGGGGCCTGCAGTCAAAAAATTAAGAGTTTTTAAACACTATTAAGACATAGTTTCACAAATTTAGCGATTTAAATATTAAACACACATACCTGTCAATGTTATCAAAAAGCTTTGTCTTTGACCTCAAAGTTTGACGATTTTACACGCGCGCTAGACCATACAAAAACGCTACTTGAGATGAACAACCGCTGAAATATCAACATTACAGGCTCATTACTAATCCCTACCCAATGCCCGTACCCTCGGGATAAATAAATTCTAAAAGCTTCAAGTCCCCTACCTCCTTGGGAATGTTCACTGGTCTAAATCCCCTACCAATCTCCTATTAACCCCCACCTTGTCCCGGGGTGGGGGGGGGGGGGGGAGGGTCGGGGTTTACATTGACTCATGCATAAGTGAATCTCGTGTTTTGAGTGGAAAAGGATGCCAACCCCCCGGCTACGGTTACTACCGTGCGTCCAGAAAGCCTCTCCCCCCCATTCCGTTGTCCACGTGTTCGTCTCGTGGTTAGTTGTGCTGTGTGTCTCTTGTAAACAGATTACATCAGCGTTCAAAGTCCGTAGGTAGTTAAATATCAGTTGGCGTTTCTTATGTTCTGCTATTCCAATGACGTTAAGCGTTACAAGTTTAATGTTTTGTCTGGTCATGTTTGTTAAAATAGGGGTTTCTTGTCCTTGCCGTATGCACTCTGATAGCGGGCCGCTTACGTAAATCGGGTCCCCCACGAGTCCGAATCACCGGTGGGGTGTTCGTACTTGTCAAAGCGTTGCTATATGACACCTTGGTGGGAATTTCGGGCTCTGGCCTTTTGTCTGTTTTCTCACCCGTTGTTTGATCTGTCGAATTTTCGTCGACGGAAGAGTTGTCCTTGGGCTCTTCAGTGTCCATGCCGTTGTTTTCGGTCTCTGGAACGTCCTGCGCACCGTGCTCTGCCTTCTCGTTCTCTTCAGTCACTGTACTTGTTATTGTCTCATTTTCGACAGTCTGGCCGCTCTTCTTCGTCGTTTTTTGTGCGTTTTGTCCCATTTTCTTTGTCTTGCTCCATTTGCGCAGCGTCCGTAATAGTTTCTGTGTCGGATGTTAGGTCGACGTGCTGTTCGGTCTCGTCTAACGCCGGAAAGTCATAATATGTTGGGCATTCAGCCTCACGATGACCCTCAGCTCCGCAGTGATAACAGCGTTGTTTAGGGCACTCGGCTTTACCATGGCCGGGAGAGCCACATTCACGGCACACTCTACCCGCCGTGCAATCTCGCGCGATGTGGCCGGACTGTTGGCACTTTTGACAAGTTTTAGTTTGTCCTTCATAGTCGACTCTGACTTGAATTTTCCCCACGAAAATATACGAGGGGATTGCCTTTTTAAATTCGATTTCCGCGACTCTCACGCCGGTTTTTACGTCGCAAGAGCTATCGTACTGGTCGTTTACGTACTTGACCGCGCCGTAGAAGTTAAGAACCGTAGTTAGCAAAAGTGGGTCGGAGTCTAATGGGTAGCCAAAGATTCGCGTACGAGTGAACCTTCATGTTGGTTGTGGTGGGTTCGGGTGACATAGTTTGACTGGTATGTCATTTACTCTGATCTCCTTGTCTACCAAGGAATCCCGTGTTCTCGGCGACTGGAAAACGATGAACCATTTCTCTCTCGAAAACTTCTCAATTCCCTCGATGTCATCGATCTTCAGCCCGTGTTGTACTAGGCCATTCAGAATCTCTAGTCGAAAATTGACTGAGCCATCTACGGTGGCGGCGTCGTGTTCTTCACCTAATGTGAGGTAAAGAGATCCCCGTCTAGACATCTTCGGAATAATCTTCTCTTCTTTCTTCTTCTTCTTCCTTCTTCTTGGCTGGCGGCTCTCTCTGCCTAGTAGCCTCAGCGCCCAGGAAATTGTTGGGAAAATTTTCAACAGGTACTACACTTGATCTTGTTTTGAAGTTAAGCCCCCTCAGGATATGGAGATGCTCGTCGGTGCAATGGCATCGTGGATCCCTGAGTGCAAGGGACTTCCGCGGAGGTGGCTTACGCTTGCCACTCAGACCAAAAGAGGATGCTCTCTCCGTTGCGCCAGAAACGACAAAAATGGTCACCCAGGACCGATCCACTTAAAGCGGACCGGCTGAGGGAGTCGGAAATGACTGAAAATTAAGGAGTGAGCATGAAAATGGCCACCCCCACCTAATCGACATCGTCAAACACGACCTCCCGCTCGTGTAAGATCCGACACCGGCGCACCTCTGCCCCATCCTCATCGGAGAGGATAACCGCGTTGGAATCGATGCCATAAGACACAGAGTGACCGGTGCTCACAACCATTCCCAAAATCAAGCGGATCTCATCCCCCCGCTTCCGGAGATGGTTCCACTGGTCAGGCGTCAGAGGGACCTCAGGGTCCACATCGTTGCCCCAAGTTTCGTTCTCCTCCACGTAAACGTAGGAGCCAGCGATCAGACGGTAATCCGAGTTTCCAATGTCACGAGGAAAATCCCGGTCGAACGCTTCACGAGATTCCACTTGGAGCTCGTGAAGTGCTTGCACAGCCACCGGATCGGAAGCCATGCAGACGCTGTCGTAACCAACAGCAGCCTCCATGACCTCGACTACCAGTGCCGAGTCCAGAGGTGGATCCGAAGAGCCACCCGTCGCAGCATCGCCGACCAAGGCGGGTTTCTTCACGAGCGGCTCAGAGCCACTTGACGAATCCTCCATCACCTCGACTGGGGCCCCTGGCTGGGACGAAGAAGGGGCGTCCGAAGGGGCCACAGCCTTCTTCGACTTCCTCCTACGGTTACGCTTACGCTTACGCTGAGACCCCGTAAGGGCCGCAGCGTCCGCGTCGGCATCCGAAGAAGGCTTCGCCGTCGTCTTCGTGACAGTGACCTGCTTCTTTGGGCAGCGGCGGGACTCATGTCCAACCGTGCCACAATGAAAACAGGTACGAACCTGCCCCTGGTGGTAGACCAGCCCGGCATGACCGCAGATGCGAACACGCGTCGGGATGGCCTCTCGTAGCTCCATGAGAAGCTTCACTGTCCCAGTCCTCACGTTCCGGAACAGCACGTAGACCAACTTACACACCACCCCATAGCGGCCGAAGAATACTTTTAATTCCTCCTCCGGCAAACCATAGGGCAAATGCGTTACGGTGACCCAGCTGTTCTTCTTGTAGGAATAGGGCTGGATTTTGCACGGGAAACCACAGATAGTGATACCAGTCGCGATGACGTTTTCCAAAACCTCCGGTGACGTGCACCAGAGATAGAAGCGAACAGTGCGCAGGGACTGGATCTGGGTAAAGTACTGGGCCGCAGGAGAGAATTCCTTCTCTAAAGCGTCCCAAACTTAGATAGATAGAAAACTTTATTTAAACACGCTGACCATGTCAACCTAGGCTGATTTCCACAAGGGGCGTGTACAATAACAAAAGATTATAAAGATACAGTAAGGTATAGTATGAAAGTTAGAGGTCTAATTTTGTAATTAGACCTCTAACTTTCATATAATAATATAGTAAATATAAAGTATAGTAAAAACACACATCTATTTGACTATTTACAAATCTTTTTCATATGCAATTATCTAAAAATATGAGTAGCGATTTTACTTTCAAAGGACATGAGGGAGTTGCTCTCCCTAATTTCTTTTGGTAAAGAATTCCAAATGTATGCCCCGTCAAACATGAAGCTTTTTTTCATGCTATTAGTACGCGGCTGTGGTAAGCAAAGAGTACTTGAAATGTCTCGAAGTTCATAATTTGACATTTCACTTTTGAAGGTAAATAATTCAGTAAGTGATTTAGGACCCATTTTGTTAAACAATTTAAACATCAGTTTTGCCTTAGCCTTTTTCCTTTCTGCTTTAAGTGGCTCCCAGCCTAAAGCACCTAAAGCAACCAGATGATCTACATCATTGCTCATGTTCATTATGATTCGAGCAGCTCTGTTTTGGAGCTTTTGGAGGCGCTTTGATTGCGTTTCACCGAACACATCCCATACTTCACAGCAATAATTAAAGTATGGACGAACAATAGAATTATATACAGAAAGAAGTGTATCTTTCTCAACAAATTCTTTTATTCGACAAAGAGCTGATATTCCTGATGTTATTTTCTTACAAATATTTTTAGTATTATTCTTCCAAGATAAATACTGGTCAACAGTCACTCCAAGAGTTTTGCAATCATAAACTTGCTTAATTGGTTTGTTTTCAATGATAACATTTGGTTGTGCACTTGAAATACTTTTTATCATTGGTCTTGATCCAATTAATAAATTCAGTTTTGGCTACATTCAAACTAAGTTTATTGGCAATTAACCATTTCCTAAGGTTTTCTAAGTCAGAATTCATTGCAACTTGAACATCATTAATTGATTCTCCAGCTGCTGTAAGGTTTGTATCATCAGCAAACAATCGAGGTTTTGTTTTATGTAAACACTGAGGCAAGTCATTAATATATAACAAAAAGAATAATGGCCCTAAAATAGAGCCTTGTGGTACACCACACTTAATCAACCGCTCTGATGAAATAGTTCCATTTACTTGGCATTTCTGACTGCGATTCATTAAGTATGATTTTAATAGAGAATAGGCATCTCCTTTGACACCATAAAGTTCCAGTTTTTTTAGTAGAATCTGGTGGTCGACAGTATCAAATGCTTTTTTTAAGTCAATTAGTACAACTAAGTTAAATAATTTTTTGTCAATATTCATATACCAACAATTAGTACAGTCTAATAATGCTGTAGCAGTTGAGTGACGCTTTCGGAAGCCAAACTGACAATCACTGAGCAGGCCAAATTTTGTCAAATAATCATATAGTTGGTCATATAAAATTCGTTCCATAACTTTGCTAACAGCTGGCAAAACAGAAATTGGCCTGTAGTTACCAGGCAAATTCCTATGGCCATTTTTATAGAGGTAATACTCTTGCCATTTTCCATTCATCAGGAAAAGTGCATAATGTAATAGCCTGATTAAAGATATAAGTTAATGAACTTGAGATGTCAGGTGCCGCTATCTTTAGAATTTTACTTGAAATCTTGTCAATGCCAGTGGCTTTTGCACTGGAAAGGCCACGCAAAAGATGGTAAATTTTGTTGGTAGTAATTGGCTCAAATGCAGTGAATTCTGATTTAGGTTTCTTAATATATTCTTGAAAATTGCAATTTGAGGTATCAATTTTGCTAGCTAAATCAGGACCAATATTTGAAAAGAAGTCATTGAACCCCTCTGCAATGTCTTCAGAATTGGTTACATTATTTCCATCCAGATTCAACTCATTTACTATTGTAGTTTTGTTTTGTTTTGTTTGCCTGTAGGTTATTTATTGTTTTCCAAGCCTCTTTAGTATTGTATTTTTGACCAGCAATTTTCTTGGAGTAATAACTCTTTTGACTTTTCTTAATTCTATATTTACTTTGTTTCTAGTTTGTTTATAATTTAACCAATCTGCTTCTAGGTTTTTAACAATGGCTTTTCTTTTAAATTTATCTCTCCTATTTATAAGTTTTTTGATATCACTTGTTAACCAAGGGACTTTTTTTGATCTGATCTTTTTTTGTTGAAGGGGTGCATGCTTATTTAGGACTTCTTCAAACAATTTCTTCCAAATTTCCCACATAGCATTTGGATCATTAGTGAAAAAGTACACATATTCCCAATGATGATCCAGCAGCCCCTCAACAAATCTTTGGCCATCAAAATTTTTCATGTTCCTAATCTCTACTACATTTTCATCTTGTTTCTTAGTAACACGAGTTTTTCTGATGGCAAATACCAAACTATGATCACTGATTCCTGTATGAATAACACCAGAATCAGAACTTTTCTCTGGTTTATTTGTAACTATATGATCAATGAGACTGGCTGTTGTCATGGATACCGGAGTAGCTCCCTCAATCAATTGTGATAATTGATACAATTCATATAATGACTTTATTTTCTTGGTTGGTGCGTCAGATTCTGTTTTAAGCATGTCACAATTTAAATCACCAAGAATATACATTTCTTTATTTTCATCATCAATCGCTTTGATTAATTTTTCAAAATTATCAAAGAAATCAGATGTTGCATGTGGGGGTCGATAGATAGTTGTAACCAGAAATGGTCGACTATGTAGCTTAATAATTTCTACACAAACAGCCTCCAATTCAGAGGGAATTAGATCATGTCTTACATTATAGTTGATAGAGCTACGCAAGTAGATACAAACTCCACCTCCATTTCTTGATCTGTCTTTTCTAACAATATCATAACCATCAAGGTAAATCATATCAGCTATATTAAAATCAAGTCGCGTCTCATTAAAGCCAATCAAGTCAATGTATTTGTTGGACATGGAGTAACGTATTTCATCAATTTTTTTAGGCAAGCTGACAATGTTTAGAAAGGCCATCTTAAAAGCTCTTTCATTCGGAATCGAATTAAGGCTAGTGAAAAAATCGCTACTCATGTTTTCATTTGGTGTATCATTATCAACTAATGTTTCAGTACTTGACTGACATATTTTAGATATCATGTTCTAAGGATTTAGGGTGAAGGAAAATTCGAGTGTAGAATATGTACTCTACACTCGAATTTCCTACACTCGAATTTTCCTTCACCCTAAATCCTTAGAACGTGCTATGTAATCGAGTGAAATGCCCAATATCATTTATAATATTTTAGATATGTTGTCCAATCTTTCTTGCGATGTCCATAAGCTGGTCAAAAAAAAGGCCCATCATTTCTTATTGGCATCGATATTTTATTAGCAGTTCTAACTTGAACTGACTTCAAGAAAGTGCAAAATGCACTTCCTAATGCTCTATCTCCTACTTTATTTAGGTGTAAATTTGAGCTATTTAAGAAGGACTTGCTTATATTGTCATTATCAATATAAGAAATTTCATGCTTTAAACATAAATTATAAATTAATTTATTATAACATGATATTTTACTTGCTGTAACTTTACCATCATACCTTCTGATAACGACAGCTTCGGTTTCCCCACCAAGGCCAACGAAGGAACGGTGACCACGGCGCAGTGTTCGGGGTACGGAACTACGACCGAGGAGGCTGGAAGGTCCTGAGAAGGACCACTACTAGGATTACTCCCAGTAGCACTGTCACCAACAACCTCTGCCATAGTCCGCACCGGCATTGTCAAACTCGACGAGGGCGAGGCAGTGTTACCAGCCTGTAAGCTGGAGCATGGATATCCACCACCTGCGCCCTAACAGCACTCGAACTCGTAGAACTCGTAGAGGCCATGAGAACTGTTTAGCCAGCCGGCCTGTTGGGGGGTGCAAAGCGTCCTCAACCAATAGGTGATCAACTGATAACGAGAACAGAACCAACTGAATCTCGTAACAACACGAACCTACTGACAAAAAGCCAATAGGCCAAGAAGCAATAACGACCAATAAAAAAGTTATGTTTTGCCGGGAAGAAGCTGAAGCAACGATGTGGTTCGACCCAGGTCAGCCCATGCGGTCGAAGCGTCTGAAAGAAAAAAAAGAAAAAGGTGTCTACGACACGGGGTATTCCCAGGCGGTCACCCATCCAAGTACTAACCCCGCCCGATCGGGCTTAACTTCGGTGATCAGACGAGAACCGGTGCTTTCCCGGTGGTATGGTCGTAGACATTCGAGGAGGTGAAAATATCGCTTTTATAGCGGTTGTACGGCATTGTGGCACGAGAGGTCAACGAGGAACATAAGAACGGTGAAATCGAATGTTCGACGAAGCCAGTGTGCTCGCGTTGGATGAGTTTGATTTGGATTGGTTTGTTGTAAGGGGACGAGCGTGAACGCAGGTCCCCACTACCAGAAATTATACGCTCGAGTTACCCACATTTGGGGTAATCGCAGGAGTCAACCCAGTCGAAGTGCAATGAGAGGGCCTCATCCTGAGAGGAATTCCTTGTTGATCAAAGTACCTCTCGCCTCAGGTAAGTATGCATGTGTTTGTCGCAGAAAGCCTATGACCGGGTACTACGAGTCAGCGGCATGTGGTTAATAGGGTAATTTGTCGGCAACTTAATTTCGGCAGCCAGAATGCTAAGTAAGGAAAAATGATGAAAGAAACGTGCTTACCTCTCCCGGTCTTTAACAACGGTGTTGTCGTGCGGCGTCGAACTCGATGTGTGCGGGTGGAGTGAAGTGGCGGTGGGGCACTGGATCGATGATGGGTTTTGTTGATATCAGCTGTAAAATATAAACAATTGATGTGCAGAATTAGTGGAAGGAAGCCGTGTATGTACTTGTGTTGTTGATGAGTTTTTGCTTTATTTTCGATGGTGATGTTCTTCCCCGAAGGGAAGAGGGCCGTACTCGGAGGTAGTGCGATACCGAGACAACCCGTGGCCAGGGCGAAGCAAGCTTCAATCCCATGGCCGAAGCCCAAAAATCAGTTTAATATATGAGCCAGGCGTTGCCTGGCATATCAGATATTAAGCTGATAAGAACAGATACTACACTTGATCTTGTTTTGGGTTTATACTCCCCCACGGATCTGAAGGCCACATCTGATGACCCCGAGCCCGACGGTGCAATGAGCTCCGAAACCGCGTGAATGGAGAGTGAACCTGCGGTGGTGGCACCTAGCCACATCGATCTCACATGAAGGTTGCGAGCCTTCCACCACGCCTGAATAGACACATGATAAATGACGGTCCTAAGGGTGGCATTATGAGACATAGTTAGTGTAGAAACTAAGATGGAATATGTCAATGTGACGGGCTGCGCAGGCCAAGCCAAAATAAGCTTAAAACCTCAGCGGGTATGAGCCAAATCGGAGGTGGACCTCAGGTTTAACGCCCTTACCCGAGAAGACGACGTCAAGCCCGAAGACTTGACGATTTCCAAAAACTAGGAGATCCCCATGTGGCGCCCCGAATGAATTCGGTACCACCGGCGCTATCCCCTGATGGGGTGGAGAAAGACAGTACACCAATGAAGGAGACCCTCGATACACCACCCCGGAAAAACCCCAAAAGTAAACTACCTAATTAAAAAATTAGGCCTAAGAAACCCAAACCGGAGTATGGGTGTTGCACAGTCCCGCCTCACGAACCAACGAAAGATGGCCGGAGGCGCCCGGACTCGGGTCAATCCAGGGGACATGTACCACTAAGAGAAAACCGGGTTGGGCAATGCGTTAAAAATATTAAAAACTGCCTGAATGGCACTACGGTCTCATCCAGGTAGGGAACATGAGATGCCCAGAGGCATCCAAGGAGCCAAGAACACCGCCGACGAGCCATTGAGGCCCAAAAACAGAGGAAAGACAGTGGCGTTGTTGGATTTGCAGCACAAAACGCATAGAAGAAGCGATTGCCCGCAGCGAGCACCGGATCTCTGGCTGGAGGCCGACAAAACGGTAGGCATTGCGCGAAGTCCAGACGTTGTGCCGGACAATGCCCAATAAGGCCAAAAAACCTTTTGGGGTTGCGGTCGATGCAGGATAGCCAAACCTTACATCGATGAACGATGGTCTTCGAGCGGCAGGACAATCCCTGTGTAACAGGCTGTGGTACCAGTCCATCAGTCCACAGGCAAATGGACAATCCACGAGAAGGTGATCCAAAGTCTCCTGACAGCCACAGTGGCACAACGGATCAACCTGCATGCCAAAACGCCGGAGACGATCAGCGGTAGGAAGAATGCCATGAGCAATCTTCCAGTTGGTATCCAGTGCTGGGCGGACGAACCGCAAAAGGGCCAGATTCATCCAAATGGAGTGCCAGTCGATGGACAAAGCTGAGAATTTAACTTCGCACCGATGAGGCTGGCCGACTTTCAGGCCCAGAATATGGTAAGCCAGGCGCGCTGAGACATTCTCTAGAGGGAGGCAGGTGGAGTTGCCCCTAGGAATCACCCACTGACCAGAGTCGAGATGACCCCCACTCTCCAGCCATGCCTCCAAAACAAAACGGTAAAACCGCGGCAGTCGACGCAACGTGGCCACGCTAATACGGGCGAGATTACAAGCGCGAGTCACGGGCTCCGCAAGAAAGGCTTGCCGCAGATGGTGGCGAAAAAAGGAACGCCATCCGGGGTCATCGCACAGAAGAAAACGCTTGACCCAGAGCACAGCCAGAGATCTAAGTTTTCGCGAAACGTCCACAACCCCCAACCCTCCGTGGTCAAGAGGCTGGACAATGGAAGACCTGGATAGACCCTCATTTTTCCCTTTCCACATGAAAGAAAAGACTGAGCGATTTAGTTTAACTATGATATCTTTAGGTATATCTACTACTGAGCCTAAGTACCAAATTGTACTCAGGACCAGAGAATTAACGATTAGAGCCCTCCCCCGGAACGACAAGGAACGCTTGCTCCAGGAGGACAACCGGGTGCGTAGCTTCTGGACCAAGGAACCCCAATCCTCGTCCTGACCCAGGATGCTCCCAAGGACCTTGAGAGACACCGGAGTGAATCGAAAAGCCACAGCGAGAGAAGTACGGCGGCGCCAGGGCACGAGGAGAAGAGCCTGGCAATTGCCCTGGTTAAGCTTTGCACCAGAGGTGCATTCGTACTTCTCGAACAGACCCACCAAGGCTAAGATCGATGCGTCCGAAGTGACAAAGGCAGATGTGTCATCAGCATATTGGGAGACCTTCACCCTCTTGCGACCTCCCGGAAGGGGGAACCCATCGATTGATGGATCTGCGCATATCGCACATGCCAATGACTCTGCAACTAGGACGTATAAAAGGGGAGACAATGGGCAACCCTGCCGCACCCCCGGGTGACAGGAAACGGGTCAGAAAGAAAGCCGTTAACAATCATCGAGGAGTTTACTTGACTGTACAAAAGGCCAACCGACTTACGGAAAGAAGGCCCGAAGTCCATCTGTTCCAGGACCTTATGCATGTATTTCCACTCCATCCGATCAAAGGCCTTCTCCTGGTCCAAGGATAAAATCGCTGAGGACACTGCCGTGGAGTTAGCGTAATCAACGACGTCATGAAGCAGACGTACGTTCTCCCCCATGAACCGCCCTGGAATGCCACAAGACTGATCCGGTGACACGATAGAAGCGATAACTGTGAGGAGGCGATTAGATAGTACCTTAGCCGCAATTTTGTAGTCCGCACAAAGTAACGTGATTGGACGCCAATTTGCGGTGTCCAAGAGGTCGCCCTTCTTGAACAGGAGCGTTATCGCGCCAGAGCGTTGGGTTAATGACAACTGATCACAACGATAGCATGAATTAAACACCTCTACAAGTTCCGGGCCCAACAGTCGCCAGAACCGAACATAAAATTCGGCCGGAAAGCCGTCGATCCCAGGAGCCTTGTTGGATGCCATACCCTTGAGAGCCGCTAGGCACTCGGCTTCTGTGAGGTCACCCTCACACGACTCGGATTCGTCAGGGGACAATTTACGTTCCAGGCTGTCCAAGAAGAGCTGTTGCTCCTCGACCTCCAGATGTTGGAAGGAGAACAGACCGAAGTAAAAATCCCGCCACACACCGACGATGTCCGGAGTGGAATCGGCAATTGAGCCGTCAGGGCGGCGAATGCGACCAATGAGCCGCTGCTGACCCCTGATAGTCTCCTGGTGCAGGAAGTAGGCCGTTGAGGCCTCTCCTTCCTCTGCCCATTGCACGTGCGCGCGTACTTGAGCTCCCTTCGCTTCCGTCAGAAGCTCGGAGGCCAAGTTCGCTTTAGCAGCCTCTAGGAGGCCTGGTAGATGCTCGCCGTTGTTTATGCGGCCATGAATTGAGGAGACTGCGTCGTTTAGTGTCTCAATTGAACGACGCTTTGCGCGGGACGATGCACGCGAAAAGCGACAGATCAAACCTTCCAGGCAGGCTTTACCCGCGTCTCACCAAGAAGAGAGAGAGAGGAAACGTCCCTTCTCAGCGCGCCAATCCGTCCAAAAATGGGAGATTTGGCTGCAGAAAGCCTCGTCCTTCAGGTGGGAGGTGTTCAGTTTCCACAAGCCTTTACCGCGTTTGACCGCGAAAGGCAAATCGATCTCAAGATATACATAAGAATGATCCGAGCGGAAAAAGGGGAGTATCTCCACTGCTTTGACGAGACCGAGATATCGAGAGGGTAGCCAGATCATGTCCAACCGAGACCCTTGGGCCCCGTTCGGTCGGTGCCAGGTATACTCACGAGCAGCTGGGTGGAAAGACCGCCAGACATCGCAGAGATCATACACCGACGTCAGGTCCGCCAGACTTGCCGACCAATTGTAGGCCCAAGGGGAGGTGGGATTACAGCCGAACCGATCAGCGTACGGATCTACTACTGTGTTGTAGTCCCCACACAAAAACACCGATCAAACTCCGGGTCAATGGCTTGGTAAAAGGATTCGTAGAACGCAGCTCCGTCGTCCTTATTATTTGGCCCATACAGACAGGCGACCTGAAAATTTAGGTTATCCCGGCTGAGTTCCGCAACGACCAGCCGACCCTCCTCGTCTCGCCAGCGCTGAACGAGCGAGAAACAGGGATGGAACAAAATAGAAACACCACAGCTACGCGTCGCCCCGGGGGAGGACACACATTTATACTTATGTTTACGATTATTTACATTGAAATTATTACAGGAAAACCATGACTCGAATTCCGACTCCGTGGTCGCATGCATTTCCTGCAAACAAATTACATCAGGCCCAAAACAATTGAGCCAAGAACAAAGGGTTTGGCGATGCTCAAGAGATCGAAGGCCCTGAGCATTCAAAGTAATCACCTTCAAAGTCATTAAGGCGAGAGAGCAGCCGGAAGATTGTCACGAAGACTCGTTCCCGGAAACAAGTTCCGGGGAAGACTCACCACTACCCGACGGGGACGTGGAACCCCCCAAACCAGGGCGAACAGCAAGAAGGTGTGATTCGCGAGAATCGTCCCCAAGGAGCAGATTGCCAGAGGCCGTTAGACCAATTTTATCGGGGCCGAAATCCAGAAGTCCAGTATCCATGGGACGAGAAGTGGAAGCCGTCGAGACATGGCGCGCAGCAGCCCACAGGGAATCCCAATAATCGCTACGAAGGACTAAATTCCCGGAGGCCGTTAGGCCGACTTGACTGGGGCTAGGGTCCTCAAGGCCAGCGTACGTAGCATTAGCCGTGTCGGTACATGCGGAGACGTTGCCCGCAGGGGTGTCCGAGTAGTCTACCAAAGGTGCGAAGCGGTTTTGAGTGGACACTTGGACTACGTCAGCTGAGGGAGGTGGGGCGGGCCTCCGACCGTGGCCAAAACTGGCATCATCAAGCTGGGTACGGCGCATCTTGCGCCTATCAGTCACCAAGGTGGGACAGGTGCGTTTCCGGAGTGGCGGACCCCCGGAAGAAGAAGGCGGAAGGGGAACGGAACCCGACCCCTCCGTAGCTGGGTCATCCGGGTCCGGACCCTGAGGGAAGGACGAAAGGTCTTCAACAGACCCACGACCAACACGGGCATTCGCGAGAGAGTCGCTGATCGGCGCAAGCCCCTTACGGGGTTTTGGGTCAACTCTCGCTGGGCGCCTGGAGGGCAAAATGCCCGCGGACGCAACGAAATCGACGGATTTCTCAGCCCCAGAGGGGTTGAGGATTAGGCTGGCCAGCATTTTTGGATGGTAATCCTCAGAATCCTCTGGGGGCAACTCGTCGGGCCAAGTAAAATGAAGTGGCTGCTCGACCGAAGTGCCTATGCCTGTTGGTAAGGGATGGGCATCATCTCCCGTGGCAGCGCGCGCAGTAGAAGAGGCTGGCGCCGACTTATCCCCAGACAGTTGCACAAGCACGCTTCCAAAGGAACGGTCTATATCAGACACCGGGGACCGAACACCCAAAACGACCCCCAAACCAGACTTGTCCTGGGAAACAGGAGCTGCCAGAGAGACCACAGCTGTCTCACCAACCTGGTCGTCTCCGGAAGGAAGGGGGGCACTGTTCTGCTTCTGAGAACTGGTGGTGTCTTCCACAGATACAACTTGAAAACCCCACTTACCAGATGTCTCACAGTAGACGATGGGTGGAGGCAGAGTATCCGTTACACTGCTAGTCTCGGCGGAAGCACCTGCTACCGCAGTCGTATCCGCAGCTGGAGCTGCACCGACAGCATTGGCCTCAGCAGCAAGCAATTCGGAAGGAAACGCTGGGCGGCCCTGATGGGGGCGAGAAACCGCGCCAGCAAAAGAGGTCGGGGGGTCAACTTCCCCTACCTGCGGAGGAGCAGGGGGATCCTGCGCCAAACCAGGAGGAGCCCTGGCAACAAACTGATTCCGGCCGGGACAGTTCTGGGAAACAAGTCCGGCCAGATGGCAGCGGAAGCAGGTTTTAATCTGGCCACGATACCAGATAAGACATTCATGGCCCCGAATGCAAACGCGGGACGGAATGGCCTTGTCTAACTTCATCCAAATGGAAACCGTACCATTTGGAATGCCATTAACTAGGTCGTGCTTCACCCCCCCGGTCAGACCCATAACCATTAAGGGCAAGTTGTACCTCCGAGAGGGGTATGCCATATGGCAACCGTGAAACGGACACCTTAATATAGGGGTTCATTGACGTGAACACCAGGGGGTGAGTGCGGAAAGTGAGGCCTCGGCTCAAGATATCCTCCATCTTGGCAGATGAGGTGAATACAAGACGCACCTCAGTGGAGGAGAAAAGTTGAATGCAGGCAAAAAAATCTTTCAGTGGTGCAGGGATGACCACGGAGCGGAAAGAGCGCTGCAGTTCCTCTACAGAGGACTTTGGCTTCCCTCGCAGAGCAAGGTCTGGAAGAGTAGCCTTTGCCGCGCGATTGGAGTATGGAAAGGACATAACTCCACTAGAGGCGGCACAAACCATTTGAAAGCAAACGAAAGAATAAGCTAAAAAACTTACAGGCCCTATCGAGTAGGGCAGAGGAACCACGGAGAAGCGGACAAGAACCACGACTCCAAGGGACGTCCAGGCTGCGTCCGTCACCAACCAGGAGACCAGGATGACCAAAAAGGCCACAGCAGGAATCCAACACTGGACGACCACGAAGACACGAGGATAGCACGGAGAGACACCAAACAGGGTGTCAGACCAGCCAAAGGAGGCCAAGGGAGACCAAAGCACCAAGGCCAAGGAGACACCGAACAGGGTGCCAGAGAGGAGCCAACCACCAGGCAAGGAGAGCACAAAGGTTCTGAAGAGAACCACCACGAAGGCACGGTCGTGTGCTACCACTGGAACAGGCGTTGTAAAACTCGTAGAACTGTGTAGCAGTGTTAAGAGAGTAGCACTCTCTAGCATGGATCCACCACAGTCACAGCGATCGCTAAAACCAGTACGGAACTATTCGACTCAAAAAGCCAATAGGCCGAGAAGCGATAACGACCCATAAAAAAGTTATGTTTTGCCCGGGAAGAAGCTGGAGCAACGATGTGGTTCGGCCCAGGTCAGCCCACGCGCTCGAAGCGTCTGAAAGAAAAAAAAAAGAAAAAGGTGTCTACGACACGGGGTATTCCCAGGCGGTCACCCATCCAAGTACTAACCCCGCCCGACCGGGCTTAACTTCGGTGATCAGACGAGAACCGGTGCTTTCCCGGTGGTATGGTCGTAGACATTGGAGGAGGTGAAAATATCGCTTTTATAGCGGTCGTTCGGCGTTGTGGCACGAGAGGTCGACGAGGAACATAAGAACGGTGAAATCGAATGTTCCACGAAGCCCGTGTGCTCGCGCGTTGGATGAGTTTGCTTTTGATTGGTTTGTTGTAAGGGGACGAGCGCGAACGCAGGTCCCCACTACCAGAAATTATACGCTCGAGTTACCCACATTTGGGGTAATCGCAGGAGTCAACCCAGTCGAAGTGCAATGAGAGGGCCTCATCCTGAGAGGACTTCCTTGTTGATCAAAGTACCTCTCGCGTCAGGTAAGTATGCATGTGTTTGTCGCAGAAAGCCTATGACCGGGTACTACGAGTCAGCGGCATGTGGTTAATAGGGTAATTTGTCGCCAACTGAATTCCGATAGCCAGCATGCCGATTAAACAAAAATGAGGAAAGAAACGTGCTTGCTCTACCCTCTCGGTGTCTTTAGCGACGGTGTTGTCTTGCGGCGTCGAACTCGATGGGTTCTGTTGATATCTGTAAAATATAAAGAATTGATGTGCGAAATTAGTGGAAGGGAGCCGTGTATGTAGTTGTGTTGTTGATGAGTTTTTGCTTTATTTTCGATAGTGATGTTCTTCCCCGAAGGGAAGAGGGCCGTACTCGGAGGTAGTGCGATACCGAGACAACCCGTGGCCAGGGCGAAGCAAGCTTCAATCCCATGGCCGAAGCCCAAAAATCAGTTTAATATATGAGCCAGGCGTTGCCTGGCATATCAGATATTAAGCTGATAAGAACAGATACTACACTTGATCTTGTTTTGGGTTTATACTCCCCCACGGATCTGAAGGCCACATCTGATGACCCTGAGCCCGACGGTGCAATGAGCTCCGAAACCGCGTGAATGAGGAGTGAACCTGCGGTGGTTGCACCTGGCCACATGGATCTCACATGAAGGTTACGAACCTTCCAGCACGCCTGAATAGACACATGATAAATGATGGTCCTAAGGGTGGCATTATGAGACAATTCAGTGGAACACTAAGATGAAACTTTGCAATGTGACGGGCCAAGGAGGCCAAGCCAAAATAAGCTTAAAACCTCGCCGGTACTAGCCAATCGGAGGTGGACCTCAGGTTTAACGTCCTTATCCGAGAAGACGACGTCAAGCCCGAAGACTTGACGATTTCCTGAAAATTAGGAGATCCCCATGTGGCGCCCCAAATAAATTTGGTACCACCGGCGCTATCTCCTTAGAAAAAACCCGTTTATTTAAAACAGACGAACAACTCCCGTGAGAGCTGCCCAAAGCCTATCAAGAAGGCTCGGTTCAAGGGATAGTCCAAATTCGCGTCCGTAAGAGGTCCAAGTCGTCAACAGTAAACAATCAAATAACTGGCACCTTTGAGGACGCCGAACCAGGATCATCCGAAGCCGAATCGGTTTTCGGGAGGACCAAAGAACGAGAATGTTCGTCCGAAGCTGGAAGGCTTGCGGTAACGGGTTTGAACAACCAACTGCCAGTTTCCTTACAATAGGTGAAGGAGACAGGTTGTGGTGGAGGAACTTTGAAAGGGCCCCTCCCGGTGGCTTCGGCGGAAGCGACAACTACAGATGGCAGCAGAGAATCCTGCCGTGGTGGGGTCGAAGGTTTCGAAGCACCGGAGGAGGTCCCAGACGGCGGAGACAAAGGAGGATCGGTGGCCGCTTTCTCCACCCGTGGCGGGGTATGCACCGAGCCACTAGGAGGAGGCGGATTACCAGGCGAATCCCCCCGCACAGACTGCACTTTCAGACGCCGAGGCGATGAGCGCCTGGAAGGAGATCCAGGACAATCACGAGCCTCGTGACTTCCAGCGCCACACGAGAAGCAAGTACGGGGCTGGTCTTTGTAAGAGATCAAACCCCGATACCCCAACAAGGTAAGCGCTGACGGCAGATGCTTGGTCAGCGCCATGGTGACGAAGCGGGTGCCGGTATGAATACCGTACCGCTTTTCAAAAGCTGAGCTAATCACTGTCCCAAAAGGAGCCAGCGATTTCAACAGCTCACTCTCCGGCAACTCCCGAGGGAGGTACCGGACACTCACCCTTTCGAAGGAAACACGGTGTGCCGTTATCCCTTGGTTGCGAACGGACAACTTCGGGACGAACGACAGGAAACGATCGACGGTCATACTCTTCAGAGTCAACCGAGCAATATTGCCAGGCAGCATCTGAAGGGTATCCAACCACGACACAGGAACACCAGGAACAGCTGCACCCAGTGCACCAAGGAGTTCTCCAAACTCCACCACAGGAGACGTCGCTGGAAGCGACAGACGAACAGTGCATAGAGCACTACCAAGATCCATCCTGGCGAAGAAGAGGCGAAGGTTCTCAACAGAACCACCAGACAGGCACGGTCACGGATCTTCTAGACGAGGATGGCGTTGTCACAACTCGTAGTAGGTGTATGAGTGTTATGGCCAGTAGCACTGAAACCAAGCATGGATCCACTCAAGTCACCTCGGGCAGCAGACGTTGATCGCTGAGACTCTGGAACAGACCTATCAACCGAAGCCGATAGGCCGAGAAGCGATAACGACCCATAAAAAAGTTATGTTTTGCCCGGGAAGAAGCTGGAGCAACGATGTGGTTCGGCCCAGGTCAGCCCACGCGCTCGAAGCGTCTGAAAGAAGAAAGAAAAGAAAAAGGTGTCTACGACACGGGGTATTCCCAGGCGGTCACCCATCCAAGTACTAACCCCGCCCGACCGGGCTTAACTTCGGTGATCAGACGAGAACCGGTGCTTTCCCGGTGGTATGGTCGTAGACATTGGAGGAGGTGAAAATATCGCTTTTATAGCCGGTTGTTCGGCGTTGTTGTACGAGAGGTCGACGAGGAACATAAGAACGGTGAAATTGAATGTTCCACGAAGCCAGTGTGCTCGCGTTGGATGAGTTTGCTTTCGATTGGTTTGTTGTAAGGGGACGAGCGCGAACGCAGGTCCCCACTACCAGAAATTATACGCTCGAGTTACCCACATTTGGGGTAATCGCAGGAGTCAACCCAGTCGAAGTGCAATGAGAGGGCCTCATCCTGAGAGGACTTCCTTGTTGATCAAAGTACCTCTCGCGTCAGGTAAGTATGCATGTGTTTGTCGCAGAAAGCCAATGACCGGGTACTACGAGTCAGCAGCATGTGGTTAATAGGGTAATTTGTCAGCAACTTAATTTCGACAGTCAGAATGTGGAGTAAACAAAACTGATGAAAGAAACGTGCTTACCCCTCTCGCTCTTCAACAACGGTGTTGTCGTGCGGCATTGAAGCCAATGTGTGCGGGTGGACTGACTGAAGCTGCGGCTGGGCACTGGATCGATGGGTTTTGTTGATATCTGTAAAATATAAACACTTGATGTGCAGAATTAGTGGAAGGAAGCCGTGTATACAGACTTGTGTTGTTGATGAGTTTTTTGTTTTATGTTCGATGGTGATGTTCTTCCCCGAAGGGAAGAGGGCCGTACTCGGAGGTAGTGCAATACCGAGACAACCTGTGGCCAGGGCGAAGCAAGCTTCAATCCCATGGCCGAAGCCCAAAAATCAGTTTAATATATGAGCCAGGCGTTGCCTGGCATATCAGATATTAAGCGGATAAGAACAGATACTACACTTGATCTTATTTTGGGTTTAGACTCCCCCACGGATGTGAAGGCCACATCTGATGACCCCGAGCCCGACGGTGCAATGAGCTCCGAAACCGTGTGAATGGAGAGTTAGGCCCGCGGTGGGGACTACTAGTCACATTGATCTCTCATGAAGGTTGTGAACCTTCCACCACGCCTGAATAGACACATGATAATGATGGTCCTAAGGGTGGCATTATGAGACTAGTTTAATGAAAAACTAAGGTGGAATATGTCAATGTGATGAGCCGCGTGGGGCGAAAGCTCAAAAATAAGCTGAAAACCTCACCGGG
>OZ035997.1:17382122-17622965 GCA_964035015.1 Corallium rubrum
AATCAGATAATTCTATATAAAAAGTACTGGGTTTGCAATAATGCCCCTGGCCATGTCACAAAGAAAAACTTCATTTTTCCAGCCTCAAAACTGACAATTTTCAGATATAATAATTTTTAAGTCTGATGGTGGTCTTGCAAAATTGGTATGTATGCACTATGTAAACTTCATACGGCACTGTTTTACTGTACATTATCATATGTCAATAAAAGCTGTTCATGGACATTACCAAAAACCATGGCACTCAGGATGGAAACGTAAAATTGTCATTCATTCCATCATGACATTAAACATTTCCGAAACCATGACACTCAGTAAGGCAGCGGATCATATCCTCTTTGAATATGTTGTAATCTTGCAGCCGTGTGTTGACTGGAAAAGATAAGGCATTGGCACATGTGTTTGCTGATGGTAATCGACTAGTTGTGACATGATCAAAGCTGATGTATGGATGATCAAAAAATCCCTCAGCTGGAATGTTTTTAGCACCGGTACAAAACTGTAAGATGGTTTCCAAGGAAACTGCTCCCTCGTCCATGCCCTCAAATGTTAGTTTTACTGCACCATCTATAAACGTTAAAATTTACAAAAACCATTAGACTAGACATCTTTCCAATAAAAATGAGTATTGTTCATTGTAAACAAATGTCTGAATGTCGTAAGAGCTGTTCTCACTTTCAGTTTCTTCTAGGAATTCATGCCAGTTTAAAAATATCACCATCTCAGCTTGCCGTTTGTTACATCCCTCAGGTGAAAACTGTGGAGAAAACAACGTCTCTACGAAATCGGCAGTTAACTGGGCTTCTGGGCAGACAGTCAGTAAATGCATGAAATTAACTGGGTGTCTTCGCAAAAGTTGAAGTATTCCATGAACCTTAAAACCTGAATGAAAACAAAATATGTTTATCATTGATCATTCCTGCAACTAATGAGCAATCATCGTCAGTGGGCAACATAAGATCCTAGTTTTCAATATACAGTAGAATCTCGCCGAAATATAACAGCGGCATAAAGCTATATAATAATACAGTTTTTACTTAATAGCTTAGCGTACATATTAAAGACAGACTGACCCATAATCGAGGGGCAAATCACTCAAAAAACTCTCGTACACCTTTAAGAATTAAAAAACAACAACAAAAAAAAAACCCGCAAAAATCTCAAAAACCCGTAAAAAGTCCAACAAATCCCCAAAAATTTCAAAAGCTCCGAACAAATCTCAGAAAAATCCCACGGGATTTTGAAAGTCAAAAAAGTCTCGTACGCTTTTTTGGCAGCGATTAGCCCCTCGTGCATAACTAGTCTTTGTATGGTGTAGTTCGCATACGTTGTGTCTTTATCTTATATAACGCGTGCCATGCGTGAACTCGTCTTATCGGCTGTAAAATAAACAATATGTTAGAAAGTAAAATAATTCCAATGATCTGCATTTATAAACACCTTCAAGAAATTGATCCATTTCTGCCTTGCATCTATATACCAACTGTTGCTTTGTTAGCATCTGAACAAAACACACTTTGTTTACTGTACTGATGGAACTTGTTGAATTATTGTAGCCACAATCAAATCGGAAGTCACAGTTTGTATCTATGTATTCGTGTAACTGGCGGTCATCTGCACACAATAATACCTACAGGATACGAGTAAAGAGAAATATTTCTGGCTACTTCTACTGAAAAAGAAAATAGGTAAAATACTGGGACGGGTCCACAGATACTGAGATAGGTTCTAAGCGACTTTGTTTTAATGAAGGTATCACACATTCCGGGTACTGATAACCCAATGGGCCTCGTGTCTTGATGATGAATGTAACTACACTGTATTTGTAGAACTAATTGGGGACGCTATGACATTGCACATTTGTCGGACCAATATTTGTAAAGTAACTTTTCTGATACCCTCTCTAAATGTGCCAAAGTCGGCCAGTATAAACCTGAGCTTTAATTCGGATACAGGAATTTTTAGCAAGACCCCCACAAGACAAGGCCCGGAGAAACCTTGAATTTTGTTTTAAGCAGAAAAGTAACAAATTCCCCCTCTTGTACAAAGCTAAAAATCTGCCGTGTTCCAGTGTGCTGCAGCGGCTATATGCTCTTGTCTCATGATCTTCGCCGTCTTGCTTTGCATCATGGTCGAAATGTTCAAAGCTTCATGGCGATGAGTGGGAAGACCATTTTGAAGAAGAAAATAGTTGTGCACTAATTTGCCTTGATCATATCAATTAACTTATGGGTGCGTTGTACTGTAACCAACTCAGGAACACATTAATAGAGTGTAAATGGCTGTGCGCCTCAAAATTCAAGGGCTAACCCTGAGCCTTTCTCTACTCATCCTCCCCCAGTGCAGAAGCATTCATGTTGTGAACAGCTACCTGTTTTAATTTTTCGCGGATTTCATAGTCTGGGATTGTCTCAACATCACCTTCAGATTTTATGGCTTCATAAGCAATATATTCTGCAACAGGTTTACAAAAACAGTGTGGTCCACTCCCTCCTTGCAACAACGACAAAGCTATTATTTGCCCAAAATAATAGTACTCCTTGCTTTCTAACTTTTCAATATCATGAGAAAAGGTATAATGTCCACCAATGCCAATGAGGACATTTGCTTTTGCAACACAATTAACCAGCAAGGAAAAGAATTCTCTGCGTGGCCCTCCAGCATCAACTGCACTTTCGCCCAAAAAATCCACATGGATTGGATAGTTCAAATCTTCTTTAGTCGATCTTCTCAATTTTCGAATGGTATCCATCCAGAGAAAATTGCGACGCACTACGAATCGCAGAGTACCTTCCTCAACTGACTTTAAATTAGTTGTACTGTGCCCCCGGATAAGAACTTGTAAGGACTTTTCATCACTAAAAATCCGATCATAGACCAAAAATAACGAAAAAGTATGTTGGATAAAGAAATGTTACTATGTAAAAGAAAAGGAACACGGAAGACGGGGGGGGATTTGTTTACTAAAGTACTCTGTACTACACAACCAGAACATATCAACATTCAACAACCCATAAATAGGCTTACATTTCATGGTTATCATTGTTGTCAATGGAATTGGCTTCACCATCCTCTAAACTGTTAGCAATTGCTTGTTGCAAATCATCGTCGCTATCATTCACCAAGATGGAATTATTGGAATATGTTGTTGAATGTAGTTCTTCATACAGACTAGGCAGCAAAAACAGATGAATTTTAGATATTTTTTAAAAACATCATCCCGAGCATGGTGAACATTAAGCAGCCAGTGACTACTGTAGTATACCTGTAAGTAGAGTTTCTGGGAGCATTGTGTCTTGGTGGTACTTGCAATGCCTATAGGAACAGTTAAATAATTACAGTAGTACACATTAAGGCATATTTTGCAAATCAATCCAGTACAAAACAATTGTCATCGCCTATATACATAAACCTACATTATTCTCCAATTCAATTCAATTGGCTCTCCTGGAATATCATCATTGAAATCCTCATGATCTAACTCCTACATGAAATAAATTATTTTGTGAACAGCATGAGTTATGATTAAATTTCTGAAATGTTTATGACGTGTGTTACGAAGTCCCGAGATCTGAATCCATTGCTAATTTCTCGACAAAGTGAGTTACCTGCTGGTCAGTACAAAATGTAAGCCAGAAATGCAGTGATTTCTTATACTCTCTCAGGTCATTCCTGTGTTCAGCAACTCACTTACACGTATAGTAAGCTTGGGCGGTTTTGATTGAAATAAAAACTGCCAAACCGTCCGAAAAAAAACAACCGGTTAAACCGTAAAACCGGTTTTTCAAAATTTCAGAAACTAAGTAAACGCAATTTTAGTATTTAACTAATTGAAGGAACGCAATTTCAAATTTTTAATAGCGCTGGACGTCATAATTGGGCTGTATAATTATAAATGACTGCATAAATCACGGCAAATTATTGGACAAAAAACGACGTTCAGCGAAAACGTTGGCTAACTTTAATTTTATTTTGCTTTTCTCATCTTTAATAGTAACAATTTTAAGAACTAAACAGAATTATACATTGTAACATTGTAATAAATAAAGATGACGGTTTTCCGGTTTTTCTAGAAGCTAAACCGAAAAAACCGGTTTAACAATAAAACGGGAAAAAACCCGGTAAACCGCCCAACCTTAACGTATAGCCAGGAAAGTCAATAACCATTTACCACCATAAGAACAAGTTTAATAATATTTACCGCCCTTTTAAGTGAATACATCCCCAGACTAGAAATTAAACCAAAGCATGATTACCAATCAATAGGGGGTATCCAGGTTTTTTTCAGTAGGTTTACCAGTATTCTTAAACGTGTTAACAAGACCTCAAAGTCTCAATTACTGTATTTTTACAGTATTGCAGATGCTATATTGCAAATACAGTGCATTCACACTGGACCTTGGCAAGAAAAGACATTTGTTATTACTTTTGAAATGTGTTGGGGGAGGTGGTAATGTATATTTTCTGGAACTACGCAAAACAGATTTTTAACATTCAGCCTCTGTCTGCAGGAACTGTTACATAAAGTACATTTAATTTAAGGGCTTATATGTGATTGCACGCAAATAAAAAAATATTTGAAAAATATATTCTTCATTCCTTTAAAAAACAATATCTTATTTGGGTCGCATGCATGTATACATGTACTAATACTAGTGTAAACACACAGTAAGTTACCTCTCTTGGATCAACTTTGCATTTCAATGCAGACTTGGCCACTACATATAACGACCCTTGGCCAGCTAGGGAGGCCACTTCTTGTCCATTCCAGCTAAATGTTGTTGAAACATTTAGTTTTTTCAGACGCTTCATGCCAGGTACAGTGGTGAGGTAATCATATTGGATCAATTCATGTTCCCCCAATACAAACAAATGTTTGAAGATTGATGATATCTCCTCTCTCACCTAATTGAGATTTTAAATAAGACAATTACTTGTAGTATCATTGATATCAATTTGATATCTCCAATGGGTTCCTCTAGAAATTAGATTGCATAATAAGCAAAGAAAGAAAAGGTGGATTTTTTTGTCATACTATTGGTGCGTGCATTTTTCTATTTCATTGAGTGAAGCAGCCAGACTGCAGAGTTGGGCAGTTTTCACCGAGATCTCAGGTGCACAAAAGCTGTAAAATCTCGGGGCATGGGTGCAAAAGATGTCCCAGGGGTGCAATCAGGGGCAGGCAGGGGAGATGTTTCAGTTAAACCAAAAAGTCCTGAAATACTGTAAAGTCCTAAAGTCCTGAAAATACATTGCCCAGAGAATGGTACAGGGGCAGATGAGGCATCAAAAATTGTTGCACAATAGAAGTCAGGGGTGTGCACCATTGCCCAACTCTGCAGTCTGGAGAAAGAGTGAAATGTTAAACCCGCTAAGTGTGTATGCAATTAATTAATAAAAGTTTTCAATTAAAATTTCCTAAATCCTTAAATAGAAACTAGTTTATTACAAATACAAATCACAGATGGTTAGGGCTAGTTTCCACTCAAGAAAATCCTCCACAGGATAGGAATGGACAGGATAGTAGTTTGGATAGTAGTTTCCTTTGTATTAAAGTCATTAGTTCCAACAGAGAGCACACAAGATAAAGAAAACTTCCCTATCCGTTCCAGACATCCGGAAAATTTTTCTAAGTGGAAACTAGCCTTTAGAATGACAGTTACAGAGGGTCACGGAAAATTAGTACATGTACATGTATTCCCAAATCTGATTTAAGAGGTAGGACAATATCATTAACCCATTCTTGCTGAACAGGGCCTTTATGGAATATTCTGACCATGCGGAATCAAATTGTATGTTGTTGCTATACAATAGAGTATGTTTAATAAATGTCAGTGCTGTTCTTTTTTATGATAATATATATATTTTAGGTGTTTTTTTTTGTGATTTATACTGTGATGAATGATACTTGTAGTTTCTATCAAAAATAGACACTGAAGGCACAATGGGTCATTCCAGAAAAGATCCATACCTCTCCCACAGAGGAAATTTGTGCCATCTGGGGAGGGGAGGGAGGTAAATCTATTTCTGATAATAGTAAAATGTACTAGGACATCCGAAGAGGGGAGGGGGTCAACTTCACATTTCCTCCGTGGGGGAGGTGTGGATGTTTTCTGGAATGACCCAATATACAAACCAACAAGAAATTGAAACTTTTATAATCAATCTGTTGTGTCCTATTTTAGTATTTTATATGCATCTAACGTATTCTTTGCCACCACCCCCTACCCATTTGCCACCCCCTCCCTATAAATAATGAACCCTCTAGAGTAAAGACCTTGTATACTATACAATGTACATACAATTATATTTATAAAAACCAACACCTACAACTTAATAACTATTTCATGTATTGTAAATATATAGCTATACCTATTTAATTTATCTATTCAGTTATACACACGTAAATGTGCATTCCTATAAATCACAGCACAATATAAATCACGAATTATCTTATTGCAAACCCAGGGGGTATGGTGGGTATCCAGATGTGAGACATTTGACCATCCTCATTCATACGCATACATGGATGATGGTCCAAGGATATATAGGAATTTCATTATACTTCCCTAAAGACTACTTTTTTTAAAGTCTGCCTCACACTGAAGATAGATTCAAGCGAATAAAGAAATTTGATGAATATCTATTGATCGAAAAAAATTCGCATAAAAATATCCAGGAACGCCCGACCCCCCCCCCCCCCCCCCTATAAAGGTGCATTATTCCATTATTAAATATTTGTTTTACCTCTCGTGCTGTCCATGAAGACACCAAACGAATTTTGCCGATAAGTTCTCTTTGCGCTATTTCACCACGCTGACGCCCTCTTGGTATCAGAATCGTACTGTTGTTTTCAAACATACTTTCGGGAAGACACACAACGTCTTTATTCCATGTCTTTGTTTTCCCTACCACACCGGATGTCGACCGTTTTCACTTCGGTGCATTCTGTCTTTGTGTCGACGTTGGTTTGTCCTGTTCGTTGTTTACGCTTGAATTAGTTGGACGTAATGCGTTTCTACTATTTCTACTATTTAGTAGGTATTTCGCATTATTTCACGTTATTTAGTTGATTCGATATCATTATTTACTAACAATTAATTCTTTTAACGAAATCATGGTATATTGTTGCATATATAATGTATATGCAACAATATACCATGCTTTCGTTAAAAGAATTAATTGTTAGTAAATAATGATATCGAATCAACTAAATAACGTGAAATAATGCGAAATACCTACTAAATAATTATTTTACAAATGGCGCCTCATACTCGTAGCTCCATGAGAAGTTTCACTGTCCCAGTCCTCACGTTCCGGAACAGCACGTAGACCAACTTACACACCACCCCATAGCGGCCGAAGAATACTTTTAATTCCTCCTCCGGCAAACCATAGGGCAAGTGTGTTACGGTGACCCAGCTCTTCTTCTTGTGTGATACCAGCCGCGATGACGTTTTCCAAAACCTCCGGTGACGTGCACCAGAGACGGAAGCGATCAGTGCGCAGGGACTGGATCTGGGCGAAGTACTAGGCCGCAGGAGAGAATTCCTTCTCTAAAGCGTCCCAAACTTCCCCCGGCGACAGCTTCGGTTTCCCCGCCAAGGCCAACGAAGGAACGGTGACCACGGCACAGCGTTCGGGGTACGGCACTACGACCGAGGAGGCTGGAAGGTCCTGAGAAGGACCACTACTAGGATTACTCCCAGTAGCACGGTCACCAACAACCTCTAACATAGTCTGCACCAGCGTTGTCAAACTCAATGAGGGTGAGGCAGTGTTACCAGCCTGTAAGCTGGAGCATGGATCCACCACCTGCGTCCTAACAGCACTCGAACTCGTAGAACTTGTAGAGGCCATGAGAACTGTTTAGCCAGCCGGCCTCCTGTTGGGGGTGCAAAGCGTCCTCAACCAACAGGTGATCAACTGACAACGAGAACAGAACCAACTGAAACTTGTAACAACATGAACCTACTGACAAAAAGCCAATAGGCCGAGAAGCGATAACGACCAATAAAAAAGTTATGTTTTGCCCGGGAAGAGGCTGAAGCAACGATGTGGTTTGGCCCAGGTCAGCCCACGCGGTCGAAGCGTCAAAGAAAAAAAAGAAAAAGGTGTCTACGACATGGGGTATTCCCAGGCGGTCACCCATCCAAGTACTAACCCCGCCCGACTGGGCTTAATTTCGGTGATCGGACGAGAACCGGTGCTTTCCCGGTGGTATGGTTGTAGACATTCGAGGAGGTGAAAATGTCGCTTTTATAGCGGTTGTTCGGCGTTGTGGCACGAGAGGTCGACGAGGAACATATGAACGGTGAAATCGAATGTTCCATGAAGTTGTGTGCTCGCGTTGGATGAGTTTGCTTTCGATTGGTTTGTTGTAAGGGGATCAGTGCGAACGCAGATCCCCACTACCAGAAATTATACGCTCGAGTTACCCACATTTGGGGTAATCGCAGGAGTCAACCCAGTCGAAGTGCAATGAGAGGGCCTCATCCTGAGAGGACTTCCTTGTTGATCAAAGTACCTCTCGCGTCAGGTAAGTATGCATGTGTTTGTCGCAGAAAGCCTATGACCGGGTACTACGAGTCAGCGGCATGTGGTTAATAGGGTAATTTGCCGGCAACTTCATTTCGACAGGCAAAATGCGGAGTAACCAAAAATGATGAATGAAACGTGCTTACCCCTCTCAGTCTTTAACAACGGCGTTGCCGTGCGGCGTCAAATTCGATGTGTGCGGGTGGACTGAAGGCGGCGGTGGGGCACTGGATCGATTCTGGGTTTTGTTGATATCTGTAAAATATAAACAATTGAAGTGCAGAATTAGTGGAAGGAAGCCGTGTATATGCTTGTGTTGTTGATGAGTTTTTGCTTTATTTTCGATGGTGATGTTCTTCCCCGAAGGGAAGAGGGCCGTACTCGGAGGTAGTGCAATACCGAGACAACCTGTGGCCAGGGTGAAGCAAGCTTCAATCCCATGACCAAAGGCCAAAAATCAGTTTAATATATGAGCCAGGCGTTGCCTGGCATATCAGATATTAAGCTGATAAGAACAGAGTTATTATAATTTATTACTTTCAAAAATCAAAATATACATGGAGCTTAGTAAGGTATTTACAAAGGTGGCTATATACATAGTTACTTGTCACAATAGTAATTAGTATACTGCATAATTAGCATACTAATGTTAGGCAGACAATTTATTTATATTGCCTGGGATAAATTATAGTTCAATATATTAAAGATTCTGCTTTTAGGAAGAGATAATGAGTCAAAAGCATCATTAGCCAAAAAATCGAACAGTTCCCGAAGATAAACAACGAAATTACGGAAGTCAGTATTGTTTTTAAAATTAGTGTTCTGACGATAATCGGTTAAATCAAAACAAGCAAAATCCTTAGCTGTGATCATGGTAACTTCAGGGTCAAGATACAAAGTAGAAAGTACTTTCTCCAAAAATTCATCAATCAGATCTTGATTTCGGTATTCGCATTATAAGAGGTGAAGATCAGCAAGGTATGATTCAGTATGTTCGTTGCAGCAACGACAATTACCGGGAATTTTCATCAAACTGCCGTCGAAATCATTCGGAAGAAACCCATTTGAATCAAACGGGAGAGGCGATGGAGGTTTTAAGAAGCTATCGTTTGGAATATCAACTTGAGATAAAGTAGAGACACAGGAGTCATCGGAGATATCGGATGGAGCGACAGAAGATTTTGGAAGTAATTTAGACTCGGACAATGTAGAGATAATAAGGCCACGCGATGGCAAAGGTAGATTATCAGGAATTTCCTTAATTTCTTGAGTAGAATTTCCAGTAGAAGTCGGTGGTTTTCCGACAACGGAGGGAAGCGAAGGTTTAAGAGAAGGTGGTTCAGGCACATAAACATCATTATGGTGTGGTTTCAGACGAGGCGAAGCGAAAATGGGTTTTGAAGGAGGCGAGATGTTTTGACACCAATTATCTTGGCGCCGATTATAGACATGACTATTACCAGACTGAAAATGAAAACTTTGATAGCCAGAGTCGAATTTTGGACGTGAAAATGAAGACTTCGGAGTAGATAAAGGAGGGATAGGCGGAGAAATAACATTAGTAATCAAATTCGATGAAGTGATAAGCGAAGATTCTTTCGAAAACTGCCATTCAGTCGAAGTGATGTTTTGTTGATTGAGGAAGAAGACGACCAGACGGGTTGGCAAAGGTTATATTGATGGAGAGTATTAAATAAATGCTTGGGAAATATATCGCGAAAAATACAACCATCAGAGGAATTAGGCTTGACAGACCAATCGATTTTAAACTTGATAGATTGGTAGAGGCCAACAGATCCCATGAAATAGGCTCCAAAATAGGGCAACCTTCAACCAAGGTCACGACTTGAAAAGGAATCGGGTGACACGAAAGACCGACATAAACATCAGGGTTAGAATTCTTGATAGGAGGACTTGACGGCGTAGGGAGAATACCAGGCGAATAAGACTTGATAAAAGGAGGTCGAGTAGGCATAATAATGAATAGGAATAACGCAACAGTTAATAAATCAACAAACAATAGTCGGAGGTTGCAACTCATGAAATGGCGGACCAGACCAATTATTACCAGAGCAAACGTCGCGCAGAATAACTCGAAGAATAAACCACGGCAAACAATTCTGGATACACTCTCTTGATCAGGATAGCTTTAGGAAGAAAATAAGACCAGGTCCAAGAGAGAGAGACCTATTTACGAAACCAAGTTAGCATTAAGCTGAAGAGCACAAACTTGATCTTGTTTTGAAGTTAAGCCCCTTCAGGATATAAAGATGCCGACGGTGCAGATGACATCATGAATCCTTAACTGCAAGGAACCATTTCGCGGAGGTGGCTTATGCTTGCCACTCAGACCAAAAGAGGATGCGACCCTCTCTCCGTTGCACCAGAAACGACAAAATGGTCACCCAGGACCGATCCACTGAAAGCGGACTGGACGAGGGAGTCAGGAATGGATGAAAATTATGGAGTGAGCATGAAAATGACCACCCCACCTAGTCCGAATCAACAAAAATGCACTTCCGGGTGTGCTTCAAAGTAGCGCGATCCATCACCGACCCATCTGCAGCCAGAATGTAGATAAAATCGAAATCGATCCCATACCGAGAGAACCCAGAGTCCCTAATCCTTCCCATAAATGTGCGGATCTCATCCCCCCGCATCCGGAGGTGGCTCTGCAAAGCAGACGACATAGGAACCCCAGGATCCTCATCGTCTCCGAAAATCTCGCCTTCCTCAACAAAAATGAATGAGCCAGCGATTAAACGGTAATCCAGGTTTCCAACATCCCGAGGGAAATCCCAGTCCAGAGCCTCACGAGACTCCACATGCAGCTCTTTCAGTTTCTGCACAGCCAATGAATTATCGACCAAAGAGTCACTGTCAGAATCAACAGCTTCCTCCATGAACTCAACCACCAGTGCTGAGCTCAGAGGTGGATCCAAAGGACCACCCGCATCAATGCCCGAGGAGGCAGGTTTCTTCGCAGGCGGCTCATAGCCACCCAACGAATCATCCATGACCTCAACCTGGGCCCCTGGCTGGGACGAAGAAGGGGCGACTGAATCGGTCATGACCTTTTTCGACTTCCTTCGACGAGGCTTACGCTTACACTTAGACCCCGTAAGGGTCGCAGCGCCAGTGTCGGCACCCGAAGAAGGCTTCTCCATCAACTTCGTGACAGTGACCTGCTTCTTTGGACAGTGGCGAGACTCCTGTCTCACCACTCCACAATTGAAACAGGTACGAACCTGCCCCTGGTGATAGACCAGCCCAGCATGACCGCAGACACGAACACGCATGGGGATGGCCTCTCGCATCTCCATTAAGAGCTTGACTGTCCCAGTCCTCACGTTCCGGAACAGCACGTAGACAATTTGGCACACCTCCCCATAGCGACCGAAGAATACTTTTAATTTCTCCTCCTCCGGTATACCATAGGGCAGGTGCATCACAGTGACCCAGGTCCGCTTCTTGTGGCAAAGGGGCCGGATCTTACAAGGAAAACCACGAATGATAATACCAGCCACGATGATGTTTTCCAAAACCTCTGGTGACTGGCACCAAATACGGAAGCGATCAGAGCGCAGACACTGGATCTGGGCAAAGTACTGGCTCGTAGGAGAGAATTCCTTCTCTAAAGCGTCCCATACTTCCCCCGGCGACAGCTTCGGTTTTCCAGCCAAGGCCAACGAAGGAACGGTGACCACGGCACAACGATCGGGGTACGGCACGTGGCTGGAAGGTCCCGAGAAGGACCACTACTGGGATTACTCCCAGTAGCACAGTCACCAACCACATCTCCCATAGTCCGTACCGGCGTAGTAATACTCGAAGAGGGCGAGGCAGTGTTACTAGCCTGTAAGCTGGAGCATGGATCCACCACCTGCACCCTAACAGCACTCGAACTCGTAGAACTCGTAGAGGCCATGAGAACTGTTTAGCCAGCCGGCCTGTTGGGGGTGCAAAGCATCCTCAACCAACAGGTGATCAACTGACAACGAGAACAGAACCAACTGAAACTCGTAACATCACAAACCTACTGAGAAAAAGCCAATAGGCCGAGAAGCGATAACGACCAATAAAAAAGTTATGTTTTGCCCGGGAAGAAGCTGAAGCAACGATGTGGTTCGACCCAGGTCAGCCCACGCGGTCGAAGCGTCTGAAAGAAAAAAAAAAGAGAAAGGTGTCTACGACACGGGGTATTCGCAGGCGGTCACCCATCCAAGTACTAACCCTGCCCGACCGGGCTTAACTTCGGTGATCAGACGAGAATCGGTGCTTTCCCGGTGGTATGGTCATAGACATTCGAGGAGGTGAAAATATCGCGGTCGTTCGGCGTTGTGGCACGAGAGGTCGACGAGGAACATAAGAACGGTGAAATCGAATGTTCCACGAAGTTGTGTGCTCGTGTTGGATGAGTTTGCTTTGGATTGGTTCATTGTAAGGGGACGAGCGCGAACGCAGGTCCCCACTACCAGAAATTATACACTCGAGTTACCCACATTTGGGGTAATTGCAGGAGTCAACCCAGTCGAAGTGCAATGAGAGGGCCTCATCCTGAGAGGACTTCCTTATTGATCAAAGTACCTCTCGCATTAAGTATGCATGTGTTTGTCGCAGAAAGCCTATGACCGGGTACTACGAGTCAGCGGCATGTGGTTAATAGGGTAATTTGCCGGCAACTTAATTTCGACAACCAGAATGCGAAGTGAGCAAAAATGACGAGAGAAACGTGCTTACCCCTGCCGGTCTTCAACAACGGTGTTGTCGTGCGGCGTTGAACTCGATGTGTGCGGGTGGACTGATGTGGCGGTGGGGCACTGGGTTGATGATGGGTTTTGCTGATATCTGTAAAATATAAAGAATTGATGTGCAGAATTAGCGGAAGGAAGCCGTGTATGTACTTGTGTTGTTGATGAGTTTTTGCTTTATTTTCGATGGTGGTTTTCTTCCCCGAAGGGAAGTGGGCCGTACTCGGAGGTAGTGCAATACCGAGACAACCCGTGGCCAGGGCGAAGGAAGCTTCAATCCCATGGCCGAAGCCCAAAAATCAGTTTAATATATGAGCCAGGCGTTCAGGCCCGGATTAACCATGCGCGGGGCCCGTGGCATATTATCAGCGCGGGGCCCCTTGACCGCCCCACCCCAGGCACTTTAAACGCTGAATTCAAAGACTCAAATATATAATAAAGATTCGATATATTTTGTATTGCATGCGTTGAAATTTGAACAGTCGCCTGCATATTCACCGAAACAATAAATACAAATAATTATATTTAAACTGATATTTTATGAAGTTTATATGAATAACATATAACAACTAAACGAAAATAGATTATTTACATGGTAAAATAGAACATATGAGCAATATCCGCATATACATGATTGGTATGGGCATGTAACAATTGTCATTTGAGTCTTATTCTGCAGATGTTTTGTACACGTTATGCTTACGCGATTTTTGAAGAGCAAAATCGTTAATAATCGAAGACATATCAATTTTCCGCAAAAGTTTGTTTTCGATGCTAAGAAGAGTGAGGTTATTTAGTCGCTCCTGTTTCATGCATGCTCGGAGCTGACTCTTGATTAATTTGAGTTTGGAAAACGACCTTTCACCAGAACAGTTCGAAATCATCAAACTTAAATAAATGCGGAATGCAATCACCGTGTGAAGTCTGTACATTCGCATTTCCAGCGACTCCACGTTTAAATGGATGTCATCATCATCTTTCGTTATGACCAATATGACGGATTCGTCATCAGACTCGTTGTCAGAGGATGTGTCGGTCGTAGCTTGGGCTGAAGAAGTTGCAGCTACAGCTGAAGATGTAGTTGTATCTAATGATTTTTGAGCAAATTCTGTGTTGAGAAAACCAGAAAACTGTAATAATTCGTCTGGCAGACAGGCTTCTAAATCCGTTGGGTATGCCTCTTGGAGGCTCTTTGCACTTTGGATCACTTCTTCATCTGGAAGATCCTTGAGGTTTCGCAGGAAACCAAACTTTGCAGCAATGCCAGTGTATGCGCCCAGTCGTTTCCGCAACTCGGCGTCAAGGCAATCAATTATCACCAGGAAACTACCCATACGGAACTTGTCGGCTGGAGTCTGTGGCACTTCAGGCGCTGATCCTGGCTCGTCGTAACGGCGATTTCGTTGACGGACGCGTCTAACTTCGTCCACGAACTGGTCACATTCACTGAGCTTCTTCCCTTTGGCGCAAAACTCTTCAAATCTTTCCCGCAGCTTACGGACAAACTCGATTAGGGATTCGTAGATTGCAACTGCAGAGTTGAGATCTTGGTCGGCTGATTGCAGGACTTGACTGTTGCCGTGAAAACGATGCAGGATGTGGTGCCACAAAGCTGCGAGTATTCCAGTTTCGAGTTGGTTCATATAGGAGGCCATACCACGAGCTTCTGCTTTAATTTCGGGTTTCTCCTCATCGTCATCAGCGATTTCTTCCAAAGCAGCATTGATTTCGTCATAACCCTCAACTAGAGCCTTCGTAGCGTCTGCACGTGCCGACCAGCGAGTATCAGACATGCGTTTGACTGTTGGTCGACTTTGGCTTGAAAGT
The DNA here is from genome assembly GCA_964035015.1 of Corallium rubrum. NCBI lineage: Eukaryota > Metazoa > Cnidaria > Anthozoa > Scleralcyonacea > Coralliidae > Corallium > Corallium rubrum. The sequence continues at coordinate 17,397,239 of OZ035997.1, forward strand.
TGATTAGTCAAAATTTTCCAACGATGGGTTGAGGCAACAAAAAAGGAGTAAAGGCGTTGAACGAAACCGAAGAACTTAACAGCTAGCTCGCAACAACCAACGGCAGACTGACCAACAAGATTGAGGGAATGTGCGGCACAGGGCACATACTCAGCCAGGTTACATTGTTCTCGAATAATGGCCTGCATGCCATTATATTTCCCACTCATATTGCTCGCATTGTCGTACGACTGGCCGCGGCAATTAGCAACATCAATGTCATTCGTTTTTAAGAACTTGAGCAAGCTTTCCGCTAGTTCTTTTCCACTGTGACCTTGCATGTCGAGGAAAGTCAAGAATCGTTCAACAGGACCCGATGGCAAAACGTACCGAAGAATGCAGGTGAGTTGGTCAACATGAGTAATATCGGGAGTTGAGTCTACTGAAACCGAAAAATACTTCGCAGACTTTACTTCCGTAATGATATACTCTTGCACACGATTTGCTAGCAAATTGATAAACTCTTCGCAAATTGTCTTCGACACATAGGAGGTGTGACCCCGTCCCTTGTTTGCGTTATTGTTGATGTGTTGCGCTAGGAATGGATCGAACATGGCCAACAATTCCAGTGTGCCCAAGTAGTTGCCGTTTGTGGGTGATCCAATAACCTCATCTGAACCACGAAATGGTAAACCGCGCTCCGATAGGTAACGGATAGTTTCTGCTATCCGTTTAAGCACCCCACGCCAATACTCGCGCTCCGCATTCACCTGTCTAACCAACTCTGCATCAACGCGGCAGCCAGCATCACTGCGTTGGAGTAGCTTAATCATGGCCTCTCGGTGCACTGCACTTTTTTCGTGACGGGGAATGGATTGAGAAGCGCGTTTCCAGTCCTTGTATCCCTGCTTCGCAAAAACTGAGCTGTCGGTCATCAGTTTACATGCAAAGCAGAACACTGAATGTCCAGATGGCGAGTAGCAGAGCCAGGTTCGAGAATGTTCCTGTTTTGTCAGCTGATGCGTGTATGTGAATAAGCTTTTCTGACACTGCCGACTATAATTTTCTCCCTCGTATCTGGTAGAAGACGCGCTAAAATCTGCATTCGAGTTTCTGCATTGGCTGCTTCCCTTTGTTGCCCAGTATTCCCTCATACTGTCCGAAACACTAGCAGGCCATAACCCCAAATCACTGGAATATGCATCGGTACAACTGGACGGATCATCTGATGTTAGAGATTCAGCAAACATACCAGGTTCCTCAGGTACAGAATCAGTCACTGTTGTCGAGATCGGAGTGGTCGACTCACCAGAAGCATCTTCATCCTGTTGCGGAGGTTGGAAATCCGTGACGCGATCTTCGCTGCTACCAGTTGCATTGCCACCGCTGCTCTTGGGAAAAAGTTCGGATATTTTTGGCACTTTGCTCAAGGCTTTACTTTCCCGTGCAACTCGTTCTTCCCTTGCCTTCCGTTTCGTTGCTCCAGATTTATATGTGCGATTTTTTTCACGGTCGCGGCCACCGCTACTAGAACTCATAGCAATTGCAAACCTAAAAATAACTCTAGCATAAATTTTCAGGGAAGACCGCTGGCAGGGGTATATGTATTTAGGTATGTCTAGTAAACGATATCACACAATTTAAAGCGGCAGGTTTCTATTTTGTAAGCTATTCTATTTTACAATAAATAAATTATAACTAGAAATAGTTAACACTAAACTGCACCCGTCTGATTATGATATACTGGTAGCCGTGGAGATAATACGTGTATCTTCACTGTTAATTTTAAGGAGTTGATACTACTCCAAAAAAGGAGTAAAAAAAAAAGGTACCAGTTGACTCTGTTTTGGGAGTATATTTTACTCCATCATATTAACTCCATTTTTAGAGTACTTTCTACCTCACTAATGGAGTAATATTTACCTTTGCAGGAGTAAAAAATACTCTAGTTTAAAACTTCACTCTCATTTTGGAGTAAAAAATAACCCAAAAGTGGAGTAAATTTTATTCCTATGGGGGTTAAAAATACTCTGATTTAATTTTACTCTCATTTTGGAGTAAAAAATATACCAAAACTGGAGTAAATTTTATTCCTTATGGGGGTGAAAACTACTCTAATTTAGAATTTTACTCTCATTTTGGAGTCAAAAATATACCAAAGGTGGAGTAAATTTTATTCCTTATGGGGGTGAAAATTACTCTAATTTATAATTTTACTCTCATTTTGGAGTCAAAAATATACCAAAGGTGGAGTAAATTTTATTCCTTATGGGATGAAAAGTACTCTAATTTAGAATTTTACTCTCATTTTGGAGTCAAACATATACCACAGGTGGAGTAAATTTTATTCCTTATGGGGGTGAAAAGTACTCTAATTTAAAATTTTACTCTCATTTGGGAGTCAAAAATATACCAAAGGTGGAGTAAATTTTATTCCTTATGAGTGTGAAAATTAATCTAATTTTGCTCTCATTTTGGAGGCAAAAATAGTAAAACTGCAACAAATAAAGGAAGCAAATTTTAATAAACATAACACTTTGGTCATAGGTACAAGGTCAAGGATTATAATATCTATAATTATTTATGCTGGTTAACGGTATACAAAAACTTACATCCATTACGGTATTACTAATACTGCATGTCAATTACATAGATAATCACCCAGGAATACATTCTTAAGGTTGCTAGCATACTCAATATTAAATATATAATAACAAGCAATTAACAATGCAGTCAATACTAATGCTTGTGACACAGGCATTCCAGAGTTCAGCTTCAGCACCACCTTTCCTTCCGCAGCCAGATATAATGGCACAATGTCACCAACATGCCCCCCTCCAATTAGTTTTGGGGCAAGCGTATCTTCGATGATGGCATTGATTGAATCATCATCCTAAGGGAAAAAAATATCTAAATTTCACAATGCTACAATGTATCTACCCTTCGTCATAGACGCTGGTGGGTGGGCGAAATGTGGGAGGGGGGCTAATTTCAAAAGATGGGCCTGTAGTTATCAAAATTAACAACAAATATGTAGTCTATAATGTATCCCACAGTGCTTTTTTAAGAATTCATCAGTGGATGGGGGGCATCAATGGAAATTCTCCCCTGGAAATTTTTGTATCTTCGAGCCTTGTGATCTTGACTTTCTGCATTTTCAGATGGCATACTGTATTGAATATCATGCAACCAAACACTTACCAAACAAATTTTCAGTAGCTCGCCAATTCCTTTACTACTCATTAACTTTGGCAAAAGGATGATTGCTGTGGCATCTTCAATCAGAACAATACTTTTGATTGGTTGGAACAGTGCTGTTTAACAATATTCTTTTGCAACTAGGTGTATCAACCAATATGGCTATGTAATGTAATGTTACTGTGAATGCAGCTAGAAAATCAACCAGTTGAAGAATAAGCCCTTTACTATTATTGCACAAGGCCCTTCCTTTGATGAGCAACATTGTTTGGGATTAGACAGAGAAAAGTAACAAAGTAGGGTGCAGTTGGGGGCATTCCAGCTTGTCCTGTGTCATGTAGACTGGGTCTTATAATTCCAGACTCAACACATTAAGGTGCAATGCACCCTGATGCACCATACAGTACTTTGTTATTTTACTCTAATGCCAGATGATTTTACTCATCAAGGGGAGACTCTTGCACCTTAATGGGTTGGACAAAACTATCTGCCAAGGTCTCTTGTTAACCCATTGTGCACCCTACTTTGTTATTTTACTCTGTCTAACGCAAGACAATTTTGCTCATCAAGGCTAGACTCTCGCACATTAATGGGTTAAAGCACTAGTATATAATAAAGATATTGAGTGCATTAAAGATGATGTATATAAATTACCACAGTTACATGTCATGTACAAAGGGTCACACTACAGTTTATAGTTTAAAAGTAAAAACTGCTGCACCCATGCACCCATATGTAATTACAGTATATGCTTTGTTGGGCACTAAGGTACATGTATTTTAATATAAACCCGGTAAATAAAGTTATATTTAAGATTATTAGACTTTACCAATATGAGGCATAAATGTTCGTGAAATTATGTCCACTCGTTTCTAAGTTTTTTGCTTCTCTGCATTAATGCATTACAGAATATCTCCATATTCGTCCTTTGGCAGCTTTATGTATTAACACGCAAAGTAAATTCTTGTTCACACGACTTGTATAGCCTCCAAATACAAGCAAATCACTATGCACATTCAGTAAACAATTTGGTTGAATAGCCGCCATTTTGAATTCTACATGTAAAAGCTATTACGGGGGGAGTTAAATTTACTCTTTGGGGAGTCAAAATGACTCCTGGAGTAAAAATTAGGGAGTAAAAATTACTCCGTTATATTTACTATTTTGGTGGAGTTATTTTTACTCCTTTGCGGGAGTCAAAATTACTCTTGGAATAAAAATTAGGGAGTAAAAATTACTCCGTTATATTTACTCTTTTGGTGGCGTTAAATTTACTCCTTTGGGGGGAGTCAAAATGACTCCTGGAGTAAAAAGTAGGGAGTAAAAAGTACTCCGTTATATAGGGAGTAAAAATTACTCCGTTATATTTACTCTTTTGGTGGAGTTATTTTTACTCCTTCGGTGGAGTTAAATTGACTCTCAGTGGAGTAAATTTTGGAATGTATACCAAAGTGGAGTAGTTTTAACTCCATCTTGGGAGTAGATTTTACTCCAATTTTTTTACTCTCCCGAGAGGAGTTATTTTAACTCCCATGGTGGAGTTAAAATGACCCCTTGAAATTAACAGTGTTTATACTAGGGGTGCAACTTGATCCGATTCCGTATAAATCAGCTGGTTCGAAATCACAACAATAAAATGTGCTTCTGACTAGATGTCCACTATCTATATTGTCTATATAAAACTACTTACAACTATAAAATACGCTGTTGAAATAAAGCTGTTAATCTCACGAACCCGTCGATTCCCGTCGAAATCACAACTATAAAATGCGCTTCTACTTGCCTTTTAAGAATAAACTATCTTAATAGTTTACACAATAATCAAATGCGCTTCTACCTTGATTAGTCCAAAATAATAAAATATCACACAATTTAATACGCAAGCGTCTATCATGTCGCAAGCCGCCCCATCTCATCTGAAATTAATTACAATAAATCCCGTCACTGTCAGTAATCGTGTAGTGCCTAAGGCGTGTTGTATATATTTGTAATATGAGTTCACGGAGTTGTTAGAAATGCCGCAACGGGGTAGCAAAATACGTTCGGGAATCGGGCCCCCCCTTTTTTGAATTTTGGGGCATCACTTTTTTAACTTAGGGGCCCCGTGATGTCTTTGCTCATTTTTTAAAAATTTGGGGGACTAGCTTCCTTTTTGGGACCTCGCTTTTTGGGGGCCCGCGCTGTTTGCCGTCTTTGGGCCCCCGCGCTTTTTGGGCCCCGCGCTGAAGCACAGAAACAGTTAAAAAAAATTCGAAAAGAGTAAGCGCGGGGCCCCCAGAAGCGCGGGGCCCGCGGCATATGCCGCTTCTGCCATATGGTTAATCCGGGCCTGCAGGCGTTGCCTGGCATATCAGATATTAAGCTGATGAGAACAGAGTTATAATATATTTGCTTTCAAAATCAAGTTACAAGTAGTGACTAAGTAGGTTATTTACAAAGGTTACTAATGACATAGTAGTTTATGCTTAATATAACATATATCATTGTAGAGACCATAAAATATAAACAAAGAGAAAGAAAAAGATTCAATAGAAAAATTGAAGATCGATCAGGGGGGGGGTCTGTGCGGTTATCAAACTTTATTTGCAGGGAATTTCAGGAGATAGATGAAGTCGGGGAAAGAAGGTAGAGAAAGAGCAGAAGTAGAATCAAGGAAAAAGCTATCAGCGAAATTTTCAAGAGATTTAGCGAAAGAGTAATACAAATCTATAGAACTAAATATATTGTTCAGCACGTCAAGTTCAGTTAATTGATGTAAATAAAACATATCAATAGCTCGATAAAAGTCATCATGCTTAAGATTAAATTGTTTGCACGACTCAAGAACGAATGAGTTAATATTGTCCTTTTTCACTTTATTACAGTGAAATAAGTGTAAAGCAACCAGGTGGGAGGGAACGACTTGACCACAAAGGCGACAATTACCAGGAATGTTCATACAATGTGACGAAATATCAGAGTCGAGACAAGACAAAGACAAGACAAAAAGAATTTATTTACACCCTTTTACAACAAGTTAACAGTATTTTTTTTATATTACATGAAAAGAAATTCAAGTGAGAGTGAGGGACACCTGTAATAACCATATATGGGCTAATCGAGACAGGTGTCCTTTATTAAGTACATATAATATGTTATAAAAGGAAGAAAGTCAAGACAAGCTTGATGGTAATTAGAAAATAATTAACATAAAGGTAAAATTGAATTCATACAAAATGAGATGAGCCAAAAAAGAAAGAAAAGAAAAAAAGAAAATAGAAAAATAACTGTGGTCAGTTTTATATATTGTATACATGATGTATATAATAACAATGCATAAGCACTGCATTATATTAGTAATTCATTATCAGCAATTTCTTTAGTTTTCTCTTAAGTGTGGATAAAGAAAGAGTTTTTAAAGATTCATCAATGTCATTCCAAATCTGTGGGCCTATATACTTGATTCTAAATTTTCCATAATTGGTACGAACACGAGGGAGAGAGAATGTTGACCTGGAAGCTAACCGAGTACCATACTGGTGTTTACTTCGTACTTCGGAAAAGTAGTCACTGAAAATTTCGGGTAGTTTTCCATGGCTGTAGTTATGAAGAAATACTGCAGTATTGAAATGCACAATATCTGCAAATTTTAATATGTTTAATTGTTTAAATAGAGGAGAGGTATGTTCTCTAAAACCGGAAAAATTAATAATACGGATAGCCTTTTTTTGTAAAATAACTAGAGGTTTTAAATTTGACTCATAAGTATGTCCCCAAACGGTAACACCGTATGTTAAATATGGAAAAATAATAGAATAATATAATTGAATTAAAACATGTGTATGAACGAAATGTCGCAATTTTGATAGTACACCAATACCCCTGGCTAGCTTCTTAGATAGCTCATGAATATGTGTCTTCCAGTTTAAGTTGCAATCAACAATTATTCCCAAGTAGTTAACACTTTCTAATTCAGCTATGTTTTGTCCTCTTATTGAAAATTTCATTTTATAATTACATTTTTTTGTGGAGGGTGGAATATTACAAAATTTGATTTAGAAGCATTAAGGGACAATTTATTGGCACACAGCCATTGATCAACAAAATGTAATTGGGTGTTAACTTTAGTTTCTAAATTAAGTAAGGATTTATCAGTGCAAAGCAAGTTAGAGTCGTCAGCAAAAAGATGGAATTCCAAAAGGGATGCACAATTGTAAAAATCATTAATATATAAAAGAAACAGCAAAGGCCCAAGAACAGACCCTTGTGGAACTCCACAGGTAATATACTGTGGTGCAGAGGAAACATTATCGATTGAAACAAACTGGGTCCTTTTACTCAAATACGACTGGAACCAGTCACTCACAATTCCCCTAATTCCATAATATTCTAATTTTTTAATTAAGATACTGTGATCAACAGTGTCAAAAGCCTTAGTCAAATCTAAGAAAATACCACATGCAAAAAGTTTGTTTTCTATAGCATTTTGAATTTTGTCTGTTATCAAGTGTAATGCATGATCGGTAGAGTGATTGGCACGAAATCCAAACTGGCCCTTAAAAAATACATTATTTTTATGAAAAAAATCAATTAGTCTGTTGTTCATTACGTTTTCCATAATTTTATTAAATATTGATAAAAGAGATATGGGACGATAATTTGATAATATTTTTCGTTCACCCTTTTTATAGATAGGGATTACCCTAGCCATTTTAAATTGGTTTGGCACAATGCCAGTTGAAAAAGAGTAATTAAATAGGAATGCTAATGAGCCGGACAAAACATGTTTGAGACTCTTAAGTAGTTTACAAGGAATGCTAAAAGGACCAGTGGATTTAGATGCATTTAGATTTTGGATGTCACACTATCTCTCCAGCAGGAACTGGAAACAAAACAAAACTATTCTTAAGGCGACTATTCATAAATTTGTCAAAGCTAGTATTACTTTCGGGAACTTTTGAAGCCAGATCAGGGCCAATTGATGTAAAATAATCATTGAAAGCATTCGCAATGTTTTGCTTATCATTTAACATCAAGCCATCAATTTCAATTTTTTTGAGGAATATTATGAGATGTTGTTCCTCTGAGATTTATTATTTGCTTAATCCCTCTCCAGGTTCTTTTAATATCATTGTTGGCTTGCAGAAAAAAATTAGTATAGTATTTTTTTTACTTATAAGTAGTAAATGTTTTCATTTATTTCTATAATATTTAAATTTAAATGAAAAATATTGATTTTTATATCTGAGAGTCTTTATAAAGCTTATTTTTCTTAGCAATAGAGATTTTTATACCCTTAGTTATCCATGGCTTGGTTTCAAATTTTGATTCCCTTTTAGTAAGTTTTTTAAAAGGTGCATGTTTGTCCACAATAACATTAATTTTATTTATGAAAGAACCAAAAATTGAGTTTATATCATTAGCCCCAGCAAAGAGCTCATCCTAGTTACTACTCTGAACTTCTGTCACAAAACTCTCTCCGTCAAAATTGCTATAATCTCTTGTAAATATTGCTTTGAGTAATGAGACATGGAAAGTCATTGATAACCAAAAAATTAGGAAGGTGATCTGTAAGATCATACAAGAAATTACCACTGATCACATCATGTTCAATAGAATTAAAAAAAATATTATCAATCAGTGTAGCGGAGTGATCAGTTATTCTTGTAGGTTTAATTATATGAGGTTGAAAAAAGTAAGAAGCTAAAGTATTAATAAAATCACCTGTAGGTTTGTGTGATTCAAAATTTAAAAGGTTTAAATTATAATCACCCAATAAGGTACATAATTTACATTCGTTAGAAATGTTGGGAATAGCTGAGTAAAGGTAATCAGTGAAATTTTCTAAGTCACTATTAGGGTGTCTATAAATCACAGCACAAACAATATTACGAGTCTTTCGATGGATTTCAATCCATAGACATTCATAGTCATTTGTTGTAACACACAAATCATCTCTCATGTGATATTGTATATCATCTTTGACATACAAACCCACACCACCAGCATTTTGAATTGTTGGCTGAGAGAGGAACTCATATCCAGCAATGGAAGTATTAGTAATACTACTTTTACTTGCTAATAATCTTGTTTCTGATAACCCTATGATACTAAAATTATGCTGCAAATCAGCTAAGAATGTCAGCATATTATCATAATTAGCACAGAGACTCCTTATATTAATGTGGATCAGTGAAAAGGGATTTTTGCTGATTGCATTCCCAATATTCTGATCACTACAAAATTCACTAGGTGTATAATAATTAAAGTTCACATTATCAAGTAAGTTACTATCAACATCTGAACCAGTAAGATTAGGGATGTTGGTTAAAGAGGAGATTAGCTCAAGTTTACGTAAATTGGTGAGCCGATCATTACCGGACGAATGGTAGTCAGAATTAACGTTTAAATGAACACCCAGATGATTCTGATCAACCATAATAAAACTTAAACATCAGTAAATAAATAAATAAAGGAACTTATCTATTAGCACCGTAGTTTATCCAGATCATCTTGACTGGTAATAGTCCGAGATGGAGAAGACTCATTCTTCCTCAGATGGATTCGACCTTGGTTAGTCCAGATGTATTTGAAATTTTAGTCATGACGAAATTTTAGACAGTCTTTAAATAACACCCTGTTCTTAGCTGTCAAGCTTTCTGCTATATAAATATTTTTCTTGGATATTCTGCCAAGGTCAGTAAGATCCTCAGTCGTAATTCCATTAAGCTTTTTACGGCTCCTGTAGAAAAGTTCCTTAGTTTCACGTCTCACAAATTTCACAATAATCTTCGGAAAGAGAACAGCAGGGTTGATTTTTCGACCAGGAGCGGTCACACCAGTACCAACCCGAGAACTATATGATGCTTCATTTCTTGGCAGTCTATGGGATACAGAAATATCAACTTCACATAAGACTACATCCATTAATCGTCCAATTTCTATTACCAGTTCATTGGTATTTTCTCCATCGGTTACTGGCACGCCCGTGATCTCACAGCAATCCCTACGCTGATATTGCTGGATGTCGTTCAACTCTTTGGACAGATTGTTCACTGTATTAGTTAATTTTGAATTCTCATTTGAAAGCCTAATAGACTCTTGTTTTAGGAACTGATTCTCCCGAGTGACTTCTTCCAAACTACCTTCCAATTTATCAACTTTATTCTTCACATCTTCAAAGCTTGAGTTAAGGAATTTCATCGATGTACTCATTTCTTCAATCCTGTCATATAGAGGTTTCAATTTCGTGTCCAAAATGGACTCTAGATCTTTTTTTGAAATAGACATTGTTTAAACCACAGTAGAAAAACATAAAACAATAAAATAAAGGCAAAATTTTTTCAATTTCCCTTGGAGATCAAATTTACACGTCCGCCATCTTGACTCTCCCCAGGACTCTGATCACTCTCGAGGAAACCATCAAGATCAATAGGAAGCGGCGAGGGAGCACGGAGGTAGATTTTATTAGGGAGTTCAATGTCTTCTTCATCAGAAACGTATTGTTCGGAATTCGAAGTAGGATTGGAGTGAGGAAGGTTGGAATTTGGAGAGAAAACAAGTTCGGTTCTAAATAGTTCATCACAAGAATCGGCGGGAGCCATGGCAACGGAATCGGGTTTCAATACTTGAACACATTGTTCAGGAGTAGAAGACTTCGGAGGTGAAATCAATGGTTTAACAGGCGAAGTTGGCGAAATCTTCGAAGGAGATGTTGACGGAGAGAAAGATTTAGGAGAAGTAGTGTTTGGTTTCGGCGAGTGGTGCGTAGATTTCATGCGAGGCCGAGAAAATGGGAGACGCGGCGGCGGCTTTGAAGAATTAATATGTCTGGGTTGTTGTTGTTGTCGAGAAGGCGAAGGTGTAGAAATATAGCTTCCCAAACCAGAATTGTTGTAAAGATGAGGTGTAGAACGGATAGAACCATCAGCAACTTTATAGGTGGGGATAGGAGTTTTCGGGATAATAGGAGAAGGTTTAGGAGGAAAATTTGAGATGAGCCACTCGAGGCGAAGAGATAATTTATTCATTGTTGAGGAAGAAGACCACGAAGGTTTAGATATGTTATAATATGAGAGGGATTTGAGGATATTTGGTGGGAAAAATTCGTTGAAAACACAACCAGGAGAGGTGGGAGAAGTAGACCAGTCAATTCGGAGTTTAACAAGCTTTTCGGAGAGGGATAAGTCCCAGGAGTTGATCGAAGTAATTGAGCAGCCTTCGAGTAGCGACACCACGGGAGAAGGAACAGGATAGGATGAAGGTAAAATAAAATCGTTGAGGTTGCGAGATTTGAGCGGAGGTGAAGACGGAGTAGGTAGAAGTCCAGACGATAATGACGATGGAGAGTACTGAGGAAAGGCCATAGTTGAATACATAACGAAGATAAATGAAATTATAATGAGCACTTCACAATAATGGCGGCGGCAGACGAATAATAATCAAGTGATAAAATGCAAAAGCTTAAAATCCAAGCGGGAATACTTCGGACAGCCAAACCAATATTACCACAATGATTACGACAGATTAAAAAGGCAGAAAAGAATGTTTGACCACGATGGAAACCTAATGGCAAGACCAAGTGAGCATTAAGCTGAAGAGCAACCCTACACTTGATCTTGTTTTAAGTTAAAACTCCCCGACAGATCTGAGGGCCACATCTGATGACCCCGAGCCCGACGGTGCAATGGACTCCGAAACTGCGTGAATGAAGAGTAAACCCGCGGAGGTGGCACTTAGCCACATCGATCTCGCATGAGGGCTACGAACCCTCCTCCACGCCTGAACCGACACATGAAAAATATGAAGGCCCTAAGTGTGGCATTATGAGATAATTAGTTGGAAAACTAATGATGGAATGCAATGTGGTGGGCCCCGCAGGCCAAAGCCAAAAACAGGCTTTAAAACCTCACTGGGTGTTTGCCCAAATCGGAGGCGGACCTCAGGTTTAACGTCCTTATCCGAGAAGACGACGCCGGGTACGAAGACCCGACGATTCGGGAAAATTGACCGGGAGATCCGCTGATTGACCCGCCGAAAACAGCCCGACCCCGACAACAGAAGTAACACCAATTAAGGAGACCGCTGAAGCCGAAACCGAGGCCGAAGTGACGATCACCGCCGCTATCTCCCAAAAACACACGAAACAGCTCGACCCTGACAACAGAAGTACACCAATTAAGGAGACCGCTGAAGCCAGAGCCGAGGCCAAAAAGAACACGATTACACTAATTTATACAAATTTATACAGTGCGCTCCCCCCTGTCAACGCACCGAGGTACGGAGACAGCGGGGAGATCATAATTAATACGCCGTTAATTATTACGTATTTATCACATTATCACATTATTATTAATTAATTATTTAAGTATTACTAATTACCAGGATGTTTAAGCCTAAGAAGCTCAAACCGGAGTATGAGCGCTGCACAGCTCCGCCACAAAACTCCCGAGCGAGAGTTTGCGGCGCCCGGACTCAGGTCTATCTGGGGAGCATATGCCTCTAGACAGAACCCAGGACGGAAAGGGGCGCGCAACGCAAACGCAAAGGCCCTAGGACCTCAGCGCAGAAGGAAAGCAAAGAGTACCAGACGAGTCAATGGAGCCGAGAACACCCCCGGCAAGCCATTGTGACTCGAAACCAGAAGCAGCACAATTGCGCCGAGACACCCGCAAAACAAACCGAAAAGACGATTTGATGAGCGCCAAAGAACGCAAAGTGTCAGGCTGGAGACCATTGTACCGAAAGGAGTTGCGGGCTGTCCAAATGTTGTGGCGAACAACACCGAGGAGAGCCAGCAAGCCCTTAGGGACATTGGCCGATCCAGAGAAACCGAACCTGACCTCGATAGGTGACGGACGAGGAGCACCAGGTCGGAAAGCCTGCCAAAAACCAAAAAACCAAAGCAAAAGGGACTGGGCAAAGGGACATTGCACAAACAAGTGCAACATTGTTTCAGTGCCTCCACAGTGACACCCAGGCGCCACAGGGATCTTAAAACGGATCAAGCGATCCGCAGTTGGCAAGATCCCATGCGCCAACTTCCAATTCGTGTCCCAAACAGGACGAACGAAACGAAAGACAGACAGGTTACGCCACACCGCTGACCAATCGATCGGGGTGGCAGAAAACTTCACCACACAACGATGCGGTTGCTCGGCAGACTGGCGGAGGATGACATACGCCAGCCTAGCCGAGACATCCTCGAGTGGCAAAGGAACGGAAGGCGGACGGCGAGGGATGACCAGAGCACCAGATGCTCTATGACCCCCAATAGCCAGCCAGGCAGTCATAACTGACCTGTAAAAAGGAGGCAAGCGTTGAAGAGTAGACCGCCCAATAGTTGACAAATTAAAGGCACGGTCTACAGGCTCCGCCAAAAGAGCACGACGGAGGTAGTGATGGAAGAAACACCTCCAACCAGAACCTTCTGGAGCGAAGAAACGCTTCACCCACAAAGTCGCAAGCGATTGCAGCTTTCGGGTCACATCAACCACCCCCAAGCCACCCTTGGAAAGTGGCTGCACAACGGAAGCCCGACAAAGATTCTCTGGTTTCCCTTTCCAGAGAAAAGAAAAGACAAGGCGGTTTATTTTGGTGATGACGTCATCTGGAATACAGATGACGGAGCCCAAGTACCACAGGGTACTAAGGACAAGCGTATTAATTATAACAGCCCTCCCCCGGAACGATAAAACACGATCGCGCCAAGAAGAGAGACGATTGCGCATTTTCTGCAACAAAGTCGGCCAGTCCTCATCGGCCCCCAAAATGCTCCCAAGCACCTTCAAGGGACCCGACGAGAACCGAAACGCCACAGGAAAGGAAGTACGATGCCGCCAAGGCCCTAAAAGAAGAGCTTGACATTTGGACTGGTTCAGTTTAGCCCCAGACGCGCGTTCATAACGACGAAACAAATCCACCAGAGCTAGAATGGAAGAGTCCGAAGTGACCAAGGTCGACGTATCATCAGCATATTGCGAGAGTTTAACTCGCTGGCGACCACCAGGAAGGGGGAACCCATCAATGGATGAATTCGCCCGGATCGCACATGCCAACGATTCCGCCACCAGAACATAAAGTAAAGGAGACAAAGGACAACCCTGGCGAACCCCCCGCGTAACCGGAAACGGATCCGACAGAAATCCGTTCACAATCACCCGTGAATTCACCCCAGAGTACAACAAAGACACCCACTTACAAAAAGAGGGTCCAAAACCCATCTTGACCAGGACCTTTTGCATGTAGCCCCACTCGACCCTATCAAAAGCCTTTTCCTGATCAAGAGACAGAATAGCTGCGGGCACTGCCTCTGAATTAGCATAATCTACGACGTCGTGAAGTAGACGAACGTTCTCCCCCAAGAACCGCCCCGGAATGCCACAAGACTGATCAGGTGACACCACCGAAGCAATCACAGAGAGGAGGCGATTAGATAACACTTTAGCAGCAATCTTGTAGTCCGCACAAAGCAACGTTATGGGACGCCAATTGGCTGTGTCAAGAAGGTCACCCTTCTTAAACAAGAGTGTTATCGCACCAGAGCGTTGAGTCAAGGACAATTGGCCAGAGTGAAAACAAGAGTTGATGACACCAACAAAATCCGGGCCCAACAGACTCCAGAACCGAACATAAAATTCAGCCGGGAAACCATCGACCCCAGGAGATTTGCCAGTAGCCATATGACGAAGAGCGAGCAAACACTCTTCCTCAGTGAGGTCACCCTCACACGACTCTGCCTCCACCTGAGACAATTTACGCTCGAGACTGTCAATGAAGAGCGATTGCTCCTCCTCCTCAAGAGACTGAGAAGAAAACAGCCCGAAATAAAAGTCTCGCCAGACGCAAAGAATATCAGCAGTGGAATCAGCAACAGAGCCATCAGGACGACGAACGCCACTAATGAGTCGCCGCTGACCACGAACTACCTCCTGCCGCAAGAAATAAGCCGAAGAAACCTCCCCCTCTTCCGCCCACTGAACATTAGCACGCACCTGAGCCCCCTTCGCTTCCGAGAGAAGCTCAGAGGCCAGGGCGGCCTTTGCAGTGTCGAGAAGACCAGGGAGGGTCTCGCCGTTATTAAGACGCGCCTGGATAGCAATAACCGCAGCGTTCAGCTCCTCGATTTTGCAACGCTTGGCACGAGACGAAACCCGCGACAACCGCTGAATCAAGAGCTTCAGCCGCAGCTTGCCGGCATCCCACCAAGAAGAGAGAGAAAGGAAACGACCCTTCTCAGACCGCCAATCCGACCAAAATCGTGCGATTTCAGCACAGAAGGCCTCATCCTTAAGGTGGGATGTGTTCAACTTCCACAGTCCTTTACCACGCTGCACAGCAGATGGCAAGTCAATCTCAAGGAACACATAGGAATGGTCCGAGCGAAAGAAAGGAAAAACGCCAACGGACTTGACAAGACCTAGATACCGGTTAGGCATCCAGATCATGTCAATCCGAGACCCTTGAGCCCCATTTGGCCGGCGCCAAGTGAACTCCCGAGCACCCGGGTTGGTGCCACGCCAAACGTCACAGAGGTCATACACGGCCATCAAGTCGCGAAGACTCGACGACCAATTATATGCCCACTGCGACGTCGGATTACACCCAAAACGATCAACAACAGGATCAACCACCGTGTTGAAATCCCCACACAAAAACACAGGGATGTCGCAATCAATGGCCTGATAAAAGGACTCAAAGAAAGCCGCACCATCCACCTTAACATTTGGACCGTACAAACACGCAACCTGGAAGTTAAAGTTATCGCGGCAAAACTCCGCGATAACTAACCGCCCGGCCCTGTCCCGCCACTGGTGAACGAGTTCAAAGCGCGGAAGAAACAAAATAGCCACACCACAGCTGCGTACCGTTCCGGGGGAGGACACGCACTGGTAGTTTAACTTATTATTTACACTACGGTTACTAGGCGCAAACCAACGAGAAAGCTCGCGCTCCGTGGTCGCATGCGTTTCCTGAAGACAAACGATGTCAGGAGAAAAACAATGTAGCCAGGACATAAGGGTCTGCCGGCTACCCAAAGAACGCAACCCCTGCACGTTCAAAGTAAGAACCTTGACCGCCATTAATCGGATGAGGGGTCAAGCTCCCCAGAAGGAAGAGCAGGGCGCTTGGAGAGAGTCGCCGGATCAACCGGGTCTGGACCAGCCAGATTCCCAGACTCCGTCAACAGGCCCTCGGGGTCAGGCATCTCAAGCAAAGTTTCAATATAACATTGCTCCACCGAGCAAAGCTCATCGGCGAGCGCCGAAAAAGAGTTAGCTAAAAGAAGACCCGCCACACCCGACGGGGGGTCCACTCGCGGGGATGAACGGGATTTCTTACCCGAAGTAGGCAACGGGGCCGGTCGGGTTGATTTGCGGGCACAGGCCGCCGAACCCTCCTCAGCAGTTGAGGCAGAAGACGCAGGGAGAGGAAGGTCATCCTCGCTATCGTCGCTCAACCCCCCCCTGCGAGGACGAGATTTACGCCCGACAACACGGGCGTCAGGGGAGTCAGGGAGCGGCGGGTACTCGTCCACGTGTATCTCCGACGGAGACATAGCCAGACTAGTGTCAGGCGTAAAAGTACGCTTTGACGGCCCCCCCTTCCCCCTACTCACCTTAATGGCACAGACTGGCGGATAAACGAAGTCGGTGGGCTCAGGAGCCCGGGGCAAAACTCCGACACCGGAAGTCGCCGACGCATAAGAGCGACGGGGAGAACCAGCGGTCTTGCTAGGTGGCACAAACCCACCCGCAGTGTCAGGTGGCGCAGGCCCACCTTCAGGATCAGGTGGCACAGGCCCACCCACAGACTCAGGTGGCACAGACCCACCCTCCGGACAAGGTGGCACAGACCCACCCGAATTAACAGGCGGCGCAGGCCCACCCACAGAAACAGGCGGTAAAGGCCCACCCGCAGTATCGGGTGACCCAGATACACCCGCAGTACCAGGCGACACAGATGCGACACAGATGCGCCCACAGTAACAAGCGGCGCAGATCCACCCGCAATAACAGGCGGCACAGGCCCACCCGCAGAATCAGGCGGCACAGGCCCACCTGCAGAATCAGGCGGCGCAGGCCCACCTGCTGAAACAGGCGGCACAAGCCCACCCGCAGTGTCAGAAGACACAGACACAGACACGCTCCCAGTAGCGAGCGGCGCAGATCCACCCGCCGTATCAGGCGGCACAGACCTACCCTCAGCACTAGGTGGGACGGACCCGCCAGTAGAACCTGGCCCACCTGCGGCGGAGTGCGGCGCACCCTGAGTGCGAGAACCAGGGGCAGAACGCTGGGGGCACTGCTGGGCAAAATGCCCAGAGCCAGCACACCTAAAACAGGTACGGATTTGGCCCCGATACCAAACGTGGCATGGATGGCCCTTAATTTGAACTTTCGACGGGATAGCCCGCGAAAGCTTCATCCGCAACTTAATATCCCCATTGGGGATGCCATTGACCAGGACATGCTGGATGGAGTCATCGACCCCATACCGGGAGAGGACCAATTGGACCTCGGCCAAGGGGATCCCATATGGGAGACGCGACACCGTCACCCAAGTGTAAGGGGACATGCCCGAAAACACAAGGGGATGAGTCCGAAAGGACAACCCCCGGTGAAGAGCGTCCTCCATCTTGGCGGAGCTGGTGAAAACCAGCCTCAACTCCGTGGAGGAAAAGAGTTGAATACACGCAAAATAGTCCTTAAGTGGCGCGACCACGGAGCATAAATTGCGCTGTACCTCCTCGACGGTAGCCTTAGCTTTCCCACGCAAAGCAAGGTCCGGGAGGGTGGTACGGACGGCCCGGTTTGAGTATGGGAACGACATCGTGCCCAAAAAACCGGGATCAACACACGGTCCAAGCAAAGGGACCAGAAACACACAAACAGACAAAAACACACAGACCTCAGAGGAAGAGGACCACGACCAGCCCTTCCCCACAGGGGGAGGGACGAGACGACCACGGACCGGAACACAAACACGGGCTCCAATACACCAAAGGCACCGAACAGGGCGCCGGAGCGACGAAGACACCAAACAGGGTGCCAGAAAAAACCAGACCACGAACGGTACCGAACAGGGTACCAGGAGACCACAACCAGAAGGAGGCACCAAGGTTCTAAGAAGAACCACCAGAAAGGCAAGGTCGAATGCCACCAACTGGAAACGGCGTTGTACAACTCGTAGTAGCAGTAGCAGTGTTATTAGAGCAAGCTCTAAAGCATGGATCCACTACAGTCTGCTGTAAGACTCGAAGAACTCGAAGACCACTGACGAACTCGGAGAAGACTCACGAACTTCGATCGTTTCAAAAGCCAATAGGCCGAGAAGCGATAACGACCCATAAAAAAGTTATGTTTTGCCCGGGAAGAAGCTGGAGCAACGATGTGGTTCGGCCCAGGTCAGCCCACGCGCTCGAAGCGTCTGAAAGAAGAAAAAAAGAAAAAGGTGTCTACGACACGGGGTATTCCCAGGTGGTCACCCATCCAAGTACTAACCCCGCCCAACCGCTTAACTTCGGTGATCAGACGAGAACCGGTGCTTTCCCGGTGGTATGGTCGTAGACATTGGAGGAGGTGAAAATATCGCTTTTATAGCGGTCGTTCGGCGTTGTGGCACGAGAGGTCGACGAGGAACATAAGAACGGTGAAATCGAATGTTCAACGAAGTTGTGTGCTCGCTTTGGATGAGTTTGATTTTGATTGGTTTGTTGTAAGGGGACGAGCGCGAATGCAGGTCCCCACTGCCAGAAATTATACGCTCAAGTTACCCACATTTGGGGTAATCGCAGGAGTCAACCCAGTCGAAGTGCAATGAGAGGGCCTCATCCTGAGAGGACTTCCTTGTTGATCAAAGTACCTCTCGCATCAGGTAAGTATGCATGTGTTTGTCGCAGAAAGCCTATGACCGGGTACTACGAGTCAGCGGCATGTGGTTAATAGGGTAATTTGTCGCCAACTGAATTCCGATAGCCAGCATGCCGATTAAACAAAAATGAGGAAAGAAACGTGCTTGCTCTACCCTCTCGGTGTCTTTAGCGACGGTGTTGTCGTGTGGCATCGAACTCGATGTGTGCGGGTGGACTGAAGCGGCGGTGTGCACTGTCTCGATGATGGGTTTTGTTGATATCTGTAAAATATAAAGAATTGATGTGCAGAATTAGCGGAAGGAAGCCGTGTATGTACTTGTGTTGTTGATGAGTTTTTGCTTTATTTTCGATGGTGGTGTTCTTCCCCGAAGGGAAGAGGGCCGTACTTGGAGGTAGTGCAATACCGAGACAACCCGTGGCCAGGGCGAAGCAAGCTTCAATCCCATGGCCGAAACCCAAAAATCAGTTTAATATATTAGCCAGGAGTTGTCTGGCATATCAGATATTAAGCTGATAAGAACAGATACTACACTTGATCTTGTTTTGGGTTAAACTCTCACGATTAACTAACAGACTCGACGGTGCAAATGAGGCCTGAAATCGTGTGAATGAGAGTTTTCCTGCGGAGGTGGCTACGAGCTACATCGATGTCTCATGAAGGTGATGAACCTTCCTCCACGCCTGATAAGACATATATGAGTGTGCGAAGGGTTCACTGGGTGACCTTATGAGACAAAATTGATGAAAGAACGATGGTAACGTTGAGATGTGACAAGCCCGCAGGCCATGAGAAGACTCACAACTAAAAGAACCTCACCGGGTGTTTGCCCAAATCGGAGGTGGACCTCCGGTTTAACGTCCTTATCCGAGAAGATGACGCCTAGTCAAGAGACCAGACGATTTTAATAAAAAATTGGAGATCCCCATGTGGCTCCCTGCAAGCAGGTTCCGCCGGCGCTATCTCCACACACGGTTACACACAGCTAGTTAAAAAAATGGCCTAAGGGGGACCCAAACCGGAGTATGGGCCATGACACTGTCTCGCCTTAACTGACACCGAGCAGTATCAGAAGACACCTAAAAAGTCGGTCTTTCCTGGAGAGAGTGTCTACAAGAAAATAAGGAATGGGAGACGCGTTAAAAACGATAAAAGAGGCCCGAGTGGCCATAGTAAAATGAGCGCTCTGACTGAGCGGGGACGCAATTTGCTCCTGGTATGTCAGCAGAGCGTTGGAGTAAAAACAACGCCCCCTTCCAGAGTGATCGAACCAAAAATGCCTCCAGCCAGCCAGACGTCATTAAAGACTGAATAGCTGCAGTGGTGCCTCTGAATTCGGAGAAGAAACCAAAACGATGATCGACAACGCCTTAAAACAAGACGATGATCCGGTTGAATGCCATCAAAGTGGTGCGCATTCCGGGCAAGCCAGATACCATGACGGAGGATGCGCATCAGTGGTGCAAAGCCCAAAGGAACTCCAGAAGGACGGTCAAAACCGAATAAGATTTCCTTCCGAGAAGGCCATGGGGAACGAGGATGAGCCTGTCCCAGCAGGGAAGAAAACCAGCCAAAAAGTGGGTTCGTAAAGGATGGACCAAGTCCTCTACTGCACCACAGTGACATAGAGGAACAACATTGGACATGTGAAACCGGATGAGGTGGTCAGCGGTGGGGAGAATGCCATGAGCAATCAGCCACGAGGTGTCTTGAACTGGGTGGAGGAAGCGCCATAGACCCATGCATGCCCACATGTAATTCCAACGAATGGGACCCAGAAACCCGAACTTGGCTACACAGCTGTGTGGCTGGTGAACTGCCAATGACCGGTAAGCTACACTGGCTGACAATTCAGCAAGGGGAATTGGTGCAGCGTTGCCATGAGGAACGAACCAGGCACCGAATGCACGGCACCCCCCATGCTTCGAGGACGGACCGGTAAAACGGAGGCAAATGGCGCAAGGTCGCGGGAGACACAGACGTTAATTCAAGGACCCGACTTACGGGTTCCGCCAAAAATGCGCGACGGAGATAATGGGTGAAAAAGCACTGCCAACCGCGATCCTCGCCAAGGATGAAACGTTTGACCCACAGTACCTGCAAGGAAAGGACCTTACGGGATACGTCCACAACACCGAGCCCGCCACAATCGGGGGGCTGGGTGACAGACTCACGTCGAAGCCACTCCCGCTTTTTACCCCAAACAAAGGGGAACACGAGAGCGTTGATCCGCTGGGTGACATCAGGTGGCATTGTGCTGACCGAAGCCAAGTACCAAAAGATACTTAGACCCAAAATGTTGGCAATGAGGGCCTTCCGTGGAATGACAAGGAGTGACGAGACCAAGAGGACAAAAGGAGCTCGAGTTGCCCCACGAGAGGACCCCAGTCCTCTCCACCATCATTGGCGACGCGACTTCCGAGGGCAACAATGCAAGTAGAGGACCACTGGAGCTGAACCGGAAGGGACATGCGAGAACGCCATGGGCCGAGAAGGAGCCCATGGCACTTACGTTAGTTCAACTTTGCACCCGAGGCTTGCTCATACCACCCAAAGAGGCTGAACAAGTTAACCATTGACTCGTCTGAGGCAACAAGGGTAGTCGTGTCATCAGTGTATTGAGACAGCTTGACTCATTTACGCCCTCTAGGGAGGGGAAAACCATCAATGGATGAGTCTGCATGAATCGCGCAAGCCAAAGATTCCACCACCAGAACGTACAACAATGGCAAAAGGGGACAACCCTGATGTACTCCCTTGGAAACCGAAAATGGCATTGAAATGAAGCCGTTCACCATCACCGCTGAGGATACACTTGTTACAGCAAATTCACCCACTTCAGGAAAGAGGGGCCAAAGCCCATCTTGACTGGAACCTTATTCATGTAAGACCATTCGACCAGGTCGAAAGCCTTTTCCTGATCTAATGACAGAATGGCTGCCGGTATCGCTTCGGAATTAGCGTAAGCAACAACATCATGAAGGAAGCGCACATTTGCCCCCATGAATCTCCCCGGAATACCGCAAACCTGATTGGGACACCCAACGGAAGCGATGACTTTAAGAAGGCGGTTAGCTAACGCCTTAGCTGCGATTTTGTAGTCCACGCATAGGAGGATGATAGGACGCCAGTTTGCCGTATCGAGGGTATCGCCCTTTTTAAACAAGAGGGTAATTGCCCCCGAACGCTGGGACTTAGAAAGTCTTCCACAATGGTGGCAGGAATTTAGAACAGCGACAAGGTCAGGGCCTAACAGTCCCAAAACCGGAGAAAAAACTCGGCTGGGAGTCCATCTACCCCTGGAGACTTCTTGGACGACATTTGCTTTAATGCGTTTTTGCATTCGTCTTCCATTAGATCACCCTCACATGACTCGATGTTGGTGGGGGACAAAGTACGCTCAAGACTATCCAGGAAGGCTGCTTGACTATCCTCCTTGAGATGTTGCGAGGTGAACAAGCCGGAATAATAGTCGCGCCAGACAGCTAACATCACTTGGGTTGATGAGGCCAGAGAGCCATCAGGGCGGTTTATACCACTAATAAGGCGCTGCTGACCCCGGGCTTTCTCTTGTCGCAGGAAGTATGCCGTGGATGATTCCCCTTCCTCTGCCCATCGAATCTGGGCTCTCAGCTTGGCACCTTCTGCTTCCGTAAGGAGTTCCGAAGCCAACTCCGCCTTGACATCTGCCAAAAGACCATGGAGCTGTTCACCATTATTAGTTCATCGCTGCAGGTGGTAGAGGGTTTGGTTTAACGATTTAACTGTAAGCTTATGGTTTGTTGCCAGGCAGTCCAAAACTCATTAACTTTATGACAAAAAGCCGCGTCACGTAGGTGGGATGTATTAAACTTCCACAACCCCCTGCCTCGCTCAACCACCGAAGGCAGGTTGATGTCCAAAAACACGCGGGAATGGTCAGAACGAAAAAAAGGTAAAATGTCTACCGAAGTGACAAGGCTGAGATACCTCTGCGGGATCCAGATCATGTCGATCCGAGAACCCTGGGACCCATTGGGCCTTCTCCATGTAAAATCCGCAACACCCGCATGCTTGGCCCACCATGCATCGCAGAGATCGCAAGTTTCCATTAAATCACGGAGAGTGGAAGACCAATTATAGGCCCAAGCGGAAGTTGGGTTACACCCAAACCGATCGACATATGGGTCCACCACAGTATTAAAGTCGCCGCACAAGAGCACTGGGACATCCGGATCCAGAGCCTGATATATGGATTCGAAAAAGGAGGTGCCGGCCCGCTTGGTGTTGGGACCATATATACATGCAACCTGGAAATTAAAATTAGCACCACGGAATTCTACGGTAACGAGTCTGCCCGAGTCGTCTTTCCAACTCCGCACTACCTCCAAACTTGGACGGTAGAGAATGGCCACACCACAACTCCTGTCGGAGCCTGGTGAGGAAACGTGCTTGTACCGCTTTGCATTATTAATGAACAAATTATTGGTAGAAAACCAGGCATCAAACTCGGCCTCTGAGGTTGAATGGGTTTCCTGCAAACACACAATTTCAGGTAAAAAACAATTGAGCCAGCTCATGAGCGTCTGTCGATTCTGGAGGGACCTGAGCCCTTCGACATTTAATGTAATAATTCGGATGCCCGCCAACTAAATATCTAAAGATGGGGATAATGGGGGGCCACCCCTACGTGGGAGATGGCCCTTTTTGTTGGGCTTCGGAAGCATCTTTGCGAGAGTACTCAATTGATGTTTAGAGCCAGCATACATTGTTGGAGATGTACGCTTGCGGATGCATGAAAGCATCGTACTTTTGTAGGGTAGAGTTTTCCCTCTACCAGATTTACCTTTTGAGTTCCACTTAGAAGCTAACTTAGACAGAACACCACACTTTGCCTTCTCCGAAACCGGGAGGTTCGGAGTATATTGCGTAAGTGGGGAGCAGGAACCCACAGCAGTGGTGGAGGCCGGTG
Organism: Corallium rubrum; assembly: GCA_964035015.1. Classification (NCBI taxonomy): domain Eukaryota; kingdom Metazoa; phylum Cnidaria; class Anthozoa; order Scleralcyonacea; family Coralliidae; genus Corallium; species Corallium rubrum. The sequence continues at coordinate 17,421,218 of OZ035997.1, forward strand.
GATCGTTGACCCCAGCCATATCGTCAGATGACTCAAAAGCATTGTCATCATCTTCACTTTCTGAGATGAGACCCGATTCTTGATCCAAACCGGGTTCGTCAGTTACGGGTGGCGCCAACGGAAGATTGCCAAATTCACCCTCAGATACTCCAACTGGCTGTTGGACTTCCATTCTCCCCTTCTTCCAAGGAGGAGTAGTTGGGATGGAACGGCCGTCAACGGTGACCGAAGCGGACATAACGCTACTACCAGCCAGCGGTGAGGCAGACAGGGACGGCTGCGCTCCAAGCTCCGCCAAAGCAAAGGACGTGGAAGCGCCTTCGTTAATTGGAGACAGCACACTAGTAACAGCTGATCACACCCCAGTTAAAACAGAGGCATAAGTGGCAGGTTCGGACATCACAAGGGCAGGACGCGGTGTAGGACCCCTTATTGTCGTGGAGGGCGCGTCCGGAACATCAGACTGGGCAGATATTTGCTCAGTAGAGGGGGCAGCGTCCTGGAGCCGCGCAGGAGGACCATTGCTCAACTGTTGGGGGTGCTCAGGATAGGTAGAACTTTCGTGACCTGGTTGCCGGCAACAGAAACACGTACGGGGTTGTCCCCGATAAAAAATAAGGCACCAATGACCCTTGATGTAAATCATCGATGGGATCGGGCGCTTAACGTCCATTAAAAAGGATCGCGGGCCAATTTGAATGCCGCGATACAATCCAAAGAATGCGTTTGGCCTCCTCCATCGGGATTCCATAGGGGAGGCGAGTAAGCGTAACCCATTTCTTAGACGAAAATGGCGCAATGACAACCGGCTGGCCACGAAAGGACAAACCTAAATTGATTAATTCCTCCATTACTTCAGCAGAAGCAAAGGTGGCACAGGCTGTATTAAGGCCGGTCATCTGGATACCCAGGCCTACCTGGGGAACCTGGTCAAACTGGAGGAAAAATTCATCCAAAATTTCTTGGGGTCGCACACGGGGGCCCGATGGAAGCGCAAGATCAGACAAAGTGATAGTAGCAGTGCGGTTAGAATAAGGAATCGCCATCGCGCAGGAAAAAGGGTGAGAAAGAAAGAGCACCCTACACGAAGTATCCCTTGCAAAAGAAGCAGAGATACAACACACACAAAACTCACGTGAGCGCCCAAAGGACGTGGGCGCTGGAACTGAAGGCTCAGTAAGCCAAGGGTCACCTAGACAACTCAGGAACCCAGTAGAGCTAGACTGCCAGGCAAAGCACCACGGAAGCCAAGGCCACCAAGGTGCCGAAAGAAACCACGGCCAAACCAGACACGAGAAGACCACCGCTGGAAGGAGGTACCAAGGTTCTGAAGAGAACCACCAAGCAGGCACGGACCAGTACCACCAACAAGCGTTGACCAACTCAAAGCACGAACCTCCTCCAAAAGACAGGAAGGGTCTCACCATTATCTAAACGGCGCTGGACATGGTACAGGGTATTTTGCAAGGAACGGATGCGCTGCGACCAGGATTTTGCTGCAACACGAGCGAGGCGACGGACTAGGCCTTTAAGACGTAATTTTCCAGCTTCCCACCAGGCAGAAAGCACGGAAAACCGACTGCGATAGTTACGCCAATCTAACCAGAAAGCTTCAATTTCTTTGCAGAAACTGGCATCAGACAGGAGGGAAACATTAAATTTCCACAGGCCTTTCCCACGAGTGATGTCACTTGGGAGAGCGATGTCAAGATAAACGCAGGAATGGTCAGAGCAGAGGAACGGACAAATCTCCACCTCTGAGACCAGACCCATCAACCGGGAAGAAAGCCAAATCATGTCAATGCGTGAGCCCTGTTAACCATTGGGTCTACGCCAGGTAAAATCGGATTCCCCGGGGTGCCGGGACCACCAAGCATCATCAAGATCACAGGCTGACATCAAATCTTGAAGGGAAGAGGACCAATTATAAGCGTATGGAGATGTGGGGTTGCAGCCAAAACGATCAATGTAGGGATCCACCACCGTGTTAAAATCCAGACCGGGTCTCGGCCATCCCGGGAGGGCGTACCCCAGGCTGGCGATGTTCCACCCGGTGTTGTGCTCGATGCACATTTGGCAGTTGAGAAGCGATAACGAGCAATAAAAAAGTTATGTTTTGCCTGGGAAGAAGCTGAAGCAACGATGTGGTTCGGCCCAGGTCAGCCCACGCGGTCGAAGTGTCTCAAAGAAAAAAAAAGAAAAGGGTGTCTACGACACGGGGTATTCCCAGGCGGTCACCCATCCAAGTAATAACCCCGCCCAACCGGGCTTAACTTCGGTGATCAGACGAGAACCGGTGCTTTCCCGGTGGTATGGTCGTAGACATTCGAGGAGGTGAAAATATCGCTTTTATAGCGATTGTTCGGCATTGTGGCACGAGAGGTCGACGAGGAACATAAGAACGGTGAAATCGAATGTTCCACGAAGTTGTGTGCTCGCGTTGGATGAGTTTGCTTTCGATTGGTTTGTTGTAAGGGGACGAGCGCGAACGCAGGTCCCCACTAACAGAAATTATACGCTCGAGTTAAACACATTTGGGGTAATCGCAGGAGTCAACCCAGTCGAAGTGCAATGAGAGGGCCTCATCCTGAGAGGACTTCCTTGTTGATCAAAGTACCTCTCGCATCAGGTAAGTATGCATGTGTTTGTTGCAGAAAGCCTATGACCGGGCACTACGAGTCAGTGGCATGTGGTTAATAGGGTAATTTGTCAGCAACTTAATTTCGACAGCCCGAATGTGGAGTGAACAAAACTGATGAAAGAATCGTGCTTACCCCTCTTGGTCTTCAACAACGGTGTTGTCGTGCGGCATCGAACCCGATGTGTGCGGGTGGACTGAAGCCGTGGTGGGGCACTGGATCGATGATGGGTTTTGTTGATATCTGTAAAATATAAACAATTGAAGTGCAGAATTAGTGGAGGGAAGCCGTGTATATGCTTGTGCTGTTGATGAGTTTTTGCTTTATTTTCGATGGTGATGTTCTTCCCCGAAGGGAAGAGGGCTGTACTCGGAGGTAGTGCAATACCAAGACAACCCGTGGCCAGGGCGAAGCAAGCTTCAATCCCATGGCCGAAGCCCAAAAATCAGTTTAATATATGAGCCAGGCATTGCCTGGCATATCTGATATTAAGCTGATAAGAACAGATACTACACTTGATCTTGTTTTTGATTTCAGTCCTCACGATTAACTGACAGACTCGATGGTGCAAATGAGCCCTGAAATCTTGTGAATGAGAACTTATCCTGCGGAGGTGGCTACTGCCACATCGATCTCACATGAAGGGTTTGAATCCGTCCTCCACGCCTGATAAGACACATGATGGTGCGAAAGGTCCTGTGGGTAAAATATGAGAAAAAATTAATGAAGAACTAAATGATATAGTTTAACGTGACGAGCCCGCAGGCCAGAGCAAAGTTCTGCAGAATTACCTCACCGGGTGTTTACCCAAATCGAAGGTGGACCTCCGGCTTAACATCCTTATCTGAGAAGACGACGCCAGGTCATAAGACCTGACGATTTTCCGAAAACTAAGGAGATCCCCGTGTATCTCCCCAACAAAGTTGAGGTCAACGGCGCTATCTCCTGGAAAAATTAAATAACTTAATTAAAAACATGGCCTAGAGAAACCCACACCGGAGTGTGAGCTATAGCACTAACCCGGCTCGACCGATACCAAAAAGTACCGGGAGACGCCTAAGAAGTCGGTATTTCCAGGGGTTAGCGCTGAAAAAGAATGACTAGGAAGGGGTAACGCGTTAAAAAGGATAAAAAGCCCGAATGGCCTATGACTAGTGCAGAGCAGCATGGAGGACAAGAGTCCCATCCGGTAAAACAGTTCCAAAAGCACCGCCAGCAAGCCACACTGATTCATACACAGTGGCACGGCAATGGCGATGCTGGAGACGCAGTAGGAAGGCAAAGGAAGCTTTAATTTTCCGTATCGTACGGTCCGGGTCCTGTTGAAGGTTGTCGAAACGGTACTCATTCCTGGCCAACCAAATTCCATGGTGAAGGATACCCAAAAGAGCAGAGTAACCTAATGGTACTGGTGAATTCCTACCGAAACCTAAAAGGATATCGCATGGCGACGGCCAACGCAATGATGGGTCATAACGGTGTAACTTCTGGACAAACCAGGCCACGATAACACGGGAGAACGGGCACTCGGTGAATAGGTGTAACAGATCTTCCTGAGCTCCACAAAAACAAAGAGGATCGACGTTCATTCCAAACCGAGCAAGGCGGTCGACCGTTGGCAGGATGGAATGGGCCACAAGCCATGAAGTATCCTGAACTGGACGAAGGAACTTCCAAAGCCCCATGCACGCCCAAACGTACGACCACGAAATACCAAGAAGGCCAAAACTCCGGTACTTCTCCATACAATGATGAGGTTGACGGGTGCCTAGCAATGGGTATGCCAAGCTCGCAGAAAGCTCAATCAAAGGAATAGGATTGCCAGAGGGCCGAGGGACAATCCATTCCCCAAAAGCACGGCGGCCACCAGCGGCAAGCCAAGCCTGGAGAACTGAACGGTAAAACGGCGCAAGACGACGAAGTGTGGGAGGAGGAACACTTGAAAAATCAAAAATACGATCGATGGGGTCTGCCATAAAAACTTCGTGCAGATGGTAATGGAAAAAATATTGCCAAGCACGCTGATCCCCGATCAAAAAGCGCCGCACCCAAAGGATATGGAGCGAGGAGATCTTGCGAGAGAGGTCAACGACCCCCAGTCCACCATGTTGACGCGGCTGAGTGACTGATAAGCGACTGAGCCACTCCCACTTCTTACTCCAGACAAACGGAAACACAAGACGGTTGGTCTCATGCACCACAGCATCAGGCATGACAGACACGGACGCCAAATGCCAAAACAAGCTGAATCTGAGGACATTGACAATAAGAGCTCGGCCACGAAACGACAACTGACGGTGCTTCCATGAAACGAGCAATTTTTCCAGTTTTTTAACAGGGACACTCCAATCCTCCAAACCATCGTTTGAGACACGGCTACCTAAAACTGCAATATGGCTAGAGGACCAACGTAGCGAAACGGGCAAATTTGAGCGAGTTTTCCAGGGTCCCACCAGGAGACCGTGGCACTTGGAGAGGTTCAACCTCGCACCAGAAGCACTCTCATACCGTCGAAACAGTGCAAACAGAGCTAGGAGAGAAGCGTCGGAGGTAACGAAGACAGAGGTGTCATCAGCATATTGGGATAACGTAGACCTCCGGTGACCACCTGGAAGAGGGAACCCATCAATTGATGGATCAGCGCGAATCGCACACGCTAACGATTCCGCCACCAAGACATATAGCAGGGGAAAAAGGGGACAGCCCTGACGGACGCCACGAGTAACTGGGAAAAAATCGGGCAAGAAGCCGTTAACTATAACAGCAGAGCGCACATCAGAATATAGCAGAGTGACCCACCGATGAAACGAAGGGCTGAAACCCATTCGGAGGAGAACCTGCAGGACATATGACCATTCCACACGGTCAAACGCTTTCTCTTGATCGAGAGATAAGATAGCAGCCGGAATGTTCTGCGAGTTGGCATGAGCCACGATGTCATGTAGAAGGCGAATATTCTCCCCCATGTATCGGCCAGGGACCCCACACGATTGGTCAGGCGAGACAACAGAGGCAATGACACCGAGAAGGCGATTAGCCAAGGCTTTAGCAGCGATTTTATAATCCACGCAAAGCAGAGTAATAGGACGCCAATTGGCGGTGCTCAGGGGATCTTCCTTCTTGTACAGCAGTGTGATAGCACCCGAGTGCTGAGACGGTGATAACTTCCCTTGGCTATAGCAAGCGTTAATAACCTGGACGAAGTCAGGACCCAGTAACGCCCAAAACCGAAGATAGAACTCGGCAGGGAGACCATCTACGCCAGGGGTTTTTTGGGAGGGCATCTGCTCGGGAGCCAAACGACATTCTTGTTCTGTAAGTTCGCCTTCGCATGAATCGGAATCTTGTTGAGTAAGCGTGCGCTCGAGGAAATTCAAAAAAGGAGCCTGTTCCACCCCCTCAAGATCCGTAGAGTAGAACAGCTGGAAATAGTAGTCACACCAAACTGAAAGAAGGCCTTGGGTGGTGGATGTAACGGTACCATCTGGGCGACGAATACTCCGAATATACGATTTCTGGCCACGAGATTTCCTGCTGCCATGACGACCAGAATGCAGTCACTTGTGTAGCAAATTCAGGGTCCTCAAGATGAGAGGTGTTGAACTTCCACAACCCTGGGCTGCGTTCAGCGACGGAGGGAAAGCTAACCTTCATGAATAAGTAGGCATGGTCCGAACGGAAGAAGGGTAATGTGTCAATACATTCCACATCGCCAATGAGGTTACGGGGCAACCAAATCATATCAATGCGCGAGCCCTGGGCCCCATTAGGTCTGCGCCAGGAATACTCCAAGACTCCAGGGTGCTTGACATGCAAGGCATCACAAAGGTCGTACACCGACATGAGGTCAGCTAAGGCGTTGGACCAGTTGTAAGCCCAATAAGAGGCAGGATTGCAACCAAAGCGGTCAAGAGATGAGTCGACAACAGTATTAAAATCCCCACACAAGAAAGTAGGGAGATCCGGGTCCAGGGCTTGGTAGAAAGACTCAAAAAAGGCCTTGCCAGCAACATGATTATTCGGACCATATAGGCAAGCGAGCTGAAACTGATACTCGTGGTAGCAAAAGTTACCAATTACTAAATGCCCCTCAGTGTCCTTAAACGAATGGGCCATAGTGATTGATGAACGAAATAAAATGGCGACACCGCTACTGTGTGCAGTACCAGGCACAGATACACATTTATAAGTTAACGCATTCTGACCAAACAAAGACGCATCCAGAACCCAATCACTGAACTCGGCCTCCGAGGTAGAATGAGTTTCCTGGAGGCAAACGATATCTGGACCAAAGCAATTCAGCCACTCAAATAGCGTTTGTCTATTCGCTGCGGACCTAAGCCCTTGGCAGTTAAGAGTCATAATGCTAACCGCCATTAATTAATCGGGAGAATCTTCCGATGACTCACTGCCAGCGTGAGCATCTATTTTCTGCAGGATATCTGCTGCTGAAAGTTCCGGCTGGCCCGAAACCGCCCCAAAACCCATGCTATGGACATGAGCTAGGAGAGAATGACTTTTCTTACCAGAAAAGGCTGGCGAAGGGTGTGTTCTCTTTCGGGATGTCGGATCAAAGACTTCCGGAGTATCTGGGGAAGACTCAATTGATCCAGATGCAGAGCCCTGTGTTTGCAGATGCCAAGCGCGCAAACGTGGGTCGACTGGACGGAGAAGCTCATGAACCTGCGTTAGAGCCTCAGAATTATCCGAAGAGGATTGAATACGTTCCCTAGGAAGGTTCGGAGGGAACTGGGACAGAGGACTGTTGGTGGGAGGAGGTATGTCAGCACATGGTGGAACCGATGTGTCCAGGGACGGAGAGGACACGCCACTTTCTACTTCGACAGAAACAGCTGATGCGGCAGGTGGGGCAGCTTCCTCAGGTAAAGGGGGGTTAATACCAGGGGACGGAGCAGCCTGACCAGGAACATGGACCAGCTCAACCCCAGCCGGATCTAAGACCAACTCCTCAGAGGAGAGGTCTTCCTGCTCTTCCATAGAGGACTGAAAGCCCTCAAGCTCGGATTCATCCTGGGAATCAGCATCATCCACCTCAGACTTAACATCGGACTGAGGCAGGCAAGGCTGGAGCAGATTCCGCAGGAGGAAAAACAGAAGAAATGCTACCAGCAGCGGATGCAGAGGCCGTGGTAGCTGTAGAGGCCGCGGGAGCCGCGGTAGACGTAGAAGCCGCAAAAACCATAGAAGCTGCGGTAGACATAGAGGCCGTAGTAACACGACCCGCAACAACGGCGGCAAAGGTAGTGGAGGTATGCGTACCAACAGTAGACACCACACTAAAAGCCTCAGTACAAGCCGAGGCAGTCGTTCAAGTAAGGGGAACCCACGCGCCAGCGGTAGACGACGCACTAGAAGTTTCAGTACGAGCTGAGGCAGTCGTTCTAGTAAGTGGAACACGTGCGCCAGCATTAGACGTCACGCTGGAAGTCTGAGCTGAGGCAGTAGTTCTAGGAAGTGGAGCGCGCTGACCAGCAGGATGGCCATCCCGAGGACAAGCACTACTCTGGTGCCCAGGGGCACCACAATGAAAGCAGGTACGACACTGCTCCCGGTAAAAGATATGGCACATATGACCACGGATACGCAGCTGGGAAGGAATATCCCGCTGTACATCCATCAGCACTGATCTAGTACCGATGTATACGCCTAAATACTCCTCGATCTTGGTCCACTTAATGGGACCATAGGGCAGGAGAGCCCGACGAAGATCCTCATCCGGAATCCCATAGGCGAGCCGAGTAACGGACACCCATTTGAAACGAGAGACTGGAGAGATTTCGATCGGATGCGTGCGAAACGAGAGCCCACTATGGACGAGCTCTTCCAGCTTCTGTGCAGACCGACAAGTAACACGAATCTTATCCCGGGCAAGTTGGAGGAAACACTCGAAAGTATGCTCCCAACCAGGGTACTGACGATGGAAGTCATCGCACACCTCCTTGATAGTAACCCGGGGATTATCGCGCAAAGCAAGTTCAGGGATCAAAATATCGGCAGTCCGATTCGTGAATGGAATAGCCATTCGAACTAGAAATTAAAACGACCCTACAGATGGCCGTACGAAAAATACAAAAGGATACGGAAAGGATATTGCACGAACAATCCAATCCGAGAACAGCACTTCGCCTACCACCAAAGTGGCAGGGCTGTCAGACAAAGACCACGACCAAAGGACCGGGAACCAAAGACGAGGTACCGAACAGGGCACCAGAAACAGCAAGCCACCAGGCCAAGGAGACACCAAACAGGGTGTCAGGAAGAAAGACCAACCACCAAACGAGGAGAGCACAATGGTTCTAAAAAAGAACCACCACGAGGGCACGGTCGTGTGCTACCACTGGAACGGCGTTGAGACAACTCGAAGAAGTGTAGCAGTGTTATCAGAGGAACCCCTGAAGCATGGATCCACCACAGTCACTTATAAACTCGAAGAACTCCTAGAATCTTAGAAAATTACTTTTCCAAGCGATCGCTAGAACTCGATTAGCCAATAGGCCGAGAAGCGATAACGACCAATAAAAAAGTTATGTTTTGCCCGGGCAGAAGCTGAAGCAATGATGTGGTTCGGCCCAGGTCAGCCCACGCGGTCGAAGCGTCTGAAAGAAAAAAAAGAAAAAAGGTGTATACAACACGGGGTATTCCCAGGCGGTCACCCATCCAAGTACTAACCCCACCTGACCAGGCTTAACTTCGGTGATCAGACGAGAACCGGTGCTTTCCCGGTGGTATGGTCGTAGACATTCGAGGAGGTGAAAATATCGCTTTTATAGCGGTTGTTCGGCGTTGTGGCATGAGAGGTCGACGAGGAACATAAGAACGGTGAAATCGAATGTTCCACGAAGTTGTGTGCTCGCATTGGATGAGTTTGCTTTCGATTGGTTTGTTGTAAGGGGACAAGGGCGAACGCAGGTCCCCACTACCAGAAATTATACGCTCGAGTTACCTACATTTGGGGTAATCGCAGGAGTCAACCCAGTCGAAGTGCAATGAGAGGGCCTCATCCTGAGAGGATTTCCTTGTTGATCAAAGTACCTCTCGCGTCAGGTAAGTATGCATCTGTTTGTCGCAGGTAGCCTATGACCGGGTACTACGAGTCAGCGGCATGTGGTTAATAGGGTAATTTCTCGGCAACTTAATTTCGGCAGCCAGAATGCCAAGTAAGCAAAAATGATGAAAGAAACGTGCTTACCTCTCCCGGTCTTTAACAACGGTGTTGTCATGCGTCGTCGAACTTGATGTGTGCGGGTGGACTGAAGTGGTGGTGGGGCACTGGATCAATGATGGGTTTTGTTGATATCTGTAAAATAGAAACAATTGATGTGCAGAATTAGTGGAAGGAAGCCGTGTATGTACTTGTGTTGTTGATGAGTTTTTGCTTTATTTTCGATGGTCATGTTCTTCCCCGAAGGGAAGAGGGCCGTACTCGGAGGTAGTGCAATACCGAGACAACCCGTGGCCATGGCGAAGCAAGCTTCAATCCCATGGCTGAAGCCCAAAAATCTGTTTAATATATGAGCCAGGCGTTGCGTGGCATATCAGATATTAAGCTGATAAGAACAGATACTACACTTGATCTTGTTTTAAGTTTAGACTCCCCTACTGATCTGAGGGCCACATCTGATGACCCCGCGCCCGATGGTGTAATGGACTCTGAAACTGCATGAATGAAGAGTAAACCCGCGGAGGTGGCACTTAGCCACATCGATCTCGCATGAGGGCTATGAACCCTGCTCCACGCCTGAACCAACACATGAAAAATACGAAGGCCCTAAGTGTGGCATGAGATAATTAGTTGGAAATAATGATGGAATTGCAATGTGGTGGGCCCCACAGGCCAAAGCCAAAAAAAGCTTTAAAACCTCACTAGGTGTTTGCCCAAATCGGAGGCGGACCTCAGGTTTAACGTCCTTATCCGAGAAGACGCCGCCGGGTACAAAGATCTGATGATTCTGGAAAATTGACCGGGAGATCCGCTGATTGACCCGCCGAAAACGGCCCGACCCCGACAACAGAAGTAACACCAATTAAGGAGACCACTGAAGCCGAAACCGAGGCCGAAGTGACGATTACCGCCGCTATCTCCAAAAAAACACACGAAACAGCTCTACCCTGACAACAGAAGTAGCACCAATTAAGGAGACCGCTGAAGCCAGAGCCAAGGCCGAAAAGAAAACAAGGAAACACGATTACACAAATTTATACAGTGCGCTCCCCCCTGTCAATGCACCAAGGTACGAAGACAACCGGGAGATCATAATTAATACGCTTCTTATTATGATTACTTAGTTAACAAATTACTATTTATTAATTACTTACTTATTAACAGTATGTTTAAGCCTAAGAAGCTCAAACTGGAGTATGAGCGCTGCACAGCTCCGCCACAACACTCTCCCGAGCGAGAGTTTGCGGCACCCGGACTCAGATCTATCTGGGGAGCATGTGCCTCTAGACAGAACCCAGCACGGAAAGGGGCGCGCAACGCAAAGGCAAAGGCACTAAGACCTCAGCGCGGAAGAAAAGCAAAGTGTACTGGATGAGTCAATGGAGCCGAGAACACCCCCGGCTAGCCACTGCGACTGGAACAGAGAAGCGGCACAATGCCGCCGAGACACCCGCAAAAGAAAGCGCAAAGGCGATTTGATGATCGTCAACGATTGCAAAGAGTCAGGCTGGAGACCACTGTACCGAAAGGAGTTGCAGGCTGTCCAGATGTTGTGGCGAACAACACCAAGGAGAGCCAGCAAGCCCTTAGGGACATTGGCCGAACCAGAGAAACCGAACCTGACCTCGATAGGCGACGGACGAGGAGCACCAGGTCGGAAAGCGTGCCAAAAACCAAAAAACCAGAGCAAAAGAGACTGGGTGAAGGGACACTGCACGAACAAATGCAGCATCGTTTCAGTGCCTCCACAGTGACACCCAGGCGCCACAGGGATCTTAAAACGGATCAAACGATCCGTGTTGGCAGGATACCGTGCACCAACTTCCAATTTGTGTCCCAAGTGGGACGAACGAAACGAAGGGCGGACAAGTTATGCCACACCGCTGACCAATCAATCGGAGTGGCAGAGAACTTCACCACAAAACGATGCGGCTGCTCAGCAGACTGGCGGAGGATGACATACGCCAGACTAGCCGAGACATCCTCAAGTGGCAAAGGAACGGAAGTCGAGGGATGACTAGAGCACCAGATGCTCTGTGACCCCCAATAGCCAGCCAAGCAGTCATAACTGACCGGTAAAAAGGAGGCAAGCTTTGAATAGTAGACGGCCCAACGTTGGACAAATTAAAGGCCTGGTCTACTGGCTCCGCCAAAAGAGCACGACGTAGGTGGTGATGGAAGAAACACTTCCAACCAGAACCCTGCAGCAAAGAAGCGCTTCAGCCACAAAGTCGCAAGCGATTGTAGCTTCTGGGTAACATCAACCACACCCAAGCCACAATTGGAAAGTGGCTGCACAACAGAAGCCTGACAAAGATTTTCAGGTTTCCCTTTCCAGAGAAAAGAAAAAACAAGACGATTTATTTTGCTGATGACGTCATCTGGAATAGAGATGACGGAGCCCAAGTACCACAGGGTATTAAGGACAAGTGTATTAATTATAACAGCCCTCCCCCGGGATGATAAAACACGATCGCGCCAAGAAGAGAGTCGATTGTGCATTTTCTGCAACAAAGTCGGCAGTCCTCATCAGCCCCAAGAATGCTCCTAAGCACCTTCAAGGGACCCGAAGAGAACCGAAAAGCAACCGGAAAAGAAGTAAGATGCCGCCAAGGCCCTAAAAGAAGAGCTTGACATTTGGACTGGTTCAGTTTGGCCCCAGACGCGCGTTCATAACAACGAAACAAATCCACCAGAGCTAGAATGGAAGAGTCCGAAGTTACCAAGGTCGACGTATCATCAGCATATTGCGAGAGTTTAACTCGCTGATGACCACCAGGAAGGGGGAACCCATCAATGGATGAATTCGCCCGGATCGCACATGCCAACGATTCCGCCACCAGAACATAAAGCAAAGGAGACAAAGGACAACCCTGGCGAACCCCACACGTAACTAGAAACGAATCCGACAGAAATCCATTCACAATCACCCGTGAGTTCACCCCAGAGTACAACAAGGACACCCACTTACAAAAAGAAGGTCCAAAACCCATCTTGACCAGGAGCTTTTGCATGTAGCCCCACTCTACCCAATCAAAGCCTTTTCCTGATCAAGAGACAGAATAGCTGCGGGCACTGCCTCTGAATTAGCATAATCTACGACGTCATGAAGTAGACGGACGTTCTCCCCCAAGAACTGCCCCAGAATGCCACAAGACTGATCAGGTGACACCACCGAAGCAACAACAGAGAGGAGGCGATTAGATAACACTTTGGCAGCAATCTTGTAGTCCGCACAAAGCAACGTTATGGGATGCCAATTTGCTGTGTCAAGAAGGTCACCCTTCTTAAACAAGAGTGTTATCGCACCAGAGCGTTGAGTCAAGGACAATTGGCCAGAGTGAAAAGAAGAGTTGATGACACCAACAAAATCCGGGCCCAACAGACTCCAGAACCGAACATAAAATTCAGCCGGGAAACTGTCGACCCCAGGAGATTTGCCAGTAGCCGTATGACGAAGAGCGAGCAAACACTCTTCCTCAGTGAGGTCACCCTCACACGACTCTGCCTCCACCTGAGACAATTTACGCTCGAGACTGTCAATGAAGAGCGATTGCTCTTCCTCCTCGAGAGACTGAGAAGAAAACAGCCTGAAATAAAAGTCTCGCCAGATGCAAAGAATATCAGCAGCGGAATCAGCAACAGAGCCATCAGGACGACGAATGCCACTAATGAGTCGCTGCTGACCACAAACAACCTCCTGTCGTAAGAAATAAGCTGAAGAAACCTCCCGCTCTTCCGCCCACTGAACATTAGCACGCACCTGAGCCCCCTTCGTTTCTGATAGAAGTTCAGAGGCCAGGGCGGCTTTTGCAGTGTCAAGAAGACCAGGGAGGGTCTCGCCGTTATTGAGACGCGCCGGAATATCAATAACCACAGCGTTCAGCTCCTCGATTTTACAACGCTTGGCGCACGATGAAGCCCGCAACAACCGCTGAATCAAGAGCTTCAGCCTCAGCTTGCCGGCATCCCACCACGAAGAGAGAGAAAGGAAACGACCCTTCTCAGACCGCCAATCCGACCAAAATCGTGCAATTTCAGCGCTGAAGGCCTCATCCTTAAGGTGGGATGTGTTAAACTTCCACAGTCCTTTACCACGCTGCACAGCAGATGGCAAGTCAATCTCAAGGAACACATATATATGGTGTGGGCGAAAGAAAGGAAAAATGCCAACGGACTTGACAATTCCCAGATACCGGTTAGGCATCCAGATCATGTCAATCCGGGAACATTGAGCCCCATTTGGCCAACGCCAAGTGAACTCCCGAGCACCCAGGTAGGTGACACGCCAAACGTCACAGAGGTCGTACACGGCCATCAAATCACGAAGACTTGACGACCAATTATATGGCCACTGAGACGTCGGGTTACACCCAAACCGATCAGTAAGGGGATCAACCACCGTGTTGAAATCACCATACAAAAACACAGGTATGTTGCAATCAATGGCCTGATAAAAGGACTCAAAGAAAGCCGCACCATCCACCTTAACATTTGGACCATACGGATACGCAACCTGGAAGTTAAAGTTATCACGGCAAAATTCCACGATAACTAACTGCCCGGCCCTGTCACGCCACTGGTGAACGAGTTCAAAGCGTGGAAGAAACAAAATAGCCACACCACAGATTCGTACCGTTCCGGGGGAGGACACGCACTGGTAGTTTAACTTATTATTTACATTACGGTTACTAGGCGCAAACCAACGAGAAAGCTCGCGCTCCGTGGTCGCATGCGTTTCCTGAAGACAAACAATATCAGGAGAAAAGCAATGTAGCCAGGACATAACGTTTGATGGCTACCCAATGAACGCAACCCTTGCACGTTCAAAGTTAGAACTTTGACCACCATCAATCTGATGAGGGATCAAGCTCCTCAGAAGGAAGAGCAGGGCGCTTGGAAAGGGTCTGGGTCAACCGGATCTGGACTAGCCAGATTCCCAGACTCCGTCAACAGGCCCTCTGGGCCAGACACCTCAAAAAGTGTTGTGACAAAAAGCTCCTCCGAGAAAAGCTCATCAGCGAGAGCCGATCGGAGAGAAGACCCTCCATACCCGTAGGGGGGTCCACACTCGCAGAAGAATGCGATTTCTTACCCGAAGTAGGCACTGGGACCAGTCGGGTCGTTATGCGGGTACCAGCCGCCGAACGCGGTTCAGCAACTGAGGCAGAAGACGCTGGGGGAGGAAGGTCATCCTCGCTATCATCATTCAACCCCCCCCCCCCTGCGAGGAAGAGATTTACACCCGACAATACAGGCTCTGCTCAAAGTGACAGGGGAGTCAGGGAGCAGCGGGTACTCGTCGACATGTATCTCCGAAGGAGACACAGCCAGGCTAGTGTCAGGTGTAGAATGCTTCGATGGTCCCCCCTTCCTCCTACTCACCTTAAGGACAGAGACAGGTGGACAAGGGAAGCCGGTGGATGCAGGAGCCCGGGTATCCGGTAACTGAGGCGGAACACCGGGAGTCGCCGATGCATAAGAGCGTTGTGGAGAATCAGTGGTCGTGACAGGTGGCACAGACCCACCCACAGCATCAGGCGGCACAAGCCCATCTTCAGTATCAGGTGGCACAGACCCACCCACAGAGTCAGGTGGCACAGGCCCACCTGTGGTAACAGGCGGCACAGGCCCACCCGCAATGACAGGTGGCAAAGCCCACCCGCAGGGTCGGGTGACACAGATACACCTGCTGTATCATGCGTCACAGGCGCACCCACAGAAACAAGCGATGCAGATCCACCCACAGAATTGAGCAGCACAGACCCACCCGCAATGACAGACAGCACAGACCTGCCTGCAGGAACGGGTGGCACAGGCACACCCGCAGTAGTAGGCAGCACAGGCCCACCAGTAGTTCCCAGCCAACCAGCGGTGGAGCCCAAAGCACCCTGAGTCCGAGCGCCAGGGTCGGGACACTGACCACCCGGTCACGAGAGCCAGGGGCAGAACGCTGTGGGCACTGCTGAGCGAAATGCCCAGCGCCAGCACACCTAAAGCAGGTGCGGATTTGGCCACGATACCAGACATGACAAGGATGGCCCTTAATTTGCACCTTCGACGGGATAGCCCGCGAAAGCTTCATCCGCAGCTTGATATCCCCATTTGGGATACCATTGACTAGGACGTGCTGAACAGAATCGTCCACCCCGTACCGGGATAGGGCCAATTGGACCTCAGCCAAAGGGATCCCATAAGGGAGACGAGACACAGTCACCCAAGTGTAGGGGGACATGCTCAAAAAGACGAGCGGATGAGTCCGAAAGGACAACCTCCGGTTAAGACCATCTCCCATCTTAGCCTAACCGGTGAAGACCAGTCGCAACTCGGAAGAAGAAGAAAGTTGGGTGCATGCAAAAAATTCTGTAAGCGGTGCGACCACGGAGCGTAAATTGCACTGTACCTCCTCTACGGTAGCCTTAGCTTGCCCACGCAAAGCAAGGTCCGGGAGGGTGGTACGAACAGCCCAGTTAGCGTAAGGGAACGACATCATGCCCAAAAAACCCGGACTGAAACACGGTCCAAACCAAAAGACCAGGAACACACACAAACAGAAAAAAACACACAGACCTCAAAGAAAGAGGAACACGACCAGCCATTCCCCACAGGGGGAGGGACGAGACAACCATGGACTGGACCACAAATGCGGGCTCCAAAAACACGAATGACACCGAACAGGGTGTCAGAGCAACGAAGACACCAAACAGGGCGTCAGAAACGACCAGTCCACGGAGGGTACCAAACAGGGTTCCACGAGAACCACAACCAGAAGGAGGCACCAAGGCTCTAAAGAGAACCACCAGAAAGGCAAGGTCCAATGCCACCAACAGGAAACGGCATTGTGCGACTCGAAGTAGCAGTAGCAGTGTTACCAGAGAAGAACTCTGGAGCATGGATCCACTACAGTCTGCTGTATAGCTCGAAGAACTCGTAGAACACTGAGGAACTCGTAGAACAATTACACGAACTTCGATCGATTGAAAGCCAATAGGCCGAGAAGCGATAACGAGCAATAAAAAAGTTATGTTTTGCCCGGGAAGAAGCTGAAGGAACGATGTGGTTCGGCCCAGGTCAGCCCACGCGGTCGAAGCATCTGAAAGAAAAAGAAAAAGGTGTCTATGACATGGGGTATTCCCAGGCGGTCGCCCATCCAAGTACTAACCCTGCCCGACCAGGCTTAACTTCGGTGATCAGACGAGAACCCGTGCTTTCCTGGTGGTATGGTCGTAGACATTCGAGGAGGTGAAAATATCGCTTTTATAGCGGTTGTTCGGCGTTTTGGCACGAGAGGTCGACGAGGAACATAAGAACGGTGAAATCGAATGTTCCACGAAGTTGTGTGCTCGCGTTGGATGAGTTTGCTTTCGACTGGTTTGTTGTAAGGGGACAAGCACGAACGCAGGTCCCCACTACCAGAAATTATACGCTCGAGTTACCCACATTTGGGGTATTCACAGGAGTCAACCCAGTCGAAGTGCAATGGGAGGGCCTCATCCTGAGAGGACTTCCTTGTTGATCAAAGTACCTCCCGCATCAGGTAAATATGCATGTGTTTGTCGCAGAAAGCCTATGACCGGCTACTACGGGTCAGCGGCATGTGGTTAATAGGGTAATTTGTCAGCAACTTAATTTCGGCAGCCAAAATGTGGAGTAAACAAAATTGATGAAAGAAACGTGCTTACCCCTCTCGGTCTGTAACAACGGTGTTGTCGTACGGCATCGCACCCGATGTGTGCAGGTGGACTGAAGCTGTGACGGTGAGGCGCTGGATCGGTGCTGGGTTTTGTTGATATCTGTAAAATATAAACAATTGATGTGCGAAATTAGTGGAAGGGAGCCGTGTATGTACTTGTGTTGTTGATGAGTTTTTGCTTTATTTTCGATAGTGGTGTTCTTCCCCGAAGGGAAGAGGGCCGTACTCGGAGGTAGTGCGATACCGAGACAACCCGTGGCCAGGGCGAAGCAAGCTTCAATCCCATGGCCGAAGCCCAAAAATCAGTTTAATATATGAGCCAGGCGTTGCCTGGCATATCAGATATTAAGCTGATAAGAACAGATACTACAGTTGATCTTGTTTTTATGATATACTCTCCCGGCTACGTCTCCCGAAAGTGCAAATGGGGACTGACACCGTGTGCTAGAGAGCAACCCTGCGGAGGTGACAACAAGTCACATCGATCGCACATAAAGGCAATGAACCTTTCTCCGTATGCCATGAATACAACATGAAGATGGTAAAAGGAGCGAAAGTGCATCGACCGCAGAGAGCTGATGGAATGGCTGAGAACAAAAAATTGGATGAAGAAAGGAGGAAGAACAACTGGATGACAAGGTGACAACAACAAAAGAATGAGAACAAGCAGAAAAACGTAAGTTTTCCTGCGAGACCTCACAGAGACAGGCATGAAGGACAACACGAGGAACAAGTTAATCCGAGATGATGTCAGAGAACCGGAGAGACCCATCCAGTGACACCGAGCCAAAGAAACCAAACACCAACCAGGAGGCATGGAACACGGATGCGGAGCAATGACGACGCTGAATCTTCAAAGCAAACCGGAACGTAGACCGAGCTTTTCGTAAAAGGCCGTCGAGATCGATGGGGAGAGAATGAAAACGGACACTGTTCCGGTGGAGCCACAGACGGTGCTTGAGAACATGGAGGAGGATCTGGAACCCGTGCAGAACCCCGGAAGCTCGAGGAAAACACAGGATAACATCCCGCAACAAGACACGAGGCGAGTCGGAATGATAACGATGGAGGAGCGACAAAAACCAAAAAAGAGCACGTGCAGCAACTGGACAATGATACAAAAGGTGTTCGAGGGTCTCTGTACCGGAACATATACAAAGCGGTGAAACATCCATACCAAATCGAAGGAGACGATCAGCCGTTGGAAGGACACCATGGGCTATCTTCTAGGCCGAGTCAAGAACTGTGCGAATGTAACGGCAAAGGTGAACAGACTCCCAAACGGACGGCCACGAGACCGCGCCAAAATGACGATACTTTGCAACGCATCGAGGCTCAGAGAAAGCGAAAGTCAAAAGAATACGGTACGACGTACGAGTGGGGAGGTCCCGAATGGGAATAGGTGGACCACCGGAAAAACCAGGCACGATGAGCTCACCATGAGCAATACGGCCACCAACTGCATTCCACGCGGACAACACACTGTAGAAAAACACCGGGAGGATTGGAAGAGGACCAGGAGCGAGGGAAGCAAACCCAAACACACGGAAAATTGGCTTGGCCAGAAAGGCACGTCGCAACCAGTAACCAAAGAAAAGGGACCACTTGCCAGGATCCGGTCGATGAAAACGTTGAACCCAAAGCGCATGGAGAGCTTGTATTTTAAGGGAAACGTTGATGACACCAAAACCCCCACGAGAGCGAGGCTGATGAACAGTGGCGTAGGAAACGGACGGATTCTTCCCGTTCCAAAAAAACGACCAGATGGACTGATTAAGCTGGGACAGCACCGACGCAGGCGGAACTAAAACAGTGACAAGATGCCAAATTTGGGACAAAACCAAATTGTTGATCACCACCGCTTTACCAACAAAAGGGACTTTAAGCTTCAGACAACGGACTACGGCTACGGTAGAAAGTTTCAGAGTGGTATTAAATGGCGGTGTTTTTATAACATCCAAATTTCAAGATACATAATCGCACAGGCTCGTTTTGTTCTTAAACTCTTGAAGAAAAACACTTGTTCAATCTGTTATTCGCGAGAGCAAGGTTAAGCCTTTCCAAGGCTTCTGTAGTGACTCAGGTTCCGCGTTGTCTTTACAACGTAAAAATGATTTTTCTACGTTGTCAACAGAGTCACGACGGCATGAAAATTACTCTTGGGACCGTCATTTGCAAAAGCTCTTTGTATATGACATGAAATTCTATTGTTCAAACATGTTGCCGTAGTCGTAGTCGTTGTGCTTGCTTAAAGTCCCTAATAGAGAGCGCGACCTCCAGGCTGACAAGGATAAATCGATCTTCTTTAAAAGCGGACCCCACACAGTATGGTTATGATACCATATTTAATATAGGGGTATGGTTATGAAACCATAGTTAATATAGGGGTATGGTTATGAAACGATAGTTAATATAGGGGGTATGGTTATGAAACCATAATTAATATAGGGTATGGTTATGAAACCATAGTTAATATAGGGGTATGGTTATGAAACCATAATTAATATAGGGGTATGTTATGCAAAAAGTGACGTTGTCAGCTGTTGTCAGCTGTTTTTAATCTAGAGAATAGAGAAATAGAGAATAGAATATAGAGTATAGAGAAAACAGAATAGAGTATAGAGTATAGAGAATAGATAATAGAGAATAAGTGTCACAGGGGGGTAGGGGGTGTCAAAAATCGGCAAAAAAGCGTCACGTATTGAGCGACATGGGATGGCCCCGAAACTGTGAATCAACAAATAATGTGCTCTCCATTTCGTATGCATCTACAAACGTTAAGCGCAGCTCTTTACGACTATAACGCTGGATGCATTGGAAAGTAGGGGGTCTTGATTACCTTTTTAAAATCAGCCTGAACCTCTAATAGATTCCAGGCAGGTTTACTAGCGAGTGCCAACTCCGGCAAAGTTGCCACAACGGTACGATTAGCGTACGGAGTTGCCATGCTAATATGACTTAAATCAGTTGAATAATACAATTGAATAGAATTCGCGTAATATAATACAATGTAAGATAATACAATATATATAATAAATTTAATTCATAGATTAAGATAAGTAGATATAGAACAAAAGTATAATATAGTTAGGTATAACTACCTAAAGTATAAGAGATGGGGTAGTAGAAGGATCAAGTCCCTACTAATAACACACACCAAAAGTATAGTTGCTTAAAAAAGAAAGCAACAAGGGCCTGTGAGAAAAATCACGCAAAAAGACCCAACAAACACACTCACCAACACAAGAGAATGGCCCGCCACAAGCAGAGCTGGTTTAATAGATCTCCGGTTAATACTCCAATGATTATTGGATTCAGTGTTAAACACCCTACAGCTCCTCCAGTTGTGGTTAGTATTATCGAGGACATATTAAAAAACGTTCTCAACTTCAACTTTCCATACTTCCACTTGTAGCAAATCGAACGTTTGTGATAATGCGCATACAGACTCTTCAACTCTTCTAGTTTATCCTTGTCAAGACCTGGCGATATGTGATTGAACGACATGATAGACACGCGTTTGTGCACCGGCTTCATACTATAACACATATTTCACCATGATGAACGCCAGGCTAGTGGTAGCTGCTGATAGTAGTAATATTGTCGCCAAATCTGTTGGATGATTATTAGCAGTAACGTAGTGTTTCTTAGCCTCTGACTGTACACTTCTAACGGGGGTGTTAATGACGGGTTTAGTAGGTTTGTTAGCTTCTGACTGTACGCTTCTAACTGGATACGTTGGTAAGGTCTTCTTTACAACGTATGCATTCGCTTGTTTAGTCGGGCGTTTATAATTTAGCTCTTTGTTGATTCCAAATTTCATGCAAGTAGTTGACGCTACTCTTAATTCATTGTTGTATCCTTCGATTGGCTCTTTTAGAAGAATCATACTACTTGGTATCAGCCATGTGTTAGGTGACACGCACATATCAAGTTTCACGTTAGTATCCTTAATGCTCTTGTTCATGAGATTGATCCAAGTAGATGGGGAATATTGTACCACGGCATCCTCGACTATATTGCTAGTTTACCACCTATGGATTGTCTGCTCTTAGCTTGACTACCCAACAACACATACATGTATATCTCTATGCTCTCGTTCAGAAGTTTCTGTCCTATTATATCAGTGATTCCATTAGATTTCAGTGGGCAATGGGCAATATCGTCTATAATCTCAGTCGCTCCATAAAGACGAATTATATTTGCAATATCAGCCCCACCAAAACATAAGTCTTCTCATAGTGATATACACATGAAACCTCATAAAACTTATCTGCTTTGGTACGTCATGAGACGGTGTTAGATGCTCTAGTGATATTCCACATTTGTAAGTCGCAATATACATCGATGCTAAGGCTTGATAATAACTCTTCGTTAATGTCCACTTAAGGTAGGTCAAAACATTTCGTCGATCCGTACGATCCGTACGGATGGTGAAATGGCTTCACGACCCGTAAACTGAATTCGCGATCCGTACGGATGGTGAAATGGTTTCACGACCCGTAATGTGAATTCACAATCCGTACGGATGGTGGAATGGTTTTACGATCCGTAAACTGAAATTGTCGACTCGTGAATTTGGTTATCTTTCCTGCTGTGTGTGGCTAAGGTAGGCCAAAACATTTAGTCGATCCGTAGGATCCGTATGGATGGTGAAATGGTTTCACGACCCGTAATGTGAATTCACGATCCGTACGGATGGTGAAATGGTTTTACGATCCGTAAACTGAATTCACGATCCGTGCGGATGGTGAAACGGCTTCACGATCCGTAAAGTGAAATTGTCGACTCGTGAATTTGGTTGTCTTTCCTGCTGTGTGTGGCTAAGGTAGACCAAAACATTTCGTCGATCCGTACGATCCGTACGGATGGTGAAATGGTTTCACGACCCGTAAATTGAATTCACGATCCGTACGGATGGTGAAACGGCTTCTCATCTGTGAAGTGAAATTGTCGACTCGTGAATTTGGTTGTCTTTCCTGCTGTGTGTGGCTAAGGTAGGTCAAAACATTTCGTCGATCCGTACGATCCGTACGGATGGTGAAATGGTTTCACACCCCGTAATCAGAATTCACGATCCGTACAGATGGTGAAATGGTTTTACGATCCGTAAAGTGAAATATAATACAACTTATAATATTAATATAAGGGTTAACAATTGGGTTCTTCCCACAGGGTCGTCAACTTCTCAATGCCAACAAAAGTTTCGTGTCCTCGTTTTTTCTCCCGATGTTGTCTCTCAACATGTTTAACGGCTGCATCAGCAGTCTTCTTTAGCATTCCCTCGTGTTCTGTGCATCTTATTGCAATGTTTTTTAAAAAGCCTTCTTAGAAGCCCCCTCCAGGACAGTTGACTTAGGTATTTAAACCCAAATTTCCCTGATGATGCTTCTTGATGTTCCGATGGTGATCGACGGGGTCCATTAAATGCGTTTAAAAAGTGCTTGCAAAAGTTCTCTGGCGTCAATTCTTCGCCCTCGACAGCTTTTGCACCGGCATGCGCCTCTTCACTTTCCGCTGAATTCAAAGTACATGTCTCCGAGAGGAGTCCAGGGAGTTCGAGGAGACAAGAGGTCTAAAAATAAAACAATTAACACTTAATTACTGGAGTGGAGAGAAACAGTTTGTTTTGTGGCCCCGAGACCGTCGATGTTTCCCGAAGCGAAGCTGAGGGAAACATCGATGGTCGAGGGGCCACAAAACACACTGTTTTCCGAGGTCACAGTAATTAAGTGCTTTATTATCATACCAAGTGTCAAAGAAAACACAAAACTTAAGCATTAAATCAGACTCTTTATTTCATTTTAATGTACCTTTTGTACTGGCTTTATAGTCGACTTTAACTTTTTTGTCATTTTCTTTGTTAAGTTTGAATCTTTTTGGATTTGTCTACAATATCTTTTTCTGTCGGTTTTGGGAATATTTGCATCAAAATATTTCTATATTTACTCGGCTTTTTGCTTGGAATTCGTTGACTTATGCTGAATTACTTTTGAGAAAATTCGCTCGCTTTGGCGATCAAGTTCCAAAGGTCGCGTGTTCACATGCAATTCACGTGATTGTTTTCGTTGCCCCAGGGGAACAAATAGTAATGACCCCCTCTCAAGCCATTGCCAGGAAACAGTACTATTTTGTCACTCCCACGTGATACACTCTCAACCAATGAAATACTTCAAAAATTGAACTTTGACAGGATCATTTGTAGGGAAATTCCACAACAAATTCAGGTGGCCAAACCAGTCGCGGTTTCAATCTCGCACTTTCACAGAAACAAACAATGCAAAGCAATTACCACAAGTTGGCTGCGTGTCTCATCATCAACATTGTCACCAACATTGTCATCACCACCATCACCAACATTGTCATCATTATCATCATCATCATTGTCATCATCATCATCATCATCATCAACATTGTCATCAACATTGTCATCAACATTGTCATCAACATTGTTGTCATCAACATTGTCGTCATCAACATTGTCATCAACATTGTCACCAACATTGTCACCAACATTGTCACCAACATTGTCATCAACATTGTCATCAACATTGTCATCAACATTGACATCATCAACATTGTCATCAACAACATTGTCATCAACATTGTCGTCATCAACATTGTCGTCATCAACATTGTCGTCATCAACATTGTCATCAACGTTGTCATCAACATTGCCACCAACATTTTTACGAGGGAGACAAGAGGTCTAAAAATAAAACAACATCATTTGCGGCCAAACCAGTCCCGGTTTCAATCTGGCACTTTCACAGAAACAAACAAAGCAATTACCACAAGTTGGCTGGGTGTATCATCAACATTGTCACCAACATTGTCATCATCATCATCACCAACATTGTCATCATCATCATCACCAACATTGTCATCATCATCACCAACATTTTCGAGACAAGTTCTGTTGAAATGAAAAAATAAACAAATTTACAAGAAATACGAGAAACCAGAATTTTAGCAAAAGTGGACAAAAGTAGGAATATTTTGTGACCCCTTCGCCCGAACATTAAAATTATCTGAACAAAGTGCAGATTCAAGACAAAAACAAAATGATTCCCGATTCCTTTGAACAGTCTTGACCGTGGCGCAGTTGGGTCTTGGCTTCGAAATTTTCCTTTCATTTGAAAGAACCAAATTACAAAAGCAGGGCTTTCAAAGTCCGCCGGCGGCCGGTTGCAATCTTGCACAATTGTGCCGTGACTAAAAAACAACATGTTAAACTTGAACACATAAAGCTAAGAATCCTTCTCACAAAACAGCATGCAACGAACCTCTGGCCGTTACGAGCGGGGTGTGGGGGTGCTGCACCCCCTCAGTAATTTCCATCAGTCGGCAAATCATCCCAATGATTATCGCAAAAAGCATGAACAGACTTTCCACCAAGGAAAGCGTGTGCCACGAGACGACTCTGAAAATGCCATTTCCGAGGATCTAGAGATACGAAATTGTAAAATGGTAGGGGAAATTTATTTAGTAGGGTTTTTAGTCTGTCTCTCGTCATCTTTTTGCGCTTTCGGAAAAGGTTAGCCTGCTAGCAGCCCGAAATTTCTTTTACGGGAAATTACGGTCTGCTAAATTCTGACACCAATCGTGTTCTGTGACGTAGTACATGAAAATAAGTTAAGCATAATGATAGGCTAAAACTTGTTCGCATCTAAAGCGCATCATGATTGGATAAAATCAGGCACAATTATGTGCCGTGACAAAAAAAGTGAGTTCTTATCACTTTCTACGATTTTGATACAGCAAAACACAATGCAAGATGTTGATATCATTGCAAAATAACAATAGCTAGCTGCTTGTCCGAATTTAAATAAACATGTTGCGTCATGTATTTTGAGTGTCGGAAAATAATAATAATAATAATCTGTGTATTAAACCGCTTTGCAGTGAGAACTGAATTACACGGTGAAATATCTACCTAAATAAATTATATACGTATATACATTAAGTATCGGCATTTCACCCCCCCCCCCCCTCCCGCGCTCGGAACGGCCCTGACAGCAAATGATTATTTATTTCCTTTCCAGAGTGGCCACAAGTGGCTTGCTGGGTGTAGACAAACCTTGCAGCTTTGTGTGCTTTTCGAAATCTGGCCTTTGAGGTTCGGGACGGTTTTGGTGGGAAAGGGCGAAGTTCATCCATCTGCACGCTTCATTCTTCTCCCTGCAAGGCGCTCTCAAAATATCTAACTGTGCAGCTGTCATCACCAACTGTCGTAATCTGAAAGCAAAATAAGAATGTAAATTGATGAGGATATTTGGAAAACGCGGACACGGACACGCGGACGTGGAAAACACGGACATGGAAAACGTGAACATGATTTTTTTTTGATTGAAAAGAAAAGTAGTGGTAAAAAAAGTAGCAAAACTTTGTTTGACCAAGCTAACCCACACAGCAAAAGCTGATTTCTTATTGCACTGACAGTTCAGTTGTTGCAGTTACAAATAACTGTTGTTTCATCTAATTACAAAAAATTGTTATTACTGGCCAGGTGTCGCACACTTGAGTTAAATTGACCAAGAGATTGCTTATCAGTTCTTAGTTCATCTGGGAGGCTGTTCCACAGTTTTGCTCCTCCACAACTTAGACCTTTTTTAAGATGTTCAGTCTTGGGTTTGGGCAAATGTTTTTATATGTTGTTTTAATTGGAAAATGTCCATTATATCGATCAGTTTAGAAGTGGCTTGACTTCTAGTCTGCTCGAGAAGGTTACAGTTGAGAACAACTTCACAAGGAAAAAGCCCAACGAAATTTACAAAATGGAGAGATTAAATGTCACTGTGGTTTTTAATCAGTGGTAGGTTTGGGAAGATCTGCTTTTCACAAAAATCAGCAAATTGAAAACCGAATTTTGCGGAAATTTCACCTTTTCACTCATGTTGATCGGTCCTACTAAACACTGCCTGGGACTGCCTGGGTATAAAATGACTGCCCGGGAAACAAACTGAAGATTTGGGACGGTATAAATCCACATTTAAAACAGTAGAGGCCTATATTTTCCAATATGATTAATTTGGATAATAACATTATTTTTTATCAAAATTTTAAGGTTTTTCCTCCTGATTTTGGTTTAATTACTCCTTACGCAAGCATGCAAACAATATGCATGTGGAGTAGATTCACGAGAATCATTCTTGCACGGTTCAGAATTACTCGATCAAGATGATAGTCAAACACTGATGTTTGATGTTCAGTCATATATAATTAATACCAAGCGATTTTGTTAAACTAAAAAATTAATTATATAAGTGTGATTACTGATTTGCAAGAATATTTGATTCATATTTGATTCTATTATTCTAATTTAATTGTTGTGTGTAAATATGCACTTTCTCATACTTTATTTATGATAATATTGGAACATGATCTCCCTCGATGAGCTTTTAGCTCTTGGAGAAAATGTGTTTTTTTTACTTTGAAATATGTTTAAATAAAAAGAAAAAAGTGATGATAAAAAGCCATGAGAGATGGAATTTCCCTAGAGACAAACATTTGTTTCTGTGAAAATGTTTCTGTATAATAGAGAGTTCATTAAATTGTTGAGTAACTATGCTTGGCTTAAGCCCGTGTACTTCAGATAAATTGACGTAAGCCCAGGGTGAGGGAAATAAAACCACTCGGCTATTCGTACCAGGGGATTTGAAAGCGTTAGCGAGATGAGTACTGAGATTTTGTCGGTATAAATAAATGAATAAATAAATATTTATTTCAATTTTTTTGGCCTCCGCTATTTTTGACCTCCGCTTTATGCGCATGCGCGAAACATCAGCCACAGGAGACTGGTATCTAGCTCATGATTGGCCATTGAAAAAATATTGTTTTTGCCAATATACGTCAGCAACTTTAACGGCCAAAAAGCCAAATAAATTAATAATTTAAACAAAAAGTTTTTCGAAAGAGCAGAGGGTTTTAAATGTTAATGAAAGTTTATACTAGGCAACAAATGGCAGCCCGAGTTCAGTTGGACGATAAAAAAGACTATTAGATTAAATTAGATTATATATGGATATTCCAGAGTTAGTTTCATTGTTTATTGAATATTTTTCATTTTAGAGTGTGGTACTTATTGTTCGGTC
Source organism: Corallium rubrum (assembly GCA_964035015.1). Classification (NCBI taxonomy): domain Eukaryota; kingdom Metazoa; phylum Cnidaria; class Anthozoa; order Scleralcyonacea; family Coralliidae; genus Corallium; species Corallium rubrum. The sequence continues at coordinate 17,448,827 of OZ035997.1, forward strand.
TCCTGTAGATGTACATCCGTCACAAAAAAAATGAAATAATGTTTCTGTTTCCTAAACTAGCTCAATAAAACTGACATAACTCTAGATTATAAACAAGTTTGACATGATATACATTTGACCCATAAAAAATTTTGCAACTCATATTCCACAACGGTAGAAAAAAGGGTAGTACAAGGCCAGCACAAACAGGGATCTAAGCCATTTAGGCGAATCCAGCATATGAAAAATGGTTGGAAGCTGAAGGAACAGGGGATGTCTTATAGTTGTGCGACCAACTGCTGAAGGTGGAGTTCAAAAACGAAGGATTGGATGACAGGCAGTATAGCATACATAGCTTGCATATTGGTGAGCATCGGCAGCAGCATCATTAGGGTATCAGAACGATTATTTCTACGACACAGGGGATGGAGGAGCGAGACAGCCAGAAATAATTATGTGAATATTGAGGAATTGTGAAGAAGAGCCTAGACTTTTTGTTGACAAAATCTCAGGACAAGACCACTTAAGAGTTATAACATTGTTTCTGCGAGAACCAAAACAATTAAGAACTCGCTTCGCAAAACAAATACTTACAACGATTTGTAAGATAGGATCTCTAATTTTGACAAATGTTCCCACAGTCGATAGCTAAAAATTCCCACCATGACATTTACGTCTCCTAAAGCTCTGTACGACCTAAAAATTATAAAATTTCTGTATACCAAGAATGTATTTAAAAACTTATTCCAATCACATGGACTTCAACTGTGAGTAAAACAGTTTTTTCACTAAACTAACAATTACTTTTAATCTTACGGTAGCATGATTTTCTTATCGCCCACTTCGCTTCACAGCAAATGTCTTCTATCCTTGTCTTACCTACCTGCAATTTTTTTCCCAGGAAAAAAATGGTTATGCAGCTCATCCACACCCAACTTTGTTGTGTTCTGGAGTTCTTCCAAACCCTGGTCTTCTAGCTGAAAAAAATATGAAAAATACATCATTGAGAATAAATGGACTTTTGCCTTGCCTGAAATCACAGTTTTCGTTCATTTCGTAAAATAATCTTTTGTCTGTCAGGTTTTTTTTATTGTGTACTGCGCCTTGAAACACGGTACATATAACATTGGTTTTGGCAATGATTGAAGATTTACGGATCCTTTATTAACGCACAAAACGATGTTGGTCCGATACTACAAAAGTCTTAGATGGTGACATCTGTAAAACAACTCACATGAGGGGAAGGGACCCCTTCTACGTTTCTACCATTGGTACCAATCGTACCAATGGTAAATGTGCTTTGCTGATGGTAAATTGTCCTTTACGATCCGTAAAACATCTCACATGGAGGAAGGGGGGCCCTTATTATTACTCTTATTATACATTACTCTTAATCGCCTTATTCACGGATGGTAAATACGGTTTGTAAAACGAATCTTACCATGTGTAACATTTCGTAATATTGGACATGTATAACTCACTTGTTTGCACAACACAAATGTATCCGCAAAGGCCAAGTTTACGTATTTCATCCGGTAGTAATGGCCAATATATCGCTCCACATTTCTCAACAAAGCCTCCATGCGCGCACAATACTAAAAAGACAAAATCACACATGATAGCTTTTCGCACTCACACATAACAACACGCACAATTGAACTGGCTTTGTTGGCAGTTGATCTTAATGTTTGCCCAGTCAACTCACTGAATACGCCGCCGAAAAGGTCTCTTTTTGACCACTAAATAGCTGTATTTCAACAAAGATAAAGGCTTTTAAAGTTTTTAAACTTTGAATGATACTCGAAATTTAATACAAAACATGTCACCGGAACGTAGAGTAATTTTAAAGTTGTTTTTTTCTCAGGAGTCAAAGTGCAAAGTTTTCTTCGGTACGTTCAAACTTGTGTAATATTTTGAACACGAAACCGTTATCCAGAAAGTTTTTGCTGTTTGTGGACGTAAATATAAGAAAAAAACATACTCCGAAAAAAGACATCTTGTGAACTCAAGATATGAGCTGCTAAAAACAAGACACACTTTTACAGGTGATATTTCGATTCTATTTCAGGGTCATTGTCAAACCTAACTAATTACAAGTGTGCGCTCAGATTATATATACAATTGAGAAGGAAGATGACATAACCAATTTGTTAAGAAACGGAAATATTATATTTACAAGCGTTGTTGCAGTCTATGCTATGGAAAAATTACGAGTTCTTTGGACGCTTTCAAGCCATTATTAAGTTCTGGTTTTCTAAACTTTATATGGAAGGCTCCAAGAAAAAGTAAAAGATTAGAGTTTTTGTGTTTGAGAGAATGAATTATTTTGGTGTTTGTTTGCAGGAAGTGTTGGTGTGAAAACGGAGTGTCAGAGTCATGATTGTGACAGTCGTTAAGATTGTCGTAGAGATTGTTCAGGTGAAGAAGGAAGTCGAGGTTTTCACAGTCGGTCAAGTGTTTAGAAATGGCGCTCCTGAACGGATCCAATTGTTCAGAAAGTCGTGTTTGCAAGTTCCTTTCCGTTTTGCCAATGTAACACGAATTGCATGCGGGACAAGTGAATTGGTAAACTAGGTTACTGCGTGACGTATCCGGAATTTTGTCTTTCCTCGGAAGGAAATAGGATACTTTTTTTGTCAGTATAGAATTATACTCGTGTTGTGTTCAACTTCCGGGGATGCAGATTTCACTGTGACAGCGCTACAGCTTCGCTTCTCTCACGAGGTCGACTTGGGGCAAGTCTAGTCTTATGTAAATACATGATAAATGTATAAATAAACACGACAAAAATAGTGATAGCGAGGACAACAGACCACAAGTTTGAGAAAGAATTCCTTTTCTTGGCAAGCAGGGCGAATTTCTTGTTAAAAAGCTCATTAAGAAAATTCAACGCAGTTTAACCAAACAAGTTAAGTTTATCGTTATTTACCAAACAAAAAAAGTATCCTATTTCCTTCCGAGGAAAGACAAAATTCCGGATGCGTCACGCAGTAACCTAGTTTACCAATTCACTTGTCCCGCATGCAATTCGTGTTACATTGGCAAAACGGAAAGGAACTTGCAAACACGACTTTCTGAACATTTGGATCCGTTCAGGAGCGCCATTTCTAAACACTTGACCGACTGTGAAAACCTCGACTTCCTTCTTCACCTGAACAATCTCTACGACAATCTTAACGACTGTCACAATCATGACTCTGACACTCCGTTTTCACACCAACACTTCCTACAAACAAACACCAAAATAATTCATTCTCTCAAACACAACAACTCTAATCTTTTACTTTTTCTTGAAGCCCTCCATATAAAGTTTAGAAAACCAGAACTTAATAATGGCTTGAAAGCGTCCAAAGAACTCGTAATTTTTCCATAGCATATAGACTGCAACAACGCTTGTAATATTTCCGTTTCTTCACAATTAGTTACGTCATCTTCCTTCTCAATTGTATATATAATCTGAGCGCACACTTGTAATTAGTTAGGTTTGACAATGACCCTGAAATAGAATCGAAATATCACCTGTAAAAGTGTGTCTTGTTTTTAGCAGCTCATATCTTGAGTTCACAATGTCTTTTTTCGGAGTATGTTTTTTCTTACATTTTATTAAATTGTCTGCTGGTAAAGGATTGTGGACGTAAAATACTCAGAACCATCCAGAAATCCAGGTTTGAGTCTTTCAAATTGAAGCCTTTGGGTGAAAAAAGTACTTTTTCTTGGCAATTTTCGCTCAAAAACAAACTTTTGACTGAATTTCCCGTTCCTCGAAACTCCCCCTAGTCGTTTTGAAAGTTAAATAATCCCACGCGGCTCCCCCATGACCTAAACTTGGAGTTATCGGCCCACTTCATCTAGAGCGCATGATTGCCATCAACGCTATTCCGTTACTTCGTTATGCGCGTGTTTGCCATCGAGGCTATTCCGCAACAGCCATACCTGGGCGAACTTTCCCTAGTATACCATGTTTCTTATTCTTCTCATGCACCTTCTTTCTCAGGTTTTTAACCCACTTCATCATACGGGGAAAAACAGCGGGAAAATAATCTTGATCACTCAGTACCACATTTGTTATACCAGACTTCACAGCTATAAAGAAACTAAAATTATATTTTATAATAAAATTCTATAAAAAGTTGGATTAGTCTCGCTTTTTACAGAAACGTTTCACTTAAAGGACATTGGCGACGCAAGAAAAGCTAGGGCGCTAGGCCTCAAACGCACGAGACCGCATAAAATGCTACGTCACAAAACGTCATAAAATGACGTATAAGAAAAAACAGGTGTTTGAGGTTCACAAAATTTGTTAGGGTTAGTGCTAGTGTAAGGGTTAGGATTGTCGCAAGTCCCTGTCTTTCTTTTCGCATTTTAACGATCTGGAAAACAAGCCACCATCTTGAAAACCTACACCTCTCAGTATGTATATCAGTATGTTCTTTCCGCGGAAATCGCAAAAAGCCTATGCGGTAAGGTTTATGATCTGTTTAACTGAGAATCTTTATATAATAATGTATATATATATAATATCTAAAGAACGTTAAATTTTAGTTTATAACTAATATTAAGAAGTAATCTACCAAAAAAAAGCATAAAAAGCAAGAAAAACTACAATTGTGAACCCCGTTTGGTTAATACTCGTGTTGTGTTCAATTTCCGGGGATGCAGATTTCACTGTGACAGTGCTACAGCTTCGCTTCTCTCACGAGGTCGACTTGAGGCAAGTCTAGTCTTATGTAAATACATGATAAATGTATAAATAAAATGATAATTGATAAATATCCATCGCATGAATTTAACAAGTATAAAAGAACCCGAAGACAATGGCTTTCAATAGAGTTCTTGATCACTTACTAAATCTGGATAGTTTGTTCCTCGATTTGACGAAACTGTGAAAGTGTGGCGACGGTTTATAGGCCCTTGAATCGCATCTAAGAGCTATTTCGACGATATCTCCCTCCTCTGGGTCGCCAGACGTAGCTTCAACATCGAAGAATATAGAGAGAGGTGCATAATTCTCCATATTAGAGACTGTGCTGACCTGTATATAATTAAAGGAATACCGTATGGATTTCCGTGCATGATTCTCTTATTCTTGCACGCGGGATGTTGCGAGACTTTCGGAAAGCGTAATCAAGCAACATCCCAAGTCGAGCAACATCCCAAGTGCAAGAATAAGAGTATCATGCACGGAGAAATCCATACGGTATTTGTTTTATAATATAACTACAGTATTACAACGAAAAAAGTTGTTAAGACTTCCTGATGAAAACAGCAATTCTCACACAAATCATCAGCCAGCCAATCATACATAAGCAGAGTTTGCAAGTCCTGCGCCAGCAAATTTTTTTTGCTTTTCTTATAGAGATCAGTGGTTAGAACCCAAGCCCAAATCTTTACTCTAGTCTGATAGCCCTAATCCCAACGCTAAAACTAAAGCTTGTAACTAGCCCAAATTGTCTGACTCATCACTGTAACAGCTGTGGTTTTGACAGGTAAAGAAATTTAAAAGTCGCAAGGACTATCTTTGTCAAATGGTTATTCGTTCAGTTGGACTATGCCGGAAATATATCTGACAGTAAAAATACGTAGGGTAATGTGAGAAGTTCGAAAAATTTCTTGCACTTTTCTTTAAATTTCTTTAATAGTTTAATTATGTATAGATGAATGTTAGCTACGACAGATTAATGTGGAAAATTCTCTCTAGTGTTTCGACGTAAAATACACACCTAAAGACCAAAGAATATATAGTACTCAGAAAAATTGGTAGCTAGTGACTGAACGCAACAGTTCCTCTAGACATGTCTGTTCATTGCAAAGCATGCACATTTACATAGGTAAAAATATGATGCAATATGATTATAATTAGAATACCAACATGAATTCCAGCTCGTACCATCACACGCTTAATTTGCAGAGAAGTTGCCTCCTTCGTTACGCATGTAGACTCCTCAGGCACGGAGAACTAAACGGGTCGATAGCGTTCAATCCCTTACGTGTAGAGAAACCTAGCTTTCACATTTCTTAAGTAATACACTCGCACACGAGTATCACTGCATGTCTATATGCTTTCGAGACGAAAGTCTTATATATGCAACTCAGTTTAACAGTCATTCTACCTAGATTAATGTGGAACTGAAATTCTCTATAGTGTTTCAATGTAAAATACACACCTAAAGACCAAAGAATACATATAGTGCTCAAAAAAATTGGTAGTGACTGAAAAACTATAAAGGACACTATTAAAGAAGATTTGAAAAATACTTTAATGTATTTGTTTGAATTGGTGCTCAAACTATCCTCCATGTGTGATCAGTTGTCGGTTAAGGCCTTCATAATTTGAATTTTTCATATGTATTAGGCCTGTCTCAAACGTCGAATTTTGCATGTGTCGAATTCAATTGTTTGAATTATGCACATGCAAAATTCGACGTCTTAAACAATTAAGTTCGATGTTATTAATTACGCTCGAGCGTAATGCTAAATTCGACCGGTTCGGTCGCATAATGCGACAGTTTCAATTCGACACATGCAAAATTCGACGTTTGAAACCGTCGTCGAACTTAAATCGAATTCGCTCGAATCAAATGTGAATTGAATTCGACACATGCAAAATTCGATGTTTGAAACCATCATCGAACTTAAATCGAATTCGCTCGAATCAAATGTGAAGTGAATTCGACAATGCGAAATTCGACGTTTGAAACAGGCCTTAGTGTTCACGTTCAAGACAACAACCAATACTATAGATTCAGCCTGTATTTAAAGAATACATCAATATAAATCAATTCAACTTACCTAATGATTGAAAGAAGCTCTGTAGCAAAATAAAATTTCCAAGAGGACATATAAAGAACAGACCAACTGTGATTCCCAACTAAGCTTCCCAAACATCCCGCTCTTGGGGTAGAGGGAGGCTGAGTCTGCGATACTACAGCAGTTTTACCCAAAAATGTTGATGAATAATAAATCGCATATCCCAGGAGGCGTATGAGATTACCCGCCATTAAATAGGGTGTCACTTTTCCATGGGCGTAGAGGGAGGTCTGATCCTAATCCTAAAGTATCACTTTTCCATGGGCGTAGAGGGAGGTCTGATCCTGATCCTAACCATAATCCTACGGCTAACCCTAATCCTCCTTCTACGCATTTCCCGCCATCCATAATATGGTGGGAAATATGGTAAACATGGCCCATCTACACGATGCGATTTTTGCTTACGATTGTCGTATGCAACTTGCTGACGCCATTCCTGCAACTTTGATCGTGCCGTGTAGATAGCCCTACAACTTGCTTACGACAGTTGTGTACAACACAAAAAAGTCGTAAGAGTTTTAAAACTTGTTTTAAAATCCTGCGACTTTCATACAATTTTTGCTGAAAAAATAGTTCAAAATGGCGGACATCAACAGTGAGATGAGAGAAAGCGAAATTGGTACGCCTCTTGTACAAAGTGCGACCAAGACAAAGTTTTGAAAGACAAAGACCAAGACAAAGGTTTGAAAAGTCGCATACAATAATTGTGCCGTCTAGATAGACGGCACAAAGTCGCAGGAATGGCGTCAGCAAGTTGCATACGACAATCGTAAGCAAAAATCGCATCGTGTAGATGGGCCTTTACAGATACCTCTGGTGATGTTCGATTTACCGGCGGTTATTGTATGGCAACATACGAGGGCAACGAAGGCAGACTAAACGATATTCTAGACGCATTTCTTCATTTGGATAAGGTAGGGAATTTCTGAGTATCTTCGTTGTGTTAAGAGAAAGTTTTTGTGCGTTTACCCCCTCGTAATTTTATTTACCTTTTTGTAGAGCTTAATGAACGCTGTCAGAGGTATACTTTTCCTCAGTCTCTTTACAGTCGTCGTTGACACGGGCATGTAGGCAAGCGTAGAAAACGTGCATTAGGACTGAGAATTAGAGCCGGAAAATATGAAATGCAACAGTGTTCACAATGGTAAACGTCACACAAAGTAGATAACGACTTGATAAGATCGACTGGTTTGACCGAGGTGGTTTTTTAATTCATGTGTTCATTAACGAATTAACTAAGAAGGTATAAAAATAAATATTATAGACTTACATGAATATTACCAAGTTGTGTTTGACTAGATTGATCGTTATTTTGTTATCAAAATGAATAAAATATATTTTCAATCTCTATTTTGCACCTTCTGAAACCTCAGCTCAAACAACAACTCGAGCATACGCAAACATTTGACCGCGGTGTTGATGGTGTTGTGAGACGACATCATTTCTCATTCAGCAACAAGGCCGCCTGGGTTGTGATCAAATATATATTATATATTTATAAAATAAAAACGGTTTGGAGATATTGACTTGTGTTTTTTTTCTATTTATTGGATCCATTTGAACCCGTTTGATTGGCGCGAACGTATTCAATTTACATTTCATAGCGTGCAAACATGGTGCTTTGATTGGAATTTTGTGAAAGTTTCGCTGTAAGATTACAAGCAGTCACTAGCGTTCAGTCACTAGCTACCAATTTTTCTGAGTACTATATATTCTTTGGTCTTTAGCTGTGTATTTTACGTCGAAACACTAGAGAGAATTTTCCACATTAATCTGTGGCAGCTAACATTCATCTATACATACATCTATACATAATTAAACTATTAAAGAAATTTAAAGAAAAGTGCAAGAAATTTTTCGAACTTCTCACATTACCCTACGTATTTTTACTGTCAGATATACTTCTGGCATAGTCTAACTGAACGAATAACTGTCAACGAATAACCATTTGACAAAGGTAGTCCTTGCGACTTTTAAATTTCTTTCACGCACTTTTCAGTTTTTCCAAAACTGCTCACATATGTCTTCATTTTAATATAGAAAATAAGCAAACAGGAATTAATAATACAATTCCAAACGCTTTTGTTTTGGTTAATCGTAGCATAACGAAAAATATATTAACTATTTACTCTTTAGACTGCTGGACGAATAACCATAACAATGTGCTCCTGAACATTCATTTTAGCCACAAATTACTACTGAAAATAAAAATGAATTATTTCAACATAACAAGAATTACTATTTACAATCTCATTCGTACGAATGTTTTTGAATCTGAAGTTATCTGCCTCACAAAGTGTTAACCGTTTGCTGGTTGTACCATCTAATAATCATTATCATATCAGGCTCACATTTTTATAAATATATACTTTATTTCCCACCTTAAACATTAGTGTTTCAACAGTTTTCATATATGTTTCTAATATAATACATTTAACAACTAAAAATAATGTTTCAAATATACTTCATGCAACAAGTCTGTCTGTCAAAGCACTTACCTGGTAATGGTATTAAGACGATCTCATTATATCAGTATACAATCAATCTGCGACAACAAGGTTGTGACATGTAGGGTTTTCCCCCGATCCCCCTTATTCAATGTTGGTAAGACATGATATTTTCATAAGACATAGTACATTTATTTAAACTCGGAATTTCACAATTTACATATAATTGCTTTTCTTGAAAGCCGAGACCTATATTAATATGGATGGTTGCTCCTTGCGGGCGGTCGTGGGCCACGCGCAGAATGCTTCGATGAATAAGAGGAAACTACAGATAAAAAAGTCTGAGAAAAAAAAAGATAAAACATTTGGAAATTTCTCTTATAACTAAATTGTTACTCCGATCCCGTCTATTTAAGTAAGTTATGCGTAACAACACCATGCTAGTATTCTTATAAATATTTTCTGAATGTTAATTATTTTATTTGCTTGAGTTGTGGGATAAATAAATTCAACGGTACACAGCTGTGTACTGTGATAGTAAAATGAATTGCTTGTGTATTCTTTAAACAAACGGTGCACAAGTGTGTACCGTTGAACTTCCGGCCGACCTCATTGATCCATTAACCTCGTTATATTTATATTTACAGCAATGTAATTTTAACAGATATCAAATGTCCACGAACACAACAATCACATTTGAGCTCTCTTACGTGTTCACATAACTTATTTATCTATTTTAAGAGTCAGTCAATCATCGGCTTATACTAGCCCAAACATTTTAATGGATACTTAAAACTAATTCCACACTTTGATGGATATTAAAAGGATAGTGTACTTCACTAAATGGTTTAGTCAATAATATAAGTAAATGTTAACAACTCACAAATAAGGGGTAAGTTGGACGTTGAAATATTACTTTGCATTTCTTCCGCACGAAATAGCTTTTTTATTTCAATATTACTGTGTCTGAAGAATTAGTTCGGCGAAACATCTCGGGCACGGTGTAACCTCTACTTGCTCCTCAAACATCATAAACATACGTCTTATGAACTCTGTTAAACAAACAACCCTATTGTGCACCGTCTCAGGTCCACTAAACACCTTAAATTTGGCATTTTCTACTCAGTCATATTTTCAGACAATCCTGGCAAAAATTAGTGTGGACAGCGCGTGCATAAATCTCTGTGTCTGGTATTTCCCATGTTTTCTTGCAAAAATAGGCCCTTTGGCCCCCCCTCCCCCCTTTCAATGTTGATAAATTTGATAAAAATGTATTGTGAGATGCAACATTGAAAAGGGGGGCCGGGGGGCGGAATGCGGGGGGAAAGAATATGTACGAACATGAATTTGCTTGTCTAGAGTGGACTGTCCACATAATTTTTGCCAGGATTGTAGATGTGCTAGAGTTACCGTTGTGAAGAATTTTTACATTGTCATAAATTATAGGTTTTACATTGTCACATGCGTAGTGTAAGTTTATGATGGGTTGCACGTATTCACAGTGTAAATTGAATAGGTTCGGGCAAGTCAATTGGATTCAATGATAATCAGTAAGCTGTAATGAAAAGAAATGCCCATCTTGAGTATGAAGAAAACTTATTGATCTAATCAAAATCGCAAGAACAAAATATGGATTAATTCCGTTTCGCCAGTCAAACAGTTCCCTGGATTCGATAATCAAAACAAATTTGCCAAGTTTCCATACGTTATTGCAAATAACGTACTATCCAGTTTAATAATATGAATCAGCAAACTTGAAGCAAAATTTTCACAGAATTTTCCATGTTTCCAGTCTAAAAATGTAGATTAAATAGAAAAAAACAACACAAGTCTATATCTCCAGACCGTTTTTATTTTATAAATATATATTTGATAACAACCCGGATGGCCTTGTTGCTGAATGAGAAATGATGTCGTCTCACAGGTTTGGTGATGTTGCTATTGTCATGTTCATTATTAGTCATGTTCACAGGAAACAGAAGCTGTTGATTCCTTTTTTGTTGTCGTTCTGAAAAGATGAAAAATTTTATTATTATAATTGGTCAAATTCATAATTATTTATTATTTGGAAATAGCAACGTCAAGCTTTTGCCACGTATAGCAGGAATATACTTACGTGTATTTTGCGTATGTGCTTTTGCGTTTGCGTATATGGTATCATAACCATACCCCAAGGATAAATCGATCTTCTTTAAAAGCGGACCCCACACAGTGTCGGAAGGGACTGAAGGACCCAAAGTGGCACCAAGCAGTTTAAGAGAGGATGAAGTCCAAACAATGGAAGCAGGCGTATCCGAGCGACCTTTCCAGGGACCAAGCCAAAGGCCACAACATTTACCCAGGTTTAATTTAGCACCACTGGCGTGTTCGTAATCCGCAAAGAGAGCAAACAAACGCTGAATGGAAGAGTCAGTAGAGACCAAGGCAGTCGTATCATCCGCATACTGAGAAATCTTGGCCTGAACGCTACTTGATGGAAGGAAAAACCCAACAATGGAAGAGTCCGCTCAAAGATGCAAGGTGCCAAAACAAGCTAAGCCCCAGCACATTTACAATGAGAGCTCTGCCGCGAAAGGACAAATGACGCTTCTTCCACGATTCGAGAAGCTTTGTTAATTTCTTGACCGGTTTGTCCCAGTCCTCTACCCCATCATTCGCAAGACGGCTGCCAAGCGCTTTTATGTGACTAGATGACCATCTAAGAGCAACAGGGAACATAGTACGCGTTTTCCAGGGTCCTACTAAGAGCCCATGGCACTTTGTTAAATTTAATTTGGCCCCTGAGGCCCGCTCATATTTATCAAAAAGCGAAAAAAGAGCTAGAATTGAACTATCAGATGCTACCAGGGCAGAAGTATCATTGGCGTATTGAGAAACCTTAAACCTTCTGCACCCACCTGGTAGGGGAACCCATCTATGGCCGCATGCGCGCGTATTGCACATGCAAGTGACTCCACCACTAACACATAAAGCAGGGGAGAAAGAGGACACCCCTGCCTAACGCCACGAGTGACGGAAAAAACTCAGTTAAGAACCCATTAACCATTACTGCAGATGTGACATCGGAATATGGAACTCCAATCCATTGCCTAAATGAAGGTCCAAAACCCATCCGTTGGAGAACTTTTTGTATATATGCCCATTCGACCCGATCGAAAGCCTTTTCTTGGTCTAATGACAAGATTGCCACTGGAATGTTTGGGAGATTAGCATACTCGACAACGTCATGTAAGAAACGGATGTTTTCACCCATGAAGCGCCCAGGGACACCACACGACTGGTCGGGTGAAACTACGGTGCCAGACTCTCAGCAATCGGTTAGCTAAGGCCTTGGCGGAATTTTATAATCAACACAAAGAAGTGTGATCGGCCTCCAATTGGCGGTGTTCAGCGGGTCTTCCTTCTTATAAGGAGGCGTGATAGCGCCCGAACGTTGAGACCTTGCCGTTCCTATAGCATGTATTAATTACAGTAACCAAGTCAGGGCCTAACCAAGACCAAAATCTAAGATAGAACTCCGCTGGCAGCCCATCCACCCCAGGAGCTTTCTGGTTCGGCATTTGTGCTAATGCGTGTCGGCACTCTTCTTCAGTTAGTTCCCCTTCACAGGAGTCTGATTTTTCCTGAGTCAATTGTCACTCCAATGCGCCTATAAAAGTATCTTGGTCTTCTTCGACTAATGGGATTGAACTGAACAACTGAAAGTAATAATCACGCCAAACCCTTTTCATGTCGGTTGACGATGTGGCAACTGACCCATCAGGCCGACGTACCCCCCGAATAACATCCTTTTGATTCTGGATTTTTTCCTGCCATAAGAAATAAGCAGATGATGATTCACCCTCTTCAGCCCAGCGAATTCGAGCACGCACCCGGGTGCCTTTAGCTCCGGACTGTAGTTCAAGCGCAAATAAAGCTTTGGCATCTTCCAATTCACGCAACACTGGCTCGCCGTTATCAAGGCGGCGTTGAAGGTGAAATATTGTAGCGTTAAAAGATTTAATTTTTAAATTTTGCCGGTTGGCTTTTTCGCGCGAGTATTGCCGGATGAAATTTTTTAAGCGTACTTTTCCCGCATCCCACCATGCTGAAAGAAAGGAAAACTCCTTTCGCTTCGTTCACCATTGTTGCCAAAGATCAGTAATACTGGCACGAAACTCCTGATCGTCGAGGTGCGAGACGTTAAATTTCCATAAGCGCCAGGGCCACGTTCAGTCGCCAGAGGGAGATTAATTTTCATGTGCACATAACCATGATCCGACCAGAAAAAAGGTAAGATTTCAATAATTTCTACGTTAGAAATAAGATCTTTGGGCATCCAGATCATATCTATTCTAGACCCCTGTGCACCATTTGGACGCCTCCATGTGTATTCCGATTCCACGGTGTGTTTGGCCCGCCAAACATCATTGAGGTCATATGCAGACATTAGTGCCGACAGGGTGCCAGACCAGTTGTAAGCCCAATATGAGTTCGGATTGTTTCCAAATCTATCCAAAACCGGATCTAACACCGTATTAAAATCTCCGCAAAGGAAGGCAGGAACATCTGGGTCCAAAGCTTGATAAAGGGATTCAAAGAATACCGAACCAGCGGCTTTGTTATTTGGACCATACACGCAAGCAACTTGGAAGTGATAGTCGTTATATTTGACTTCACAGCCTACCAGACGGCCATCGGTATCTTTGAAAGGCTGAACAATAGACAAAGATTTTCTATAAAGGATAGCAACTCCGCTACTCCATACCGAACCTGGTGATGAAACACATGAATAAGCTTTAGTGTTGTTCCCATTTTGCGATTCATCCGAAACCCAATCCGCAAATTCGTTTTCTGAGACCGAATGGGTCTCTTGCAGACAAACAACATCAGTGCCGAAACAGTTAAGCCACTGAAATAAAGTTTGCCTATTTACCGCAGACCTAAGTCCCTGGCAATTCAGCATAGTAATGCTGACTGCCATTTAATCGATTGAAAAATTGTCTGATGACGCACTACTAGCGTGGCCATCGATCCCAGGTTTAGAATAAATTCTACGAACCTTTAGTCGACTCGCAATATGGGGAATATTTTGAGCTGCCATCACTAAGGTTGGCCCTTTTTTACCAGCAAAAAGAGTAGGGTTCGTATGTTTTCTTTTAAAAATTGCACTGTTCTCTCCCACAGGCAATGGTTTCTCTTTCAAAACCCTAGCTAACTGAAGCTTTTGCGTGGGAGCAGCCTTACTATGTTTGGATGGGCTTGATTGCAAAAAAGGCAATAGCCCCGAGGGTAAACCTGAAGATTCACTTGGGGACCCGAATGGTACCCTGGGTAAGTCGGGCGGGAACTGCGTCAGCGGATTGTCCACTGGTGATTCTCAGCTTGCTGCGCCGTTTCACTACCACCTTGAGGAAGCGAAGCTGAAGGTAAACCTAGAGAAGCTTCTGGGGAACCTAACGGAGAAGGCAATAGCCCCGAAGGTAAACCTGAAGAGTCACATGGGGACCCTGATGGGACCCTGGGTAAGTTCGGTGGGAACTGCGTTAGCGGACTATCCACTGGTATTGTCAGCTCCCCTGTTTGCTGCACCGTTTCACTACCACGTTGAGGAAGCGAAGCTGGAGGTAAACCTAGAGAAGCTTCTGGGGAACCTAACGGAGAAGGCAATGGCCCCGAAGGTAAACCCGAAGATTCAGTTGGGGACCCTGATGGAACCCTAGGTAAGTTCGGTGGGAACTGCGTTAGGGGACTATCCACTGGCGTTGTCCGCTCCCCTGTTTGCTGCGCAACATCGCCACCATCCAGAGGCAACGAAGCGTTTGCTTGATCATGGGCAACTGGAGAAGTGCCCAAAGAGCTCTGCAATGCAGAATCAACTGAAGTTTCACTAACCTCTACCTGAGCTGGGACGTGACCAAGCTCCATTCCAATTGGGTCAATATCTAAATCCTCGACCTCTTCTTGTGAAGATTCATAATCGTCTAATTCCGACCCGTCTCCTAATTCTTCGGAAACACCTGGTAGCTCATCAGCTGTACTTAACACCGAGGGAACACTACCCCCAGCAGCAGTAGTTACCATTGTCACATGAACGCGCATTGCCGATGCATATGTTGTTGGCACATCGCCATTTACTCTTGGCACCGATGCCTGAGTCTGGGCAGGTGCATGACGACCTACTGGGGGGAGGGGGGGGGTGGTCAGTACGGGCCGAACAACCCTTCCTAGAACATTTTTTGCTGATATGTCCAGCTTCACCACAGCGAATGAAAGTGCGGGGCTGATCACGATAAAATACATGACATAAATGGCCGCGAATCCGAAGCTGGGACAGTATGTGCTTTTGGACGTCCATTAACACTGACCTCGTCCCAATATACACACCTAAACATGACTCAATTTTGGTCCGCTTTATGGGACCATACGGGGCTAAGGCATTCCTGAGATCTTCCTCCGGAATGCCGTATGCCAGGGTGTCTATGATAAGACAATCCACTATGAATTAATTCCTCTAACTTTTGAGGAGTTTTACACGTGACCCAAATCTTATTATATTAAGTTGGACGAAGCACTCAAAGGTGTCATTCCAATGAACATACTGCTTATGGAAATCGTCACAAACCTCTTTAATTGTGACTCGCGGATTGTCACGAATAGCAAACTCTGGCAGATTTATATCCGCTGAACGATTAGAGAATGGTATAGCCATTACACACACTTAGTTATAATTTTATTGTAAGAAGAAAAAAAAAACACACTTAGAACAAACAACAGGTGACTTATTTTGAAGTAGGAGACTACTTCCAAAGCCACCAGTCTCGGTACTAGAGGTACCACACACGGCGAGACGAACCCAAGGAACGGCCAGCCAAAAGCACCAAATAGGGTGCCGATGGGAGGTGGAGAGAAACCACGACTCGAAAGGTCGTCCACAGGCCACAGCAAGAGTCCAGACTGGACGCCCACCAAGGCGCGAGGAGAGCACTGAGAGACACCAAAAGGCTGCCTAAACCAACTGGAACGACCAAGGCCCCAAGGCTATGGAGACACCAAACAGGGTGTCGGAGAACCAACCACCAGGCGAGAAGAGCACAAAGGTTCTAACAAGAACCACCACAAGGGCCCGGTCGTGTGCTACCACTGGAATGGCGTGATTTGCCAACATGGCGGCTAGTCAGGAATTTCCGAGCTCCGCATGTTCGACATATTCGTCGAAAAAAAACGAAAATAACAGTGACCAAAGTGATGGAGTGTCTCCAAGAAGCAACTTGCTAGTCGTTCGCGGCAGTGAGTTCTTTTGGAAAGGAAATTTGACCGAATTAAAGCATTTCACAGATTGTGTACTACATCTGACGGGGAGATGGTCGTCACCGGGAGGGGAAGTGAAATGCTTTTCAAACGAGAAAATCGTCCTTAAATGGCATGGACCGACTAGAAAGAAGATCACTATTATCAAAGACGAAAATGAGGAGCTTACGAATGCCATCCAGAAGCATGCCCATGAGGAAATTCAAGCGAACGACAAGAGAACCGTAAATACAGCTATCCACCATGTTGACGCTGCCATATTGCTACCCCTTCCTTCACCAACGTGTGACAAATGCGGAAAGCACGAACTAGAACTTGACCAAACCGAAATTGAACAGAAGTTTGGAATGATTCTCGCTCGCCTTGGTCAACTCAAGGAAAAGCAACATCTGGGTGAGACGAGGATTGGAATTGGAAGCAATAATCGAAGCCCTAAAAATCGAAAACAAGAAAATGGCCGACCATCTTGAGAAACAGCAAAGTACGATTGATGAAATAACTCAGGACAATTCGATGTTGAGTCAAATCCTGGAGGTAAAACAACACCAATGGATTGAAGTTGAGGGGAAAAACAGCTCCAACAAGGCAAAAACCTCTATGCTTCAAAATGTAGTCCATGACAGTTTGCCACCGAGGACTTCAAATCGATTCAGCGTACTTGACGTTGAAGGCGTTGAAGACAGCTCGAATGAAACGCAATCTCAAGACAACACGACCATGAATACGGATTTGAACGATTTTAATACCCAAATTAATAACTATCGTTCAAAAAAGAAAAGAGATCGGAAAGGAATGAAAGCACAAGAAACGGACAGCAAAACAAATGAGAAATCGAAGAATGGCAGTAAGGTTTTGGTATTGGGTGACTCAATGGTTAAAAACATTGACAACTCGAAGATTTCAAGGGCTTCTAGGGAACAAAGTTGCTGCCACTCCTACCGTGGAGCGACTGTAGATCAACTTCAGGAAAAGTTCAAGGAAGACTGCTGTGGAGCTGACGACGAGCTGATACTTCATGTGGGCACAAATAATTTAACAAATGAAGATCCAGAAGACGTGGCAACAAAAATGGAAAGTCTAATCCAAGATGCGAAAAATCAAGCTAAAAATGTTGCTGTCTCAAGTGTGGTAAACAGGTATGATGGCCGTTTGCCCCCAAATCACATAACAACTTTCAATGGTCTTCTGCATGATCTATGCTTAAAGCAACAAGTAACATTCATTGATAATAGTATTATTAAAAAATCTCTATTAAATAGATCAAACCTGCACCTAAAGAAAAATGGTGATAGAGTTTTAGGAAAGGCATTCTGTGGATACCTAAGGTCACTAAGACTAGCTTCTAGTAATCCTGCTCCAAATGAGCATTTTTTATGGTTACGCCCAAGTCCCTCAGGCCAAAGGAGGGAGTGGATGAAGTATCTAGAACATGTGTCACGCGTGACCAGGTTGTGGATAGTTATTCTGATTTTTCTGAAACAGTTGTGAGTAGCGATTTTTGCAAAAACCTTAATTCTATTCCCAACCAACGAGGTTTTAAAATGGCTTTTCTGAATATTGTTAGTTTACCAAAGAAATTTGATGAAGTAAATTTCTCAATGTCTAACAAGCTCCTTGATGTTATGGCCTTTAATGAAACCAGGCTTGATCCATCAATACCAAATAGCATGGTTCACATTGATGGGTATGATATTGTTAGAAAAGATAGATCAAGGAGAGGGGGTGGTGTTTGTATTTACCTGCGTAGCTCCATTAATTACCATATCAGGCATGATCTTGTGCCATCTGAATTAGAGGCTGTTTGCATCGAAATTATTAAACCGCATAGTCAGCCTTTTTTTATTGTTTCAGTGTATAAACCCCCAGTGTATAAACCCCCTGGGGCTTCATCTGATTTTTTACCCTTTTTGAAAGCTTAATTCAAGCTACTGATGATGAAAACAAAGAAGTAATCATTCTTGGCGATCTTAATTGTGACTTACTAAAGACAAATTCTGACCAAGCAACTAAGACATATTGAAATCACTATATGAAATGTATCAACTATCACAATTGATTAGTGAAGCTACACGAGTAACTATGACCACTGCTAGTCTTCTTGATCATATTGTTACCAGTAAGCCAGAAAAAATTTGCAACTCTGGTGTTATTCATACAGGTATCAGTGATCACAGTCTGATATTTGCAATTAGAAAAATTAATATGACTAAAAAGCACCAGAGAAACATTATTGAAATTAGAAATATGAAAAATCTCCAAGAAGAGCAATTTCTTTCTGACCTAGGAAATCAACCCTGGGAATATGTTTACTTTTTTGCTGATGATCCCAATAGTATGTGGGACATTTGGAAGAAATTATTTCTAGAGATTTTGAACAAACATGCACCTTTGCAAAGCAAAAAGATAAAGTCAAATAGAATCCCATGGATAACAAGTAATATTAAAAAATTAATAAACAAAAGAGATAAGTTAAAAAGAAAAGCCATTATCACAAACCTTGAAACTGACTGGCAAAATTATAAAATGGCCAGAAACCAAACAAACATAGAATTAAGAAATGCTAAGACAGATTATTACTCTAGTAGGATTGCAAATCAAAAACAAAATCCAAAAGAGGCTTGGAAAACAGTAAATACTTTGTTACATCGTAAAAATAGACCTGCAAGTGTAAATGAACTAAATGTGGGTGAAACAATTTTACAAAGCCCTGAGGAAATTGCTGAGGGTTTTAATGATTTCTTCTCAAACATTGGACCAAATTTGGCAAGCGAAATTAACAACTCTGGTTGCAATTTTGTGCAATACATTAAAACTACTGAATCTGAGTTCACTACTTTTAAGGCAGTTACTCTAGATAACATTTATCATCTCCTTCGTGGCCTATCAGGTTCCAAAGCTACTGGTATAGATAACATCTCCAGTAAAATTATTAAAATAGCATCACCTGTTATTTCAAACTCACTAACTTATATCTTTAATCAAACTGTTACCTTATGCTCCCTTCCCAATGAATGGAAGGTAGCAAGAGTAACACCACTATATAAAAGTGGGCATCGAAATTTGCCAGGTAACTACAGACCTATCTCAGTTTTGCCTGCCATAAGCAAAATTATGGAACGAATTCTCTATAATCAATTATATGATTACTGAACCGAAAATGAACTACTTTCTGAAAACCAGTTTGGTTTTAGAAAATTCCATTCCACTGCAACTGCATTATTAGATTGTACAAACAGTTGGTATGTAAACATGGATAGAAAGTTGTTTAATTTGGTAGTATTCATAGATTTAAAAAAAGCCTTTGATACAGTGGATCACCAAATTTTACTTAAAAAACTAGAACTGTACGGAATCATAGGGAATGCCTTTTTACTATTGAAATCATATCTATCTGACCGAAACCAAAAATGTCGAGTAAATGGATTTGTTTCATCTGAGCACAGGATTAAATGTGGTGTTCCTCAGGGCTCAATCTTAGGGCCATTATTATTTTTGTTATATATAAATGATTTGCCACAGTGCTTAAATGAAACTAAATCCCGATTATTTGCTGATGACACAAATTTAACAGCCTCAGGTGAGATGATAAGTGATGTTGAAGTTAAAATGAACTCAGATTTAGAAAACCTCAGAAAATGGTTAATAGCCAACAAACTTAGTCTAAATGTTGCAAAAACTGAATTTATGTTGATTGGATCAAAGCCAATGATAGGTAAAGCCTCAGATTTCCAGATTAAAGTAAATATAAATAATAACCCAATTAAAAAAGTTTTGGAATGCAAAACTCTAGGAGTAACTGTTGACCAACATTTGTCCTGGAAAAAAAATACTGAAAATCTCTGCAAAAAAATCACATCAGGGTTAAGTGCTCTCCGTCGTCTGAGGGCATTTGTCAACAAACTCGCTTCTTTCCGTCTACAATGCAATTATTCAACCATACTTTAACTACTGTTGTGAAGTATGGAATGTTTTTGGTGAAACGCTGTCAACACGTCTGCAAAAACTTCATAACAGAGCTGCTCGAATTATTACATATACGAGCAATGAAGTCGATCACAAAATTGTGTTAAGTGAATTGGGATGGCAACCACTCCAAACACAAAGAACAAAAGCCAAGGCTAAGATTATGTTTAAAATTTTAAATAATATGGGACCAAAGAGTCTCACAAACCTTTTTAGTTACAAAAAAGAGATGTCAAGTTACAATCTTCGAGACGTCTCATCTACCGTTTGTTTGCCGCAACCACGCACAAACAGCATGAAAAAGAGTTTCATGTTTGATGGAGCATCCATATGGAATTCTTTGCCCAAAGAAATTAGAGAAAGCAAATCTCTGTCGATCTTCGAATGCAAAATCGCTACTCATGACATGAAGTAATGCATATGTAAATAAAATATGTAAATAATTAAATGATATTACTATATTACCTAGATACTTTACTGACATTGTTAACTACTTAAACTTCTATTTTTTACTATTGCTATATTCTATACTTTTTATTTCTCTTTATTGTTGTACACGCCCTTCGTGGAAACCAGCTTTTGTTGACGTTGTTAGCGTGTTTAAATAAAAATTTCTATCTATCTATCTATCTATCTACCTACCTACCTACCTACCTACCTACCTACCTACCTACCTACCTACCTACCTACCTACCTACCTACCTACCTACCTACCTACCTATCTATCGTAGAAACTATGTAGCAGTGTTAAGAGAGTAGCACTCTCTAGCATGGATCCACCACAGTCACAGCGACCGCTTAGACCAATTCGGAACTATTCGATAAAAGCCAAGAGAGCCAAGTGAGCGCCAGATGATGTCCATTGCTACAGTTACTAGGTAGCGGCGAATGGTGGTGATTGGTGACAGCAGTTGTGGATCTGGATACCAGTGGAAAACCAGGGCAGATAGGTGAGTGTCCGTAACTGGACATCCAAGTGCCATCAGCAGGCTGTTGATTCGAGACCACAAAGCTCTTGTTCTCTGGCAGTTAAAGACATGTTCGGTTGTTTCGGTGTTGTTGCAAAAAGGGCAGTCATCGTTGTCCGTGATTCGTTTTCTCCAGCTGTTGATGTAAACTTTCGATGTGATTACTGGGTGAGATGTTCTCCACGGGGTCTCTTTTTCTCTGTTGAGAGCGATGTTATCCCATAGAGTTGGCCAATGATCTTTAAGAATCTTTTTGTCTACGTTATGTTGCTCCCTCCATCTTCGTTCAGCGCACGGTTCTACTGGTTGCAGCAGGAGATCGTAGGTACGTTTGTTTGTGAGTCGTTGAGTGTCGAGGTTGCATAAGTCTCTTTTAATTGCTTGTACTGTGTCTTGAACTGTTTGATGCCAATCTGGTATGTGGTTCGGGTCTGTGTGAGGTTTATTACTGCTCCTCAGGAAGCTCCAGGAAGGTTTTACAGTGCTCAGCGCCATTCCGATGTAGTATCTGGTCCAGTAGGCCCAGGGTCTGCGGTATGTTTCATCCGCCACTTGTTTCAACCATTTGGTTTTCATTGAACGATTAGTTAAGAAAAGGTCAGGGATACCCAGACCGCCGTTTCCAGTTGGTTGGTGCAATGTAGCTCTGCTCACTAGTTCTGTATGTTTGCCCCATAGGAATTGGAAGATCAGTTTATTGGTATTGGCGATGATGTGCTTTGGTGCCTTGAAGACGGTAAGGAGGAAGATGAGATTTGCCAGGCCGTATGTCTTTACTACCAGTGCTTTCCCGAAAAGCGACAGAGGTCGGGTGGACCACATCCCTAGGCGGCGTTCAAGTTTCTTTAGCGGTTGATCCCATTTTTGGTTTTCCATGTGCTCTCCGATTTCTGTTCCGAGAATTTTTAGGTTGTCCGTGGTCCACGTAATAGGTACCGGACCATGTTGCCTTCCATGGTGTTGGCCGATGTATGTACCTTGGGTCTTAGTGAAGTTTAGCTTGCAACCTGATCCCTCTTCGTAAGTGCCGATTACGTCGAAGGCATGTACCACTGATTGGTCGTCTGTTAGTGTAAGAGTGCTGTCATCGGCGTATTGTGAGATTTTATCTTCTTGCCCGTTACTTCCCAGGATGTATATACCGTGGATTCTGTCATCGTTCCGTATGGCTTGGGCAAAAGTTTCTGCAGTCAGTACGTATAGTAGCGGTGAGAGGGGGCATCCTTGTCGTAAGCCATGTTGTAATGTTATGTCGTCTGCTTGCCAGCCATTGTTTATGACATTGCACGTCGCTCCATGGTAAAGAGTGAGTATCCAGTGTTGGAAGGATTGTCCAAAATTGAACTTATCCAATACTCGTCGTAGGTAATCGTGGTCAACTCTGTCGAAAGCCTTCTCCTGGTCTAGGCTGATCAGTATCAGGTTGTTACCGTTTGTTTTAGAATGGTGTGCAGTGTCTCGGAGTTTAAAAATGTTCTTCTATAAATTGATCTTCCGGGTATACCACAGGTTTGATCTGCATGGATGATGTTAGGCAAAACGTTCTTGAGTCTGGTCGCTATTGCTTTAGCCAGTATTTTGTAGTCGTTGTTCAGTAGTGAGATCGGTCTCCAGTTTTTCAAATATTCTTTTTCGGGTTTTTTTGTACAGCAGTTTTAGCAAGGCTCATTGTTGGCTTGGAGTCACACTCGCAATATCGAAGATGTAGTTGTACAGATTGCTTAGGTGTGTTTTCAGAAGTGGCCAGTATTGTTTATAAAATTCAATGGTTATTCCGTCCGGCCCAGGTGCTTTGTTATTCGCCATGCTCTTCAGATGTTGTTAGTTCTTCCTCGGTTACAGGGCCTTCACATGAAAGTTTGTTTATTTCGTCTAGTCGTGCCGTGAGAGTATTGAGGAGTTGGTCTTGACTATCTCTGTCAGTGGGTTCTTTAGTGTATAGCTCTTGGTAGAAGTTGCATTCGATCATCTCGTCATGTAGAATGCGCAATATAAGTTATTGCGTGTTTCGTGAAGGATGTCTAGATTTGATGTTACCGTGCCGGTGTTGGTTGACAGTTTGTGGATGGTGTTCTTTGGTTGTCTGTGTTGTTCTAGCCCGAAAAAGTATTTAGTTGGTTTTTCTCCTTTTTCTATCCAGTCTGCCCTGCTTCTGATCTGAGCTCCTCTGTATTTTTCGTTGTAGTATATAGTCTTCTTCTGGTGTAGTACTTCGTGATTCGGTATTAAAGCTTGTTCAAGCTTGTTGATTTCGGTTTGTAGTGTCTGTTCCTTGGCTTTGTGTTGTCGGGCTTGTTTTATGGAGTGGTGAATTGTGATTCGTTTAATTTTTTCCTTGGCGACTTCCCACCAGTCTTGTAGATTGTCAAAGTTTTGTTCATGTGGCCAGTATTTGAGGAAAGCGGTGATCTCGTTGTTATAGTCTCTGTTATGTAGGATGTTGCTGTTCATTTTCCAGACGCCAGGTCCTCTGGCATTTTCGCTAGGTGTTAGGAGTTCGGTAGTTAAGATGCTGTGATCTGAGAAAGGACAATGTGAAATTGTAGAATTGGGTAAGGCTAGGTCGTCGTTTGTGTAGAGTCTGTCGAGTCTGCATCGTATAGTGTAGTTGGCGTTGTGCCAAGTGTATTGTTTCTTCGTTGGGTTTTGCTTTCTCCATATATCAGTGATGCCGAGAGTGTTAGTGACGTGTTTTAGGTTCACACTGCCATCTTGTCCTCTGGTTGGGTTTCCCCCTGATTTGTCTAAAGTTATGTTCTCCACACAGTTAAAGTCACCAGTTAGGATGGTATTATTTGCATTGGACGTGTACTTTAGGAGGTTATCGAAAAAGAGACGTCTTTTGGGTGCTTCAATTGGTGCATAGACATTGATAAGGTTGGTGCGGAAGTTGTTTTGTGTTGCTACTATTGAAATTATTCGGCCTTCATTGTCTGTTTTAATGTCTGAGAAGGTGAAGTTCGCGTTTGGTTTGGACACAATTGCTGTGCCTTTACTGTTCGACGAGCCGTGGCTCCAGAAAGCTGGGCCTCCCCATTCAGTTGTCCATTGGTCTGTTGTAGCTTTGTTATGTCCGTGTGTTTCTTGTAAACAGAAGATATCCGCCTGGTGGTTTTTGAGGAATTGAAAAACTTGTGTTCGTTTGTCTTTGCGTCCGAGTCCGTATACGTTAATTGTGGCGATCCGAATGTTGGTCATTTCGTTGTTCGTGGTTTTTTAAAAGTAGGTTCTGGGTTGAGAACAAGGCGCTAACAGCCTGTTGACACTCCTCTAGCATTCGTTCGCAGTCTCGGTTTATGGCTTTTCTTCTTTGTTGATCGTGGGCTGCGACTCTTGTCTCGGATGGTGTTGTTTGTACTCGAGTCTTCGCTTGAGTATTCTGTCTCGGTAGTTTCCGCTCCCTTGTCTACGCTACGCGGTGGTGAATCTTGGCGTGTTGTTCTTGTCTGGTTTTCGGGTGGGTTATCTTTGTCTTTGTTTGTTTGATTCGTTGCCATTTCTTCCGAGTTATTGGTTTCGTTTGCTTCTTTCTCTGCTTCCTTGCTTGTTTCTTTTCTTGTGTTAGTTTCTTTTGTTGTTGGCTCTTCTTCTGTCTCCTTCCCTGTCTCCATTTCTTCCGTTTCATTGCTTCCATTTACTAAGGTTGGTTCAGTTTCTTTCGCTGCTCCCTCGATTGTTTCCGTTGTTACGTTAGTATCTTTCTCGGTTGGCTCTTTCTCCTGCTCTTTATCTGTCTCCATTCCTTCTGTTTCATTCGTTTGGTGCTCCTCATTTGTGTCGTTGTTCTCTGTTTGTGGCGGGTCGAGTGTTGTGTAATTGGAATTGTACTCGCCCCATCCCGGTCCGTCTAAAGCCCTGCCAAAGTAGGCCGTTTGGCGAAAAGGGTCTTCTGGGTTTTCTGGGTTGTCGTCTTCATTAAATGTGGGAAAATCCCTTGCATATTTTTGGCAGGTGGATTCAACATGGCCTTGTTCACCGCAGTAATAGCATACTAAGCTTGGGCAGTCTTTCTTGGCAGGTTCGTTTGACCCGCAGGCTTTGCACGTGACAATCTTGTTGCACTCTGGCTTCATGATCCCGGCCATGACATTTACGGAATGTCCTGATCTGTCCGTCATAGTCAATTCTGACCAGATGTGGGCCAACGTGAAGGAAGGAAGGGATTGGTTTCTCGATGTTCATATATACTTGGCGTCCTCCGGTGCGTACGTCGCATACTCTGTCTGTCATGTATATGATTGATATGGGGTTGAAAGTTCTGTATATTCGAGGTGTTTTTCCAGGTGTTCGGTTTCGGCGTCTAGGGGGTATCCAAAGATTCGTACTCGTTGTTTAATTGATCGGCTGTTATTGTAGTTGGGATCTGGATGGAGGAGTTCCATTGTTTGCTCACGTATTTTAATTTCTTTACCAATGTTTCTTGCTTGTGAAGTCAGGTCTTGGAAAACGATGAAGTATCGTTTTTTAAAAGTCGCCTCGATGCCAAAGATTTCTTGTTTCTGAAGGCCAGCTTCCAAAAGTGCTGCCAAAACCTCCGTACACTGGACCGGGCTAACTGCGGTAGCCGCATCCGTGGTAGCGTTGCACAGTGTCCAGTGAGAGGACGAGGGAACGTTGTCAAATTCGCATCTTTAAACTCGTTCACCGTCCAAGGAAGATGTAAGATGTTTCTGCGCATGTGCAGAACGAAAAATCCACCAAATGAGCACACCGCTCAGAAAAGCACGGGGACAAAGCAAGGCGGTGCCAGAGGTTGGTATACGGCTGAGAGGTGGGGTCCCTCAGAGAGGGTCCTGGCTCTGCGGCTAGTATCTGGCCCTTGTTGGCCTTCATCCACGCTCCCCCCTGATCGATGCGTCACCAAAAGTTTCTTCTCCCTCCTGGTTATAGTCGGCAACCACTCTCCACCATGGAAGAGGATTACCCGAGATACTTATAAAAAGTACCTCTCGCGTCAGGTAAGTATGCATGTGTTTGTCGCAGAAAGCCTATGACCAGGTACTACGAGTCAGTGGCATGTGGTTAATAGGGTAATTTGTCGGCAACTTAATTTCGACAGCCAGAATGCCGAGTAAACAAAAAATGATGAAAGAAACGTGCTTACCCCTCTCGGTTTTTAACAATGGTGTTGTATTGCGGCGTCGAACGCGATGTGTGCGGGTGAACTGAATCCGCGGTGGGGCACTGGATCGATGATGGGTTTTGTTGATATCTGTAAAATATAAACAATTGAAGTGCAGAACTAGTGGAAGGAAGCTGTGTATATGCTTGTGGTGTTGATGAGTTTTTGCTTTATTTACGATGGTGATGTTCTTCCCCAAAGGGAAGAGGGCCATACTCGGAGGTAGGGCAATACCGAGACAACCCGTGGCCAGGGTGAAGCAAGCTTCAATCCCATGGCCGAAGCCCAAAAATCAGTTTAATATATGAGCCAGGCGTTGCCTGGCATATCAGATATTAAGCTGATAAGAACAGATACTACACTTGATCTTGTTTTGGGTTTAACTCTCGCGATTAACTAACATACTCGGGGGTGCAAATGAGCCCTGAAATCGTGTGAATGAGAGTTCTCCTGCGGAGGTGGCTATGAGCCACATCGATCTCACATGAAGGATATGAATCCTTCATCCACGCCTGAAAAGACAGGTGATAGTGCAAAAGGTCTTATGGGTGACATTATGAGAAAAAATTAATGAGGAACTAATGATATAGTTTGAAATGACGAGTCGGCAGGCTAGAGCAGAGCTTTGTAGAATTGCCTCACCGGGTGTTTGCCCAAATCGGAGGTGGACCTCCGGCTTAACGTCCTTTTCCGAGAAGACAACGCCAGGTCGGGAGACCTGACGATTTTCGAAAATTAGGAGATCCCCGTGTATCTCCCCAACAAACTTGAGGTCAACGGCGCTATCTCCTTAGAACCTTAAATTATCCTAATTAAAAAACGCAGCCTCAAGAAACCCAAACCGGAGTATGGGCACAGCTTTAACTCGCCTCAAGCAATGCCGAGCGGTATGGAGAGACGCCTACAAAGTCGGTCTTTCCTGGAGTTAAAGCTAAAATAGAAAGTCATGGTTGGGCAACGCGTTAAAAAAGGTAAAAAATTGCCCGTTGGCTTGACATTAACGCAGTGCTACATGCGGCACCAGTTCTCCCACCATATCTACTGACCCGAAGGCCCCTCCCGCTAGCCATACTTGGTCATAAACCATTGCACGACTGTGGCGTTGTTGAATACGCAATAGAAAGACAAAAGATGACTGGACCTTCCTTACTGTACGTTCAGGGTCCCGCTGGAGGCCATCAAACCGGTACTCATTATGAGCTAACCAAATTCCATGCCGAATTATTCCTAACAAGGCCGAGTATCCCAGTGGTATGGGAGAGTCTTTACCATACCCCAGCAAGATCTCGCACGGAGTTGGGCGTCTTAAGGAAGGGTCATGTCGATGTAATTGACGCTCATACCAGGTAATGACGGCCGACGAAAAGGAGCATTCTGTAAAAATATGCACCAGATCCTCCATTCCTCCACAAGAACATGAGGGATCTACCCCCATGCCAAAACGTATCAGGTGATCAGCTGTTGGTAGGATCGCATGTGCAATAAGCCAAGAAGTGTCTTGTACTGGACGGACGAATTTCCACAAACCCATGCACGCCCAAATATAATTCCAGGAAATACCAGTCATGGAAAAGCTTTGGTATTTCTCTACACACCGATGCTGTTCTTGCACACCTGATGACGAGTACACTAGGCTAGCTGTTAGGTCATTCAATAGAATGGGATTGCCTGATGGTTGTGGGACCATCCAAACCCCAAAAGCTCGGTGACCCCCTGCCGCATACCAATCTTTTAACACAGAGTGATAAAAAGGCGGAAGCTGTCTGAGTGTTGACTCCGAAACATTAGCCAGATCAAATACACGATCAACTGGATTTGCTAAAAAAGCCCGCGAAAGGACAAATGACGCTTCTTCCACGATTCGAGAAGCTTTGTTAATTTCTTGACCAGTCTGTCCCAGTCCTCTACCCCATCTTTCGCAAGATGGCTGCCAAGCGCTTTTATGTGACTAGATGACCATCTAAGAGCAACAGGGAACATAATACGCGTTATCCAGGGCCCTACTAAGAGCCCATGGCACTCTGTTAAATTTAATTTGGCCCCTGAGGCCCGCTCATATTTATCAAAAAGCGAAAAAAGAGCTAGAATTGAACTATCAGATGCTACCAGGCAGAAGTATCATCGGTGTATTGAGAAACCTTAAACCTTCTGCACCCACCTGGAAGGGGAAACCCATCTATGGCCGCATGCGTGCGTATTGCACTT
Source organism: Corallium rubrum (assembly GCA_964035015.1). Lineage (NCBI taxonomy): Eukaryota > Metazoa > Cnidaria > Anthozoa > Scleralcyonacea > Coralliidae > Corallium > Corallium rubrum. The sequence continues at coordinate 17,477,608 of OZ035997.1, forward strand.
GCAAGTGACTCCACCACTAACACATAAAGCAGGGGAGAAAGAGGACACCCCTGCCTAACGCCACGACTGACCGGAAAAAACTCAGTTAAGAACGCATTAACCATTACTGCAGATGTGACATCGGAATATAGAACTCCAATCCATTGCCTAAATGAAGGTTCAAAACCCATCCGTTGGAGAACTTTTTGTATATATGCCCATTCGACCCGATCGAAAGCCTTTTCTTGGTCTAATGACAAGATTGCCACTGGAATGTTTGGGAGATTAGCATACTCGACAACGTCATGTAAGAAACGGATGTTTTCACCCATGAAGCGCCCAGGGACACCACACGACTGGTCGGGTGAAACTACGGTGCCAATGACTCTCAGCAATCGGTTAGCTAAGGCCTTGGCGGCAATTTTATAATCAACACAAAGAAGTGTGATCGGCCTCCAATTGGCGGTGTTGAGCGGGTCTTCCTCCTTATAAGGAGGCGTGATAGCGCCCGAACGTTGAGACCTTGTGAGCTTGCCGTTCCTATAGCATGTATTAATTACAGTAACCAAGTCAGGGCCTAACCAAGACCAAAATCTAAGATAGAACTCCGCTGGCAGCCCATCCACCCCAGGAGCTTTCTGGTTCGGCATTTGTGCTAATGCGTGTCGGCACTCTTCAGTTAGTTCCCCTTCACAGGAGTCTGAGTTTTCCTGAGTCAATTGTCACTCCAATGCGCCTATAAAAGTATCTTGGTCTTCTTCGGCTAATGGGATTGAACTGAACAACTGAAAGTAATAATCACGCCAAACCCTTTTCATGTCGGTTGACGATGTGGCAACTGACCCATCAGGCCGACGTACCCCCCGAATAACATCCTTTAGATTCTGGATTTTTTCCTGCCGTAAGAAATAAGCAGATGATGATTCACCCTCTTCAGCCCAGCGAATTCGAGCACGCACCCGGGTGCCTTTAGCTCCGGACTGTAGTTCAAGCGCCAATAAAGCTTTGGCATCTTCCAATTCACGCAACACCGGCTCGCCGTTATCAAGGCGGCATTGAAGGTGAAATATTGCAGCGTTAAAAGATTTAATTTTTGAATTTTGCCGGTTGGCTTTTTCGCGTGAGTATTGCCGGATGAAATTTTTTAAGCGTACTTTTCCCGCATCCCACCATGCTGAAAGAAAGGAAAACTCCTTTCGCCTCGTTTGCCATTGTTGCCAAAGATCAGTAATACCGGCACAAAACTCCTGATCGTCGAGGTGCGAGACGTTAAATTTCCATAAGCCAGGGCCACGTTCAGTCGCCAGAGGGAGATTAATTTTCATGTGTACATAACCATGATCCGACCAGAAAAAAGGTAAGATTTTAATAATTTCTACGTTAGAAATAAGATCTTTGGGCATCCAGATCATATCTATTCTAGACCCCTGTGCACCATTTGGACGCCTCCATGTGTATTCCGATTCCCCGGGGTGTTTGGCCCACCAAACATCATTGAGGTCATATGCAGACATTAGTGCCGACAGGGTGCCAGACCAGTTGTAAGCCCAATATGAGTTCGGATTGTTTCCAAATCTATCCAAAACCGGATCTAACACCATATTAAAATCTCCGCAAAGGAAGGCAGGAACATCTGGGTCCAAAGCTTGATAAAGGGATTCAAAGAATACTGAACCAGCGGCTTTGTTATTTGGACCATACACGCAAGCAACTTGGAAGTGATAGTCATTATATTTGACTTCACAGCCTACCAGACGGCCATCGGTATCTTTGAAAGACTGAACAATAGACAAAGATTTTCTATAAAGGATAGCAACTCCGCTACTCCGTACCAAACCTGGTGATGAAACACATGAATAAGCTTTAGTGTTGTTCCCATTTTGCGATTCATCCGAAACCCAATCCGCAAATTCGTTTTCTGACACCGAATGGGTCTCTTGCAGACAAACAACATCAGGGCCGAAACAGTTAAGCCACTGAAATAAAGTTTGCCTATTTACCACAGACCTAAGTCCCTGGCAATTCAGCGTAGTAATGCTGACTGCCATTTAATCGATTGAAAAATTGTCTGATGACGCACTACTAGCGTGGCCATCGATCCCAGGTTTAGAATAAATTCTACGAACCTTTAGTCGACTCGCAATATGGGGAATATTTTGAGCTGCCATCACTAAGGTTGGCCCTTTTTTACCAGCAAAAAGAGTAGGGTTCGTACGTTTTCTTTTAAAAATTGCACTGTTCTCTCCCGCAGGCAATGGTTTCCCTTTCGAAACCCTAGCCAACTGAAGCTTTTGCGTGGGAGCAGCCTTACTATGTTTGGATGGGCTTGATTGTGAAAAAGGCAATAGCCCCGAGGGTAAACCTGAAGATTCACTTGGGGACCCGAATGGTACCCTGGGTAAGTTGGGCGGGCACTGTGTCAGCGGATTTTCCGCTGGTGCAGTTCGCTCCTCAGCTTGCTGCGCCGTTTCACTACCACCTTGAGGAAGCGAAGCTGAAGGTAAACCTAGAGAAGCTTCTGGGGAACCTAACGGAGAAGGCAATAGCCCCGAAGGTCAACCCGAAGAGTCACATGGGGACCCTGATGGGACCCTGGGTAAGTTCGGTGGGAACTGCGTTAGGGGACTATCCACTGGCGTTGTCCGCTCCCCTGTTTGCTGCGCAACATCGCCACCATCCAGAGGCAACGAAGCGTTTGCTTGAGCATGGGCAACTGGAGAAGTGCCCAAAGAGCTCTGCAATGCAGAATCAACTGAAGTTTCACTAACCTCTACCTGAGCTGGGACGTGACCAAGCTCCATTCCAATTGGGTCAATATCTAAATCCTCGACCTCTTCTTGTGAAGATTCATAATCGTCTAATTCCGACCCGTCTCCTAATTCTTCGGAAACACCTGGTAGCTCATCAGCTGTACTTAACACCGAGGGAACACTACCCCCGGCAGCAGTAGTTACCATTGTCACATGAACGCGCATTGCCGATGCATATGTTGTTGGCACATCGCCATTTACTCTTGGCACCGATGCCTGAGTCTGGGCAGGTGCATGACGACCTACTGTGGGGGGGTCAGTACGAGCCGAATGACCCTCCCTAGAACATTTTTTGCTCATATGCCCAGCTTCACCACAGCGAAAGCTAGTGGGGGCTGATCACGGTAAAATACATAACATAAATGGCCGTGAATCCGAAGCTGGGACGGTATGTGCTTTTGGACGTCCATTAACACTGACCTCATCCCAATATACACACCTAAATATGACTCAATTTTGGTCCGCTTTATGGGACCATACGGGGCTAAGGTTTTCCTGAGATCTTCTTCCGGAATGCCGTATGCCAAACGCGTCACCGATACCCACTTAAACTTTGATACCGGAGAGATTTCTATGGGGTGTCTACAAAAAGACAATCCACTATGAATTAATTCCTCTAACTTTTGAGGAGTTTTACACGTGACCCGAATCTTATCACGACTGAGTTGGATGAACCACTCAAAGGTGTCATTCCAATGAGCATACTGCTTATGGAAATCGTCACAAACTTCTTTAATTGTGACTCGCGGATTGTCATGAATAGCAAGCTCTGGCAGATTTATATCCACCGAATGATTAGAGAATGGTATAGCCATTACACACACTTAGTTATAATTTTATTGTAAGAAGAAAGAAAAAAAACACACTTAGAACAAACAACAGGTGACTTATCTTGAAGTAGGAGACTACTTCCAAAGCCACCAGTCTCGGTACTAGAGGTACCACACACGGCGAGACGAACCCAAGGAACAGCCAGCCAAAAGCACCAAACAGGGTGCCGAGGAACCATGGAGAGGCGGAGAGAAACCACGACTCCAATGGACGTCCACAGGCTACAGCAAGAGTCCAGACTGGACGCCCACCAAGGTGCGAGGAGAGCACTGAGAGACACTAAAAGGCTGCCTAAACCAACTGGAATGACCAAGGCCCCAAGGCTATGGAGACACCAAACAGGGTGTCGGAGAGTGAACCAACCACCATGCGAGAAGAGCACAAAGGTTCTAACAAGAACTACCACAAGGGCACGGTCGTGTGCTACCACTGGAACGGCGTTGTACAACTCGTAGAAACTGTGTAGCAGTGTTAAGTGAGTAGCACTCTCTAGCATGGATCCACCACAGTCACAGCGATCGCTTAGACCAATTCGGAACTATTCGACAAAAGCCAATAGGCCGAGAAGCGATAACGACCAATAAAAAAGTTATGTTTTGCCTGGGAAGAAGCTGAAGCAACGATGTGGTTCGGCCCAGGTCAGCCCACGCGGTTGAAGCGTCTGAAAGAAGAAAAAAGAAAAAGGTGTCTACGACACGGGGTATTCCCAGGCGGTCACCCATCCAAGTACTAACCCTGCCTGACTGGGCTTAACTTCGGTGATCAGACGAGAACCGGTGTTTTCCCGGTGGTATGGTCGTAGACATTCGACGAGGTGAAAATATCACTTTTATAGCGGTTGTTCGGCGTTGTGGCACGAGAGGTCGACGGGGAACATAAGAATGGTGAAATCGAATGTTCCACGAAGTTGTGTGCTCGCGTTGGATGAGTTTGCTTTCGATTGGTTTGTTGTAAGGGGACGAGCGCGAACGCAGGTCCCCACTACCAGAAATTATACGTTCGAGTTACCCACATTTGGGGTAATCGCAGGGGTCAACCCAGTCGAAGTGCAATCCCAGCTAACACACAACGTTGTCACAACGTTGCTAGAAAGTTGTAGTTTGGTTAGGTCCGACCTAACGTTTACATAACCTTTCCACAACGTTTGGTGAATAATCGGCAATGTCGTAACGTTTTAGACGTTGTGGCGCCGTTGAAATACGACGTTATACTGCGACATTGTCACAACGTTGTGGCAACGTTATACCAACGTAACAATACAACGTTATATCATGACGTTTGTGCAACGTTGTCGCAACGTTAAACCAACGTAGTAATACAACGTTATATCATGACGTTCGTGCAACGTTGTGGCAACGTTCTACTGACATTGTAATACAACGTTATATCCTGACGTTCGTACAACGTTGTGGAAACGTTCTGTCAATGTAGCAAAACAACGTTATATTCTGACGTTTGTTTAACGTTGTGGCAACGTAGTTTAAACATCGATGGGAATGACGTAATCGTATTCAGACTTATCAAAACAACGTGTGTTAGTCACTCGAGATCTCGCCATGTTACGTTCGATTTCACATAAACGTTTAATTTGAGGAGGACAAGTTACGATATCTGATATTCTACGATACCTGAACTTCGCAATGATACGGTATATTATTAATCTTTTGAATTAAGCTCTGTGTTTACCGCTGTTCGTATATGAGGTATATCCTATATTCGTTAACTGATTGTTCTTCAGTTTTTATTTCGTGTGTATTTGGAGTGCAGGGTAAGCTCGTTTTCGCAAACACATGGTTTGATATAAGTGTTGTACGTACGTATTTCCTGTATTTTTTCTAATATTTTTTCTTCACGATCGAGTCGCAAACGAACAGGCAAAATCAATAATATGGCGGATTCATTTGTTAAAGGTTAATGACTAAAACTAAGCAAATTAATTAATCATACAATTAGGTATATATGCTATATGTAATGTGAAAACGGTCTAAATTAAGAACGCAAGTTTATTCAATATAAAAGCATTTGTGAAAACGTTGTCGAAAGGTCACTGTTTAACGTTGTCACAACGTTACTGATAAAACGTTGTCAGAACGTTGTCAAAACGTCGCTGTTTCGTAATTTATAACGTTGTCACAACGTTGCCTGCTGTCTACAAATTTTCGTTGCCACAACGTTAACACGCAACGTTGTCACAACGAAAGTCTAACGTTGTTACAACGTTGTCACAACGTAAATTTGTTAGCTGGGATGAGAGGGCCTCATCCTGAGAGGACTTCCTTGTTGATCAAAGTACCTCTTGCATCAGGTAAGTATGCATGTGTTTGTCGCAGAAAGCCTATGACCGGGTACTACGAGTCAGCGGCATGTGGTTAATAGGGTAATTTGTCGGCAACTTAATTTCGACAGCCAGAATGCCGAGTAAACAAAAAGTGACGAAAGAAACGTGCTTACCCCTCTCGGTTTTTAACAACGGTGTTGTAGTGCGGCGTCTAACTCGATGTGTGCGGGTGGACTGAATCCGCGGTGGGGCACTGGATCGATGATGGGTTTAGTTGATATCTGTAAACTATAAACAATTGAAGTGCAGAATTAGTGGAAGGAAGCCGTGTATATGCTTGTGTTGTTGATGAGTTTTTGCTTTATTTTCGATGGTGATGTTCTTCCCCGAAGGGAAGAGGGCCGTACTCGGAGGTAGTGCAAAACCGAGACAACCCGTGGCCAGGGCGAAGCAAGCTTCAATCCCATGGCTGAAGCCCAAAAATCAGTTTAATATATGAGCCAGGCATTGCCAGGCATATCACATATTAAGCTGATAAGAACAGATACTACACTTGATCTACTTTTGAGATAACCTCTTCCAGACATACGAGGGTCGACGGTGCAATGACGCCTGAGTCAGTGCTAAAGAGTTCAACTCGCAGGAGGTGACTACTAGCCACACCGATCATACGTGAGGGTTATGAACCCTCCTCCAATGCCAGAACAACCAGAAGTGCAAGGGTGTGTCCTATGAGTGACATTATGAGACCTTTATGTGAAGACTGATGGAAGTGAAAGGTACGATTGATGAGCCCGCAAGCTGAGAAAACCGTCTAAACCTCACCGGGTATTAGCCAAATCGGAGGTGGACCTCCAGTTTAACATCCTTATCCGAGAAGACGACGCCCACAGGCAACCCGCCCGCCGCCCGAAATCCCCCCAAACCGTGATTTGGAGGAGCTTCCAGGCCACAAGGAGGCAACCTGCAGGCGATTTGAAAAAATTTTGGGATCCCCAATAAGCCTCCTTCCGAAGAAGAATCAAACCGGCGCTATCCCAAGAAAAAAACGGACAAGGACAGTACAGCTAGTGAAAGCGACCGTCCAAGTCCAGACACATAAAAACACACATCCTAATTAAAAAAATGGCCTGCAAGACCCAAACCGGAGTATGGGCTGGTTACTGTCTTGCCTCAACTGTGGTCGAGCGAGCGTAGGAGACACCTAAGAAGTCGGTCTTTCCGGAAGACAGAACCTAACAAAGAGGAAGAGACTGGCTTTGACGAGAGCCAACAATAAAAACAATAAAAAACGCCCTAATGGCGAGCTCAGTCCTTCAGCACAGAGCTGAAAAACAGGGACCCATCTGGGAGGAGGGACCCAAAAACATCCTCGGCCAGCCATGCATGCACGAAAACAACGGAAGAACAGTGCCGTCGCTGCACCGAGCTCACGAACCGAAACGCGGATTTAATCTTCCGAATCACGGCACCCGAAGAGGGCCGCAACCGATCAAACCGAAAGGCATTCCGGGTTATCCAAATGTAATGACGGATAATGGTGGCGAGTGCATGAAACCCGAGGAGCTGACCGGCAGCACGTGGAAGGGTGAAGAGACATGCAATGGTCGAGAGACGAGAAACGTTGGGTCGAATGAGCCAGATGAGCTGAAGGAACCAGTTCCAAATGGCCGAGGCAAGAGGACATTCCATCATGAGATGAACAAGTGACTCCAGAGTACCACAATGGCAGAGAGGGTTGACACCAACCATGCCAAAACGAAGAAGACGGTCTGCTGTTGGCAAAATGCCATGTGCGACGAGCCAGGATGTGTCTTGTGCAGGATGACAAAAACGGACAAGGCCAAGATTCTGCCAGACATCGGACCAAGGTATAACACCAAGGGAGGCAAACTTAGAGATACACCGATGAGGTTGACAGGCATTGCCACAGGCAGTAATGTAAAGAGCTTTGACAGAAAGCTTTTCAACCTGAAGAGGATCAGAGCCAGGACGCGGAATAACCCAGGAACCAGGCAAGCGGCATCCTCCGACCTCGAGCCATGCATGCAAGACCACCCGATAAAAAGGAGGTAACTTGTGAAGAGTTGAAAAGCCAATAGAGCGCAGGTCGAAAACCCGTTCCACAGGTTCGGCAAGGAAAGCACGACGTAAGAAGTGCCGGAAAAATAGCTGCCAACCGCGATCAGGGCCAAAGAGAAAGTGCTTCACCCAAAAAGCAAGCAGAGCACATAACTTGTTGTGGATGTCGATGACTCCTACACCCCCAGAGGAAATAGGCTGTGTAACGGAGGAACGACTAAGCCACTCGCGCTTTTTCCCCCACACAAAAGGGAAAATAATCGCATTGATCTGTTTGACAGTATCCGAAGGCATCACACTAACAGAACAAAGATACCAAAATGTGCTAAGGCCCAGAGCGTTGGCTATCAAGGCACGACCACGAAAGGACAACTTCAGATGAGCCCAAGAATTGACGGTCAGTTGGAGGCACTTAACCAGAGGAGACCACTCCTCACAACCATCATTGGCCAAACGACTCCCACGGGCAACGATCTGACGATTGGAGCAACGGAGAGAAACAGGAAAGGATGTACGTGCACGCCAAGGACCAAGGAGGAGACCATGACACTTGGACAGGTTAAGTTTGGCACCGGAAGCCATCTCGTAGTGGGAAAACAAAGCAAAAAGAGCGCGAATCGAAGCATCCGAGGTGACGAAAGTGGAAGTATCATCAGCATACTGGGATAACTTGATGCGGTGCGGAGAACCAGGAAACGGGAATCCTGGAATAAGCGGGTCAGCACGGATAGTGCAAGCTAGTGACTCGGCCACCAAAACATAAAGGAGAGCGGACAGCGGACAACCCTGGCGAACCCCACGGGTGACAGGAAACTGGGGAGACACAAAACCATTAACGATGACCGCAGATGAGACCGAAGTATAAAGCAACGAGACCCACCTGCAAAAGGAGGGGCCGAATCCCATCTTAGACAGGGCCGCATGCATGCAAGGCCACTCCACTCGATTGAAAGCCTTCTCCTGGTCAAGGGAGAGGATAGCTGCCGGAATTTTAGCCTGGTTAGCGTAAAACACGATATCATGGAGAAGGCGGATGTTTTCTCCAATGTAGCGGCCAGGAATACCACATGACTGGTCCAAGGCAACAATGGAAGAGATAACCACAATAAGACGGTTGGCCAGTGCCTTCGCGATAATCTTGTAGTTGGTGCACAAGAGAGTGATTGGACGCCAATTTGCCGTGTCGAGGACATCACCCTTCTTGAAGAGGAGGGTAATAGCACCAGCTGATGGGCAGACAGCTGACCATCGGTGTAGCACGCATTAATGGTGGAAACAAAGTCAGGACCGAGAAGGTGCCAAAAACGACGATAAAATTCAGCAGGGAACCCATCGATGCCCGGGGACTTACCTAAACTCATCTGCTGCAAAGCGTGCGAACACTCCTCCAGGGAGAGATCACCCTCACAAGACGAAGACTCGAGAGAGGTCAGTTGACGTTCTAAAGAGTCTACAAAAGGACATTGCACAACAGGATCTATTGGCTGAGCAGAGAACAGGTTACCATAATAGTCCGACCAGACCGAAAGCATATTGGCAGTTGATGTGACAACCAGTTTGTCAGGACCACGCACACCAGCGATCAAATGACGTTGCCCTCTGATCTTTTCTTGACGAAGAAAATAGGCCGTGGAGGATTCGCCTTCCTCAGCCCACTAAAGATGGGCGCGAATCTGGGCCCCGAGCCCTATGGTGTAGCTCATGCTGAAGCTCACCACGAACCTCATCCAGGAGACCCGGGAGAATCTCACCATTATCAAGGCGACGCTGAATGTGATATGGGGTGTTCTCAAGGGATCGAATACGGCGGTTGCGATTTCGGGCGGAAGCGCGAGATGAGCGACGAACAAGGCTCCGAAGCTTGAACTTACCAGCATCCCACCACGACGAAAGGTTCAGAAAACAATGCTGCTGCGAGCGCCAATCCAGCGAAAAAGCTTCTACCTCCTTACAGAAGGACGCGTTGGAGAGAAGGGAGGTGTTAAATTTCCAAAGGCCCTTTCCCCGCTCCACGACCTCCGGGAGGGCGATGTCAAGAAACAAGCAAGAATGGTCAGAACGGAAAAATGGACAAATGGCGACAGAAGTGACCAGGCCCAAGTAATGATCAGAGAGCCAGATCATATCAAGCCGCGAACCTTGCTTACCATTGGGGCGATGCCAAGTGAACTCTGAAACATCGGGGTGTTTTGCCCACCAGACATCCACCAACTCAGGATGAGATAAGGTCAGAGAGTGTCGATGACCAATTATACACCCAACGGAGAGGTAGGGTTACAGCCGAAACGATCCAAAACGGGGTCAACCACGGTATTAAAATCACCACAAAGAAAAAGAGGAAGGTCAGGGTCCAAAACCTGGTAAAAGGATTCAAAAAACAGGCGGCCATCCTCTTTGGTATTTGGCGCACAAAGGCAGGCGACCTGAAAGTTGCAATTGCCACGCGAGAATTCTAAAACGACGAGACGACCATAATCATCGCGCCATTGCTTTACAACGTGGAAAACAGGGTTATACAAAATGGCCACGCGGAACTGCGAACTTCACCAGGTGACGAAACACACTTATACGCAAATTTATTAGTAATATCACGGTTATGAGGAGCAAACCAATCGGAGAACTCATTCTCTGAGACAGAATGGGTTTCTTGGAGACAAACAACGTCCGGACGAAAACAATTTAACCATTCCATAAGGTATTGGTGACTACTCAGGGCCCGAAGACCCTGGACATTCAAAGTAATAAGGTTAAACATTGGACGCAGGAGCATCCGAACCCACAAAAGGAGGGTTGGGGAGACGATCGCCAACCGGGGATGAGTCCCGAGAGTGTAGATTACCCTGGTTAGCATAATTAATTCATCATCATCATCATCATCATCATCATCATCATCATCATCATCATCATCATCCTCGTCATCGTTGTCCGGCAGTGGAAACAAATCAGGAAGCACAGCAAACGAATTATGGTTAGCAAACGGAGCCAGCGGTGGCGCAGGTCGCGTATTGTGGCGTACAGCACACAAAAGAGGCTCAGGAGACTTTGGAGCCGTATTACCAGGGCGGGGCGTCCTACTAGAGAGCCGATCCCTACTCTGGGTCCTGGGCCCGCTACCATTGTCGGAGTCCATGGCAGAAATACCACGAGATTTGGTTCGCCTAGAAATAAGGGTAAAACCATCAGAAGTGAGGGTGGAGGAACCACCAAACCGCAGTGGGGGGAACCAACTCAGCACCAGAAGGGGCCGAGGTTTCTGGAGCATCCGAGATAGGGAGCACGATATCGCGGGATGAATCCGTTATCGGGTCATCCCCAGGGACGTCTGGAGGAAGAGGAAAATCTTTGGCAGGGATAGTCCCGACAAGCTCAGCCTCATTGGAGGCTTTCTTGCACGAGCTTGGATCCGATAGCGGATCCTCGTCACTCGGGGAGCGATGACGACGTTTTTGCCCAAGAGAGTCTGCCACAACCATTGGAGTCGCAGTACTTGGAGACTCTAACCCAGGGTCTGAGGACCCCAAAGGGACGTTCGATGAGGAAGGATGCAATCCCGAGGGCACACCACCCAAAGGAGCCACTCCCGGAGGAATGTCCCGAGCACAAGTGACTGTCGGCACAAGCGAAGTTGCCGAAGTGAGGCCCACAGACGTGGGGTCAACCACCACTGAGGGGTCCTGGGGCACGGTTGCACCAGAGGGGTCCAAAGATCCCAAAGTAGGGCGACCAGAAGGAGGATCATCTACCAAAGGGTGGACCTGAGTAGTGGAGACAGTAGGGGGAAGAACCCACAGAGGCATGACCCCCAACAGGGGGGTTATCGGTAGTGGGTGTACCATGTGGAGAAACCGCCGAACCTGGACCATGGCCGCCAACAGGAGGAACAACCACCTGGGGCGACCAGGACCCACCAGCCACGGAAGAATAAGAGGTGGATGAATCGTGAGAACCCTCAGCGGGGGGATCAACAGGAGGATCAGGTTCTGCATTAGGCTTCTGGGCGGGACCCCTGGAAGGGCAGTCAGCACTTTGGTGACCAGGCGTACCACAACGAAAACAAGTGGGGATCTGGCCACGGTACCAAATTCTACAAGAATGGCCCTTGATGACTAGTTTGGATGGGATCGCCACGTGAATAGCCATAGGGACCGAAATGGTACCTGTATAAACTTTATGGGTGACCTCACGTTTCGAGTGATGAATCAACCCATAAGGAGACAGAGCACGATGGACTTCGTCCAAAGGAATGCCATAGGCCAGCCTCTGTACACTGACCCAGGTACGGGAAGATATGTCCATCATGTTCGGGGTCGTAAAACAAATGCGCCAGCGATCCTGGGCGAGGATTTGAACGCACTCAAAATAAATGTCGAGGCGATCAATCCCGAATTGCTTCCCGCGAGATCTAATTTAACTTCCTTGTCGGTAGGGGCAGGACCACCCGCAAGGGCCTGCTGGAAGCAGAACATAAGCCGAGCGATTGGCATATGGTACGGACATCTTACGAAGCTGAAGAAAATATACCTAGGCTAATCCTAGAGTATCAACACACACAAAAAAGCAAAGGTGACTCACGGTCCGCAAAGTGACCACACACAGCCAGCTTCGTAGGATGAACCAGGGCCAAAAGAAAGGAAGACCAGCAAGAGGTCTGGACAGCCACCGCCGATCCCTGCGAGGGGAGGCACGAATCCTGAACCAGATGACCAAAGACTGCAGGCCAATATCTATTAGGATGCGGTTGCATAATTTCTGTTTGACAAGTTCAGAGAGATTTCGTTCGTTGGTCGTTGGTTCAAAAGTTTTTTTGTTGCGGGTTGTCTGGAGGACTGTGATGATCGTACCAAGGAGATACAGTAACAGTGGTTTGGCCGGGGTGGTGTCCGGTAGCTCTTGCGCGAAGAGAATGTTGTTAAAGGACGGTTCTATGTGTTTCCCTCCAATGGCGGTGAGGTAGAGAACCATGTCGTTCCATAGTTCTTTTGCTCGTTTGCAGTGTAAAAGGGCGTGCTTCGTATCTTCATCTTCAGTGCAAAAGGGGCATTTTCGGGATATCTTCATCCCCCACTTGGCCAAATAGATCCTGGTGGTTAGGACTCTGTGACTAAGAAGCCACATAGTCTCTTTTTCTTTATTGCCTAACAGTGAGTACCAGATGTTTTCCCAAACGCTGGTGAAGCTCCCTTTCCAGTTGAGTTCCCGTCTCAGTATTTCACGGCTCTCGGTGTATCTGTCTGATCTTGGAGGATTTGGGCCAATTTTCAAACGCTGAAGTGCGTTCTGTCGAGAGATTTCAGTACGGTTTTGTGTTTCGTGATCATGGTTGTCATGTTGCGGGAAGTCAGCGGTATTGACGTTGGATCAGCGTGTGGCTTACGTGGTGACCGTAGCCATTTCCAGTCATCGCGTACCGTACTTAGCGCGAGGCCAAGCCAGTAGCGCGCAAAGTGGAGCCATATGGCGTTGTACGAGCTGTCCGTTATCAGTTTTAACCATTTCATCCGTGCTGCCTTGGTTCGGGAGAAAACGTCCGGGATTGCTAGCCCACCATCCCTAAGAGGCCTCGTGCATGTGTCTCGAGCCACTAGTTCATTCCGGTCCCTCCATAGGAAGGTGAAGATGGCTCGGTTGACTCGGTTGCAGATGTTATCGGAGACTGTGAAAACCGTCGCCAAATACATCAGGTGTGCTAGAAGGAAAGTTTGGACCAAGGTGATCCACCCGACGATCATAAGTGACCGTTTGGACCATCACTCAAGAGTCGTCTCCAGTTTCTCGGCTTTGCTGACCCAATCCTGGGTCATTTGGTTGCCGATAGTGGAGCCGAGAACTTGTATGTTGTTTTGTTTCCAGTTGATTGCCACCCGGCCGTGTGTTCATCCCGCGTGTTCCCCGATATAGGTGCCTTCGGTTTTGACCATGTTCAGTCTACTGCTCGTGGCGAGTTCGTATTTATGGATGACCTCGAAGCTGCGTATGATTGATTGATCGTCTTTTAGCGTAAGCGTGCTGTCATCTGCGTACTGCGATATTTTGCTTCTTTTAGTGGGTCCAGGAACCAAAACTCCCTCGATGCCAGGGTCATTTCGAATCGCGTTGCCCAATGCCTCGCTCACCACTGTGTACAGTAGGGGAGATAGTGGGCAGCCTTGTCGGACTCCTCGTCGTAGAAAGACCGGATCTGAGAGCCAGCCGCTGTTCAGAATGTTGCACTGCGCATCCGCGTAAAGAACTGAGAGCCAGTGGCAGAAGGACATGCCAAAGTTCATTTTACGAAGCACTCGTAGCAAGAAAGTCCGATTTACTCTGTCGAACGCCTTTTCTTGGTCGATGTTGATTAGGACCACGTTGTTGTTGTTTGCTGTTGCTGTGTAAGACATGTCCCGTAAGCGTAAAATGTTCTCGAAAATTGTCCGCCCTTTTATACCGCAAGTCTGGTCTTCGTCGATAACGCCTGGCAGTACCGCTTTCAGTCTGGTAGCCAAAATTTTGGCCGCGATCTTGTAATCGTTGTTCAACAGAGAAATCGGCCGCCAATTTTTGAGCTGGGTTTTCGGTCCTTTCTTGTATAGGAGACGTAGTAAGGCTTGTCGTTGGGTGTTGGTCATGCTGTTTCGGTCGTAGTTGCTGTTTAAGACGTCGAGCAGGTCGTTGGAGATTTCGGGGTAAAATTCCTTGCAGAATTCCACCGGGATACCGGTCCGGTCCTGGTGCTTTGTTGGTGTGTAGGTCTTTTATGACCTGTTCCATCTCATGGGCAGTGAGTGGTCCCTCGCAAGCATCCCGGTCTGTAGGTGAAAGAGTGCGGGTAACTTGGGAGCAGAACCATTCTTGTAGGTCAGGGTCAGTGGGTTCGCCAGTTCCTCTATAGCGTTCATGGGTTGCTTGCGTTTTTCAAGGTCGAAAAATAATTTTGTGGTTTTCTCCCCCTGTTCGGCCCGGTTTGCATGACTCCGAATTTGGGCCCCCCGTATTTTGGCCTCCGCGATGTCAGATAGTTCTTGCTCTAGCTTCGAGACTTCTTGTCTTGACGGTACAGGTTGTCGTTTGAGGACTGTCAGTTTTTGTAGTAGGTCTCGCTCGTGTCTGTCGCGGTTGCGAGTTTTAAGTACACAGTGTTTTATTGTGATTGTTTTGATCTTGGTTTTGGCTTTATCCCACCATTCTGCGACGTCCGTATATTCGTGTTTGCGTAAACGCCAGAAGGCTAAGAAAGTTCGGATTTCTCGTTGTAGTTCTTGTCTTTTAGTATGGAAGTGTTCATTTTCCAAACTCCCCGCCGACGCATCTTGTGTGGTCTGAACTTAATCTGGGTTTCGATGACGGAATGATCGGAATGTGGACAAGCTCGAATGCAAGTCTGTGCGTTGTCGTTGTACGTATGTGGAATGTACCACCTGTCTAGTCGAGAACGTAGTGAAAAGTCACGGTTATGCCACGTATAGATCTTGTCATGTGGGTTTTTTTGTCGCCAATTGTCGTTGAGTTTAAGTATTGTTGTAAAGTCCTCAAGTTCTATTGAGCCAATTGTGCCACTGAGGGGATTTCCCCCGAATTTGTCGAGATCGGGTTCTGGAACACAGTTGAAGTCCCCCCAATTAGCAGGTTGTCTCGGCCTGTCAGGAGGGTCCAAAGGTTGTCGAAAAATATCTTGCGTTGTGTGGGTATTGTTGGCGTGTAAACGGTTGTGATGTTAAGTTGTAGGTCAGTAGCGTCAGGCCTAGAGATAGTACCCGACCGTCGTTGTCTCGTTTCTGTGCTGTTATGTCAACGTGGTGTTTCGGATGAAAAAGAATTCCCACCCCCCGACTATGGTTGTTGCCGTGGTTCCAGACAGCTTTCCCCCCCAGTTGGTGGTCCATGTGATTGTCTCGTGGTCATTTGAGCTGTGCGTCTCTTGTAAGCAGTACACGTCAGCGTTCAAAGTCTGTAGGTAATTAAAAATAGTTTGTCGTTTATTGTATTCTGCTATTCCATTGACATTGAGAGTGATAAGTTTTAGCTTATTTTGGGCCATCGGGTAAGAAAGGGTTCCGAATTTTGGCATGAGAAATAATTATGTCCCCCTGTCCTCGTGGTCATTTCGGATTTGGGTCGTCACTACCAGGATTCATTGGTGGACTTTGGTCGTCTCGTGACCTCTTGGCTCTATTTGATCTTTAGTATCATCTTTCGAGTGTTCGGTGGCGGGAAATCCCTCTGACGATTCCTCGGTTCGTAGCTCGTCTTGCGTTGAGTTTTCTGTCGTTTCGCCAGTGGTCATTTGTTCGTCGTGGTTTCCAGCGTCTTCTGGAGTTGATTCGGTGTCGTGGGTCGTCGTTGTTTCGTGCGCAGTCACCGCCGCACTGGTGTTAGTGGTTGTCCGGTTTACCGAATTATGGGCTTCCCCTGAGTCTCGTTGATTGTTTTCACCCGAGCGCGGGTTGTCTTCTTCTTCGACTCTGTCGTCTATTCTTTTGCCGTTTCAATTTTCATACACATGTGTCGACCGCCAATCGTGTTTCGTTGGTCGCGTTCTCCCCGATCAACGGAAATTCGTCGCGATAAAAATCGCATTCCAATTCGTGGTGGCCTTCTGCGCCGCAGTGGTAACATTTCTGATGAGGACAAGAAGCCTTGCTGTGGTCTGGTGAACCACATTCTCGACACACTTTCCCCGCGGTGCAGTCTTTCGCGATGTGACCTGTTCCTTGACATTTACGGCAGGTTTTTGTTTGCCCCTCGTGATCGATTCGGACTTGGCCCTTCCCGACATAAATAAACGATGGTATAGCTTTCTTAATGTGTCTATTTCAGCCACACGGACTCCGGTTTTTACTTCGCATGACCGATCGTATTGATCGCGGACGTATTTCACGTCGCCGTAGAACCTCAAAACAAGTGTTAGCAACCCTGGGTCTGAGTCAAGGGGAAAACCAAACACGCGAACTCTCGTATATGTCTTTATCGGTTTCGGTGGGTTCGGATGACACAAGATGACTTCTTTATTATTTACTTTGATGGTCTTGCCTACGTGCGCGTTTCGGTCTCTTTTAGTCTTAAACACCACAAACCACTTGTTCTTGTGAGATTTATCGATTCCTTCGATCTCCGTCACTGGAATACTGGATTCTCCGAGGCCTTTGATGATTTCTAAACGAAAATTGATCGAACCCGCTACAGTGGCCGCATCATTAATATTCCCGTCGAGAATCACATACAGCGATCTGAGCCTAGACATCTTCTTCTCTTTGTCCTTCGCCCTAGTACCAAAAGCTACCAGGTAGTCATGTGAATTTTCTTTGAAAAAAGTTGCTCGGCGAAAAAGCTATGTTTTGCCCAGGAAGAAGCTGAAGCAACGATGTGGTTCGGCCCAGGTCAGCCCACGCGGTCGAAGCGTCTGAAAGAAAAAAAAGAAAAAGGTGTCTACGACACGGGGTATTCCCAGGTGGTCACCCATCCAAGTGCTAACCACACCCGACCGGGCTTAACTTTGGTGATCAGACGAGAACCAGTGCTTTCCCGATGGTATGGTCATAGACATTCAAGGAGGTGAAAATATCGTTCTTATAGCCGTTGGTCGGCGTTGTGGCACGAGAGGTCGACGGGGAACATAAGAACGGTGAAATCGAATGTTCGATGAAGTTGTGTGCTCGCGTTGGATGAGTTTGCTTTGGTTTGGTTCGTTGTAAGGGAACGAGCGCGAACGCAGGTCCCCACTACCAGAAATTATATGCTCGAGTTACCCACATTTGGGGTAATGGCAGGAGTCAACCCAGTCGAAGTGCAATGAGAGGGCCTCATCCTGAGAGGACTTCCTTGTTGATCAAAGTACCTCTCGCGTCAGGTAAGTATGCATGTGTTTGTCGCAGAAAGCCTATGACCGGGTACTACAAGTCAGCGGCGTGTGGTTAATAGGGTAATTTGTCAGCAACTTCATTTCGGCAGCCAGAATGTGGAGTAAACAAAACTGACGAAAGAAACGTGCTTACCCCTCTCGGTCTTTAACAATGGTGTTGTCGTACGGCGTCGAACCCGATGTGTGCGGGTGGACTGAAGCGGCGGCGGTGAGGCGCTGGATCGTTGCTGGGTTTTGTTGATATCTGTAAAATATAAACAATTGATGTGCAGAATTAGTGGAAGTAAGGAAGCCGTGAATATTACTTGTGCTGTTGATGAGTTTTTGCTTTATTTTCGATGGTGATGTTCTTCCCCAAAGGGAAGAGGGCCGTACTTGGAGGTAGTGCGATACCGAGACAACCCGTGGGCAGGGCGAAGCAAGCTTCAATCCCTTGGCCAAAGCCGAAAAATCAGTTTAATATATGAGCCAGGCGTTGCCTGGCATATCAGATATTACGCTGATAAGAACAGAATTCTTATTAAAACCTAAGTGTTACGTTAAAGTTTTAGGTGTGTGTCAGGTCGAAAGAGGTCGCGTACGTTCATTGATGTCGTAGCTTCCTGTAGGCTATGTATGTGTGCTAGTGACGTCTTATTTCATGTTTTACTAGTTTTGGGTGTCTGCAGTTTGAAATGAGGAGGATTAAGCTCATAGAGGGTTGGGTTGTCATAATCTCCTGTACCTTATAGTATGAGTCCTAGTGACTACTATGTATTATCATAAGTTACGTTAGGTGCCATGAGTTGGCAAGTTAAAAGTTAAAGTGTCTGCAAGCATGTCCGCCTAATGCGGTAGTGTTTCGTACTCTTCTGATGTAGTGCCAAAGGCAGATTAAGGAGCGCCACAGCTGAGGTGTTTACGGTAGATATCGTTGGAGCCTTGGATGACATCTGAACAGCAGAGTTTTCGAAAGAGGTTTTTGTACGATTTGGTCATACCCAGTCAGCGGAGGACTTTCTCATTATTGGCGTGCCAGGTGCCAAGTGAGCCGATGACGAAACCAAAGACTTCGCACTGTAGGTTGAGGGACTGAAAATGTTGCTTGAGTACATCATATTTCTCCAGTTTCCATTGTTCTGCTTCTTCCAGTGCTTCAGAGCCATTGTCAAAGGGGCAGCATAGATCAATGATTGACACCTGATTGCCATCGCGGATAACGATGTCAGGGCGGAGGAGAGAGTTGGAATCATTGACAGCCTGGTCAGTTGTTATTTCACCAAGGCAGATGGCATTCATTAAACGCTCGACGATCTTATCGTGTCGTTGTCGGATCATGACCATGTTTGGATTACAGTGGTTTAGGACGTGTGGCAGGGTTTCTTGTTCGTCGCAACGTCGGCATTGTGGGGATGCGTTGGACCATCTGTGTTTATGGGTGTTGAGGCTCACACAGTTTAACCAAGCCTTGTGAATGAAGCGCCAGTCCTGGAAGCGGAGATTTAGGCCAGTGAAGTGCCAGGAGGAGCCATTGGCGAACTTGTCTTCGTTTAGCGCTCGTGCTACTTTGCCTTGATCACGCAGCTGTCGTAGTTGGTGCGAGGCGCGTTCTCGGACGTGGTGGTGGAGGAAATGGCATACTTCGTGAGGTTGGATGGGACCAGCGTCAGAGGTGGAGATGGTGGGTTTGCAAAGTTCTGGGACCTGGATAGTGATTTGGAGATTCCGGGCAGCCTTGCGGGTTCGGGTCCAGAGAGAGTTTGTTCAATATCGGATCTCGGCTAGGCGGTCGTCGTGGATGGAGGAGAGGTAGTTCGAGGTGAGATCAGGTGTTGGATTATTCTTGGAGGCGTGGTGGACGGTTTGTAAGAGTTCTCCACGGGCCACACCAGCAATAGTCGGATCAGTAGAGGACAACATCTTGACGGCTTGGACGACAGTCAATATGTCACACTCCTTGATTGGATCTTGGAAACCCAGTCCTCCAGCTTGGTGCGATGCGAAGACGTAGCTGGTTGTTGCTTGAGTAGGCAAGTCACAGATCTTCCGGACGACGTCAACCAGAGTCGAGTGGTAATTGTCCAGGGACTTCTTTAGGGGAGCGCCTTCACGGAGAGCGTACGTCAAAGATGGCTGTACGAATGTCCTGATTGCGTCGAGTTTTTGCCATGGCGTAAGGAGGGATTGCTCGATTTTGTGGAGGTCTGGGATGAGTTGGTCTACCAGTTCAGGAAGGTTGTCGGGATTGTGGACCAAGCCAATTGGGACGCCAAGGTCCCAGTAGTGTTCATCTTCTTCGAGGGCAGGAAAAGGTTGACCTGAATGAGAAATTCGTTGATCTCAATTCTGTTAGGCGAGCGTTTCGAGTTTGGGAAGCTTAATGAGGCACATTTATCTTGGTGGAATTCGAGGCCAATGACTGACGCTGAAGATGACACCACGGCCAAGAGTGCTTCGAGGTTCTCTTTACGTCGAGCGATGAGGACCAAGTCATCCGTGTATGCCAGGATGGATAGGGGTAGACCATGGTGTTTGGCTGGTGCTTTCTTGAAGGTGGCGGCGGTAGACTTAACCTTCTGGAGGACAAGTTCTAGCGTCAGGTTAAAAAGGATAGGGCTGAGAGGACAGCCCTGTTTGATGCCCGCGTGCATTGGGATGGTCTCGGTCAGGCCTGCATCAGTGCGGATGGTAGTGGTGGCATTGGTGTAGGAGTTGCGGATGAGTTCTACCAGATCCGGAGGAACCCCCATGTGGTAGAGGGTGGTGGTGATGACAGCGTGCGGCACGCTTCCGAAAGAGTTTCGAAGATCTAGCCAGGCTAAGATGTCTTTCTGGATGTGGCGAGCATCTCCCACCACGGACTGCAGGAGGAAGCTGTGTTCGTAGCAGCTCTCGGTGGGTCGGGCACTTTTGTGCTCCGCTGAGGGGAGGTTGTTGTCAATTACCCATTTAGTGATCCTGCGAGCCAGTATGGCCATTAATAGTTTGTATATACAGGACATTAGGGCAATAGGCCGGAAGTTTGATGCATCAGTGGTCTGGCCTTTCTTGTGGATCAGGATTGTTGTTGCCGTTTTCCAGATGTCGGGCACGTCCTTTTCCACAAAGCATCGGGGGAAAATGGTGGCCAGGATATTGCATTTCTTGTCGACCATTCTGAGGTGTCGGTATTCCACTTGGTCGTGGCCTGGGACCGAGTTAGCCATGGAGCGGAGCTTCCTTTCGCGTTCTTCAGGCGTTGGTGGAGCGAATAAGCTTTCATCAGGCTCAGCCGAAGGAACGTGTTCATTTAGTTCAGTGATAAGGGTCTCCGTATCGCAAGCTTTGTGTTTGAAGACGTTACAGAAGAAAGTCTCGGCGTCAGCAGTTGTGCCATTGTAGATAGGGCTGTTGTCCCCAAGACCTTTCTGGCAGCTCGTTTCCAAGAGTGACGGTAGAAGGCTTGAAGGTGTCTGGCCTCATTCAGGTCGAAACGGCGGTAGGTGTCCGAGTGCGGACGAGCCGACGGACGGTCGGGACGGCGTGGAGCTGGATGGTGAGGTCGCGTGGCCGAGGCAAGTTTCGCTGTCTCGATGCAGTGAGACGAGAGCTCTTCACAATTCGCGGAGAAATCCTCCCAGGAAGACTCGGCCGAAAACACGAGAGACCAATGGTTCCGAAAGTTTGCAAGTAATTCGGCTGTTTCGACGGTCGGGAAAGATTCCGCTGCTGGTCCTTCTCCAATAGGACTAGGTGGGCCAGGCTGGTTATCTGCGTTGGTCGGAGGTGTGGGCGATGGGTTCAGGTTTGGCCGTATCAGGAGGTTGTTTGGTCTTTGTTTTGGTGGTGGAGGTGTGAACTCGGCGCTGGTGATCAGGCCATGTGGTTGTGGTGGGTCTCCGGTCCCTCTAGGGCCAGGTGTAGCTCTACCGCAGTCTGAATACGTAGGTCTGGTTCTGGGCGTCGTGTGGTGGTGGAGGAGGAGGTGGTGGGAAGGATATTGGTTGATGGTCAAAATAGTCGGAGGCAACTGGACGCCGTTGTATGGATCGCCAGAGTGGAAGATCTGGTGTCTGCAGGGAGTATCGGTTCAGCCACGGTGGTAGGGCAGCCTCTGGTGGTGGGTGAGCTAGGTGGGGATATAGCCTCTGAAGAAGCACTTGCTAGGAAACGGTGGAGGATCCCCTGGGTTTTTTGTGTCTGGTCCCGAAGCATGGGAGGTTTGGAATTCTGAGGCGTGGTAAGATGGTTGAGGAGAGGATGCATAGAGGTGGGAGAGTCAGGGACACTATCATCTGTGGTGGAAGGTGGGACCAAGGATGTGTCAGCGGAACCGGGTGGAGTCGCGGAGGAGGTGGCTGAGCAGACTATGTTCGGTGTGGTAGGGAGACTTGTGCTCGGTGTGGCAAGGAGGCCCGTGAGGGTGACTTGTGCCACGCTGACAACGCGGTGGAGTGGTGGCGAGATATGGGCCTGCGGTAACTTGGATGTCGTACGTGGTGGTGAGGCAGGTAGGA
Source organism: Corallium rubrum (assembly GCA_964035015.1). Classification (NCBI taxonomy): domain Eukaryota; kingdom Metazoa; phylum Cnidaria; class Anthozoa; order Scleralcyonacea; family Coralliidae; genus Corallium; species Corallium rubrum. Next base: position 17,499,898 of record OZ035997.1, read on the forward strand.
CGTTTTGATGAACATCACTATCGGCGAGGAATCACTGAAGCAGGGTTTGGTCGGGTTCATCCTGGCTCAGGTAGGTAGGAATATGTTGCAGTGAGCTTGGAGGTAAAGGTTCGGACCGAGCGGCGGCAGCTGGGTCTGCTGGTGGAGACTCCGGAACAATCGCCAAGCGAGTCGAGGACGGGTGTGAACTGTGGGAGCTCAATGAGGATGGCGAGGTGGTAGTCGGTGCCGTGACGGATGAGGTTTCTGACGTCATGTTGAGTGCTACGTGGGCTCGCGAGTACTGTGTAGAGGCCTGGCGATACGATAGAAACTTTCGTGGGCAGGCTGAGCAGGTAGTCGGAGTGTCTGTGCGGATGGCCTTATGTACCTTTCGAGCATGTTCTTTGAAGGCCGAAGTGTTCCTCTGTAATCTGGCGCATGCCGGTGCCGGACATGGTAGCCCAGTGGACGGGAAAGGGACCACACAATCGAGAGTCAGCGAGGCCATCCAAGAGCCAGGGAAAGAAAGAGTGAAATACGAGCACGATGAAAATCGCCGAACAAATATAAGTCGTAATTAAAATCACGAAACAACAACCACAGTAATAAGAAACACAGTGAAAAGAAGAGCGAACGAAAGAAAACCCATGTTCAAACGCCCACAAAAAGAAAACTACAAAATTAGGATAAAATGCAAATTCAGCCCGAACGCACTGACCGTGTCGGAAACTTTTTTCATATTAATAATAAGGCTAAACTGAACAGATTCCGACTAGCTCGGTACTTGGATAACCCCTAGTCTTCGCTAGTCAGGAAAATAAAAAGGTTAATGTCAAATAATAAAGGAACAACTCTCAAGGTATAATTATGAGAGCCGCGAAAACGAAAGAAGAGCCTACTCACAGGAATAAAAACAAAGAGTGAAAATAATAAAGCGAAGGCTAAACGAGGCGAAGTCACCGTGAACCGGCGAAGTCATCTCGCGTAGAATTCGCTGCGAAAGCAGAGAATAAGCGCCTATCGCTATAAGCGTTAGACTAGCGTCTTCTCCGTGGTGTCAGGCTAGGCAGCAAGTGTTCTCAAAGAATGGCCAGGCCCTGAGGTGCTAGTGAGAGCTAATGACAGTCTTCTTCCGAGGAAGTCGACCGCCGCTAACGCGTATAGCGAACTGAACTATAGCTCTGGTGAATGGACAGTTGCTTGAGCGCTGCTCAAACAAGTGTCTAGACACCGGTACTGTGTAGCGAACCTTACTAACTTTCGAGATCAGTCCGAAGACTGAAAACTACTGACTAGCAAGCGCCCTAACTAAGCGAGCGAGGCAAGGTCACAATGGGATCGCTGGCCGTTGAAAACCGGTCAACGTATCTCAAAAGGCAAAGCGCGAACGAGGTTAAACACCCGAGGACCTGATCTACTTCTCCGAAACAAAGTTTAGTTTAAAAAAACTGAACACTTGATCTTGTTTTGAAGTTAAGCCCCTTCAGGATATAAAGATGCCGGCAGTGCAAATGACATCGTGAATCCCTAAGTGCAAGGAACTATTCCATGGAGGTGGCTTACGCGTGCCACTCAGACCAAAAGAGGATGCGACTCTCTCTCCGTTGCACCAGAAACGACAAAATGGTCACCCAGGACCGATCCACTTAAACCGGACCAGCCGAGGGAGTCCGGAATGGATGGTGATAAGGAATGCGCATGAGATGCCAACCCACACCTAATCCTCCTCAACCTCGACCGGGCGGACATGCCGCAAGGTACACCGACGGATCTCCGACCCTTCCTCAGTGAAGAGGATAGCCTTGTCCGAAAGCAAGTCATGGTCGAAGACCACACCCGAACCCAAAAATGCGCGAATCTCATCCCCCCTATGCTGCAGGTGGATCTGCCAGGCAGGCGGCAAGGTATCCAAAGGATCCACATCATCGCCAAAAACCTCGCCCTCCTCCACAAAAACGTAGGAAGCAGCGACGAGACGGTAATCCGAATTTTCCACACTACGTGGGTAATCGCGGTCCAGAGCTGCACGAGATTCCACATGGAGCTCGTGAAGGAACTGCACAACCGGATCATCGGAGGCCACACCGACAGTGTGGGGACCCACAACAGTCTCCATGGCCCCGACAACCGGTGCCGAGTCCAGAGGTGGATCCAAAGAGCCACCCATCGCAGGGTCGATGTCCAAGGCGGGTTTCTTCTCGAGTGGCTCAGAGCCACTCGACGAATCCTCCATCACCTCGACGGCCCCTGGCTGGGACGAAGAAGGGGCATCCGAAGCGGTCACGACCTTCTTCGACTTCCTCCAGTGGTTACGCTTGCGTCGACGCTTAGGCCCCGTAAGGGCCGCGGCGTCAGCGCCGTCACCCGAAGGACTTGCCTTCGTCTTCGTGGCAGTGACCTGCTTCTTTGGGCAGCGGCGGGACTCATGTCCAACCACTCCACAATTGAAACAGGTACGAGCATGCCCCTGGTGGTAGACCAGCCCAGCATGACCGCAGATGCGAACACGCGTCGGGATGGCCTCTCGAAGCTCCATCAAAATCTTTACTGTCCCAGTCCTCATGTTCCGGAACAGCACGTAGACGAGCTTACACACCACCCCATAGCGACCGAAGAATACTTTCAATTCCTCCTCCGGTATGCCATAGGGCAGGTGCGTCACGGTGATCCAACTCTTCTTCTTGTAGGAATAGGGCCGGACCACACACGGAAAGCCACGGATGGTGATACCAGTCGCGATGACCTCCTCCAAAATCTCCGGTGACTGGCACCAGAGACGGAAGCGATCAGAGCGCAAAGACTGGATCTGGGCGAAGAACTGGCTCGCAGGAGAGAATTCCTTCTCTAAAGCGTCCCAGACTTCCCCCGGCGACAGCTTCGGCTTCCCCGCCAAGGCCAACTCGGGAACGGTGACCACGGCGCAGTGTTCTGGGTACAGAACTACGACCAGGGAGGCTGGAAGGTCCCGAAAAGGACCACTACTGGGATTGCTCCCAGTAGCACGGTCACCAACTCGTAGAGGGTAAGGCAGTGTTACCAGCCTGTAAGCTGGAGCATGGATCCACCACCTGTACCCTATCAGCACTCGTAGAACTTGGTGTTGCCATCAAGAACTCGTAGAACCACCAAAGATAACTTCGATCGAATCTTAGCCAATAGGCCGAGAAGCGATAACGACCAATAAAAAAGTTATGTTTTGCCCGGGAAGAAGCTGAAGCAACGATCTGGTTTGGCCCAGGTCAGCCCACGCGCTCGAAGCATCTGAAAGAAATAAAAAGAAAAAGGTGTCTACGACACGGGGTATTCCCAGGCGGTCACCCATGCAAGTACTAACCCCGCCCAACTGGGCTTAACTTCGGTGATCAGACGAGAACCGGTGCTTTCCCGGTGTTATGGTCGTAGACATTCGAGGAGGTGAAAATATCGCTTTTATAGCGGTCGTTCGGCGTTGTGGCACGAGAGGTCGACGAGGAACATAAGAACGGTGAAATCGAATGTTCCATGAAGCCAGTGTGCTCGCGTTGGATGAGTTTGCTTTTGATTGGTTTGTTGTAAGGGGACGAGCGCGAACGCAGGTCCCCACTACCAGAAATTATACGCTCGAGTTACCCACATTTGGGGTAATCGCAGGAGTCAACCCAGTCGAAGTGCAATGAAAGGGCCTCATCCTGAGAGGACTTCTTTGTTGATCAAAGTACCTCTTGCATCAGGTAAGTATGCATGTGCTTGTCACAGAAAGCCTATGACCGGGTACTACGAGTCAGCAGCATGTGGTTAATAGGGTAATTTGTCGGCAACTGAATTTCGACAGCCAGCATGCCGATCCAACAAAAATGAGGAAAGAAACGTGCTTATCTACCCCTCTCAGTCTTTATCGACGGTGTTGTTGTGCGGCGTCGAACTCGATGTGTGCGGGGCACTGGATCGATGGGTTCTGTTGATATCTGTAAAATATAAAGAATTGATGTGCAGAATTAGTGGAAGGAAGCCGTGTATGTACTTGTGTTGTTGAGTTTTTGCTTTATTTTCGATGGTGATGTTCTTCCCCGAAGGTAGGAGGGCCATACTCGGAGGTAGTGCGATACCGAGACAACCCGTGGCCAGGGCGAAGCAAGCTTCAATCCCATGGCAGAAGCCCAAAAATCAGTTTAATATATGAGCCAGGCGTTGCCTGGCATATCAGATATTAAGCTGATAAGAACAGATACTACACTTGATCTTGTTTTGGGTTAACTCTCACGATTAACTATCAGACTCGACGGTGCAAATGAGCCCTGAAATCGTGGGAATGAGAGCTTTCCTGCGGAGGTGGCTACGAGCCACATCGATGTCACATGAAGGATATGAACCTTCCTCCACGTCAGAATAGACACATGGTTGTGCAAAGGGTCAAATGGGTGGCCTTATGAGACAAAATTAAAGAACCAATGAAAAAAGGCGTTGCGATATGATGAGCCCGCAGGCCGTGAGAAGACTCACTTCAGAACCTCACCGGGTGTTTGCCCAAATCGGAGGTGGACCTCCGGCTTAACGTCCTTATCCGAGAAGATGACGCCAAGCCCGAAGACTTGGGCTTGATATAAATATTGAAAAGGAGATCCCCATGCGGCCCCTGCGAACCCCTGTGAACAGGTTCCACCGGCGCTATCTCCTACACACAACCTATTTAAAACAAAAGGCTCAAAGGACCCAAACCAGAGTATGGGCCACGATGTTGGCCTGCCTCAACTGATACCGAACGGTACCAGGAGGCACCTACGAAGTCGGTCTTTCCTGGGGCCACCGTCTAAAAAGAGGCTAGGAGTGGGCATCGCGCTAAAAAAGGTAAAAGAGCCCTAGTGGCTATTGTAGATCAGGATGGAACACGAGAGAACCATCTGGAAGCACTGAACTGAAAATGCCGGAGGCGAGCCACACACTATCAAATATAGTTTCGCGGCTGTGACGGTGCTGCATGCGCAGCAGGAACCGAAAGGAGGACTTAACCGCAAGAATTGCCGCATCAGAGCACGGAGCCAATCCATCAAAACGGAATTGGTTTCAGGTCAGCCAGATACGATGACGAATAATGCCGAGTAAGGTAGAAAATCCGAGGGGAACGCTGGAACCACGGCCATATCCCACCAAAACGTTGCACGGTGACGGGCGAGCCGCGGCAGGATCGAATCTGCGAAGGGGACAGAGAAACCAGTCTATATTCACTTGCGCAAAAGGGCACTCGGTAAGGAGATGAACGAGGTCCTCCACGGCGCCGCAAAAGCAAAGAGGACTGACACTCATGCCGAAACGGATCAGCCTATCGGCAGTTGGAAGAATTCCATGCGCGACCTTCCATGACGTATCTTGGACAGGGCGCAGAAAGCGCCAGAGGCCAATACACGCCCAGACGTATTTCCAATTTACCGTAAACCCCCAGTTACGGTATTTCTCTATGCAGCGGTGTTGGGTTTGAGTGGCATTACCAAGGATGGAATAAGCCGCACGAGCCGAAAGATCACTGAGAGGAATTGGATCCCTGGGCAAGCAAGGAACAATCCACTGGCCAAACGCTCGGCAACCACCCATGGCAAACCAAGCCTCCAAAACAGACCGGTAGAAAACAGGCAAGCGGTGCAGAGTCGCAGGGTTGACATGTTTTAAATCGAACACCCGGTCCACCGGGCTGGCCAAAAAAAAAACACGGCAAAGGTAAAAGGCAAAAAAGCTTTGCCATCCCCGGTGTTCACCACAGAGAAATCGTTTGACCCACTGGGCATGGAGCGATTTAAGCTTATGGGAGACGTCAACGACCCCAAGACCCCCACGTTTCACAAGTTGGGTCACAGAAGTCCGGGCAAGCCCTTCGCGCTTCTTAGCCCAAACGAACGGAAAAATTACCTTGTTAATTCCGGAAACGACCGAATCAGGCATCGCTCGCACAGAACCCAAATACCAAAAGGTGCTCAGACCTAACATGTTAGTTATCAAGGCCCTACCCTGCAGAGGTAAGGTGCGATGAGACCAGGAAGCGAGTACCAATTCCAGTTTCTTGACTAGGGGACCCCAGTCTTCTTTTTCGTCGTTTGCTACGCGGCTACCCAAGGCAGTGATGTGTGAGGCAGACCAACGAAGCTGAACTGGGTAAGTTGAACGGTTCTTCCAAGGACCCAAAAGAAGGCCATAGCACTTGCTGAGATTTAGTTTCGCTGCTGAAGCAAGTTCGTAGCGGCCGAAAAGTCGGAACAGCGCCAAGACAGACTCATCCGAGGCAACCAGAGAAGACGTATCAACAGCATACTGAACGATTTTGACACGCTTTCGGCCCCCCGGAAGTGGAAAACCGTCAATAGTAGTATCAGCGCGGATGGCCCAAGCTAAGGACCCGGCTACGAGGACGTATAATAACGGCGAAAGGGGGCAACCCTGACGTACCCCACGAGTAACCGGAAAGGACTCGGAAATGAAGCAATTGACGTTGACGGCCGAAAACACCTCAGAATACAGAAGGCAAATCCATTGGCGGCACGACGGAGCAAAACCCATTTTGGAGAGAACTTTCTCCATGTACGACCAGTCGACCCTATCAAAGGCCTTCTCTTGATCCAATGAGAGGATTGCCGCTGGAATATTCTCAAGATTAGCGTAATGGACAACATCGTGGAGGAGACGGACATTCTCGCCCATAAACCGACCCGGGATACCACACAACTGATCAGGAGAGACAACCGAGGGGATAACGCGGAGAAGGTGGTTAGAAAGTGCTTTTGCCATGATTTTATAGTCAGCGCAAAGTAGCGTAATGGGGCGCCAGTTTGTAGTCTCTAGGGGATCCTCCTTTTTGTAGAGAAGAGTGATAACACCTGAGCGCTGAGACGAAGACAGCTTACCATCCTGATAGCAGGCGTTAAACACTGACACGAGATCAGCACCCAAGAGACCCCAAAACCGAACGTAAAATTCCGCAGGAAGGCCGTCAAGACCGGGTGCCTTTTTAGTGGCCATCTGTTGAAGCGCGAGCTTGCATTCATCCTCGGTCAAATCCCCCTCACAAAGCTCAGCCTCAGATGGGGATAAGTGCCTTTCTAGCTTCTCAAGGAACTCAGGTTGCGCTGATTCCCCTAAGGGTTCGGAAGAGAAAAGAGAGAAGTAATAGTCTCTCCACACTCGCAAAATGCCTAGAGTACTGGAGGCAATAGTGCCATCCGGTCGCTTTATTTCACTAATTAAGCGTTTCTGGCCGAGGATTTTCTCCTGGCCTAGAAAATAGGCAGTGGAGGATTCACCTTCCTCAGCCCAATGAGTACGTGCACGTACCTGGGCACCCCTAGCATCAGCGCGAAGCACAGCAGCAAGATCAGCTTTTGCTTCGTCAAGCTCGAGAGAAACTTGGTCACCGTTATCCACACGCCACTGCAAATGACCGACAACAGCATTGAGGGACTTAATAGACTCTCAGACAGATTTCAACTTCTTTCGAGAAAATTCGCGGATGACGCGTTTTAAGCGGGTTTTGCCGGCATCCCACCATGAAGAGAGATGGTGAAACCAGCCTTTCTCCTTTTGCCAGGCCAACCAAAATCATTGATCAGGGCAGAGAAAGCTGCGTCCTGCAAGTGAGCGCAATTAAATTTCCATAAGCCACGCCCCCGTTCGACCTGCGAGGGGAGGTTAATCGTAAGGAACAAGCAAGAGTGGTCGGACCTAAAAAAGGGGGAGATATCTACGGACTGGACTAACCCAACTAGTTGTTGAGGCATCCAAATCACATCAATCCGAGAACCCTGCACCCCGTTGGGGCGACGCCATGTAAAGTCGGATGCTGTTGGGTGTTTAACACGCCAAACATCACACAAATCATTGGACAACATTAAATCGTCCAGGGCGGACGACCAGTTATAAGCCCAAGGCGATGAGGGATCACACCCAAAACGGTCCACGAGACTGTCAACCACCGTATTAAAATCACCACATAGGAAAGCAGGGACATCCGGGTCAAGGACTTGGTAGAAGGATTCAAAGAAAGGTGAGCCGTCTCTTTTATTATTTGGCGCGTACAAACACGCGACCTGAAAATTAAAATTATCTTGGCAGAACTCCGCTACAACTAACCTGCCATGGTCGTCCTTCCAACTTCCCTGTACACTAAAGCGTGGGAGGTACAAAATTGCACGCCACAGCTTCGAGTTGCACCAGGGGATGACAAACATCGGTAGTTATTTATATTATTAATATTAACGTTATTTTTGTGAAACCATGAAGAAAACTCCGCTTCTGAAGTGGAATGTGTTTCCTCTAAACAAACAATATCCGGTCTAAAACAATTAAGCCAGGACATCAGTGTCTGGTGGTGATCCAAAGCACGAAGTCCTTGGACGTTCAAAGTCACTACCGAAGTAGCCATTAGGAGATTGAAGGTGGAGCCACAGGAGGGTGCAAAGGCTCCCTCGGGGGATGCTCATCACGAAGATTACCGGACTCAGTCAGAAGAGGAGAGTCATTGTCATCATCACATTGGTCCCGCAGAGCCAGGAAACGGTTGGCAAGAGCAGGACCACCGGAAGATTTGTCAAACGGGGAACGGCTACGATCCCAGACTAGACACTGGGCAGTGGGACTACGATCCCGAACCTGGGACTGGACCGAAGGTGCGTTACGATGGGGAGGGTTCCTACGTTTAGTAGTTATGACCGCTCCGGGGAGGCTAAATTGTTGCGAGGCTACAGCCGCAGCCGATACAGGGTCTTTTCTGTGGGCATGGTCTAAGACATCAGACGGGTCCTCAGGGGTGACAAAATCCCCCTCGGAATCCGCAGGAAGAGCAAGAGACTCTGGAGGGATGTACCTATCGAGGAACTCATGGAGGGGCACGGATTCGTGCACTGGCTTGAATTTCTTAGGGGGAGGGGAATCCTCCCTGTCCGAACCATCGGAAGATGAGTGGACAGCCACTTCAGGCTCGTTGGAAACGGCTTAAAGAGAAGTTTCCATCTGCTGTTCCCCAGTGGGGCCAGAAGCAGACTTACTAAAAACCTCCAAGGGAGGGTCGATGCCCTGGGGTTCATTGCCCGCCGGTTCAGTGGAGGGAGGATCAGGCACATCCCCCTTTTTTTCCATGGGCGGATCATCAGAAAGGGGAACCAATCCCCATGAATTAGTTGCACTGACAGAAGGCGGACCTCCTGCAGAGTGGATGAGTGCTGGGGGCAGCAGCCCCCTGAGGTAGATGGACCATCAACCCTACCCTCAGACGTGGGTACAAAAGCACCTGATGCGGGCTGTTCACCAGATGGAGGGGCAGCCCAGCCCCTAGGACGGTTCTCCTGTTGCTGCTTGCGCGGACACGTAGAAGACTGCTCAGGTGAGTTAATGTCTGGGGCCAGTTTTTCCTCGACCCAGTAATTCCTTGGCTTTAAGTGCGCGGCCGCGTCGCTGTTTTTGACACTTTGCGACATATTTTGCGATTACAAGATGGCGTTGCTAAACTAGCGATAGATGAGCGTAGTCACGTAGTAAACGTTGTTCTTACTATACAGCAGGGTAAAGCCGAAAACGACGAATGATACGAAGGTAAGCGATATTTATTTGATTGCTAGTATATTTGTCGGTTGCGGTACAAACACTGAAACACACGCAACACTGAGACCGAGATGGCGAGATCGAGTCTCTACTGTCACATAATATATATAATTGGAATTTTTTTAAAGTATAACCACAACAGTAAACACAAACACTAGTTTACGGTATCCACGCAGTATATATAATATTATATTTTGTTGTTTGTGTCTATTAAGGCCATTTATTACGCCATAAAATAACCCTAGCGGTAAGCTACACCATTTCACTGTTAATAGTTATTATATATACTTAGTTCTAAAATCTACCTGTCCACAGATGTTAAATTTTTTCTGCGAAATTTCTTTGAAGTTAATTCTTGCTATTTCTGTGCAATTGTGGTTTTGAACTAGCTGCTCAAAGACTTGAAAATCTTGACAAAGACTTGAAGTCCTTGCCATTGCTGTGTATATAATTATGGTTTTATTTTTATTAATTATTAATTATTTATTATTTTTTATTTATTTTTACTCTAGATAACAATTCTTAATTGTTATATATTAGAACTGTGGTTTAATTAATATTAGAACTTAAACTATAACTATCCAAAGACTTCTTAGTGCCTTAAGATGCTTTAAATTAAACTGTTGACATTTTCTGCTTTTCTTCAGGTACAATGTAATATTCCTTTTGACAAAGATGATTCTGTGCATCCCCAAGCATTGTCATAGAACATAAAAGAACCAATCCCAATTCAACATATACATGTGCATGTACCAACTGTTTTATATAAAATAATATGGTGTACAGAACATTGAAGTAACCAAATAAAAGTCAAAATTGAGGGGTGTCTGAGTGTATCTACAGTATCACAAACAGTGTATAATATATAATGACAAAATAATTTAGAAGAGGGCTGTATTCAGGTGATTCAAAATATGGTTTAGGCATGAGTAATAACAACCTAATGTACAATATAGATGTATTTCTGCATCATAAAGTCATTAAAACTATCCCAGTAAGCCCATTGGAATTTTACACTGGCCAATGCCAGAATGCTTTGCTTCCAAGAAAAAAATGTTAAAAGAAGCAAACTTGTAAACCATTGTTCAACAGCAGAGTAGGGTGATTTAGCACTGACTGCGGCAACCGATCTCATCCAAAATAATTTTCTTCAACATGAGTAAATAATAGTAGTCAGGTGGCAGAATCAGCTGAAAATTATCTTAGCAAAGCAAAGTAATTGTAGCCAGGAAGCAAAATCAGCTCAAGATAATCTTGATAAAGCACAACAATGCTAGTCAGGAGGCAAAAATAAATTCAAAATCATCTTGGCAAAGCAGAATATTGGTAGTCAGGAAGTAAAATCATCTTATAAAAGCAGAATAATAGTACTCAGGAGGCAAAATCAATTCAAAATTATCTTGGCAGAGCAGAATAATAGTAGACATGAGGCAAAATCAATTCAAAATTATCTTGGTAGAGCAGAATAGTAGTCAGGAGGCAAAATCAATTCAAAATTATCTTGGTAGAGCAGAATAATAGTAGTCAGGAGGCAAAATCAATTCAAAATTATCTTGGTAGAGCAGAATAATAGTAGTCAGGAGACAAAATCAATTCAAAATTATCTTGGTAGAGCAGAATAATAGTAGTCAGGAGGCAAAATCAATTCAAAATTATCTTGGTAGAGCAGAATAATAGTAGTCATAGAAGTCAGGAGGCAAAATCAGTTCAAAATCAGAGTATTAATGGTATTAAAAGACAGCTATGAAAATTATCTTGGTTTGGCAAAGCAGTTTCACTTCGTACATGTATTCCTTTGATGATTCCTTCTCAAAATCTCACTTATTACAATATTAGATAATAAAACTTATGCAAATTATAAAACATATTTGCATAAAGAGACGAGCATGAATCAAAATCTAATATTCTAATCAGCGATCACCTGATTATACGGAAAGCCGCTGAACAAATGTACTTTGGTTTCGTCGAAAGAAATGGCGAATGGCGCTTACCTTCTCTTAGCAATAAACTTGAACTTCGATCGCGTTGCGCGAAAGGTTTTCTTCGCACAGCACAAAGCATTTTACGCTATATTGGTAGACTATAGCCTCAACTTTCTTACTCAAACTTTAAATGTGACATTTCTATCCCGTAAATAACTCTAAACTAGAGAATACGTAATATTTTTGTCGAGTTTGATGTTAATGTCGTTAATACGCGTGATTTATGAAGAAATAGCAACATTTAAAGTTTGATTGTATTAGTACTAGTTGGTATCTGAAACATTAACAAGAAACTAGCTTTCGGGGAAGTGATTTTCCTTTCGCGCAGGGCGCGTTTGTTGATGGCCAATCTTTGTCGATCGTTTTATGCTTATAATTAATCACGTGACATTGCTTAAATAAACTAAAATTTTTTAAAAAATTCGCGTGGTCAATATGTATAACATTAACTTCTATACCAGTCATTTCCGTGTCGTTTCTCACCTAAAATGACGTTTCTTTTGCATCTCATCAATTCATGCCGCGTTAGAGGCTGGACCCAGGCATTAAGATACCTGAGTGGTGACCAGGTACCCCACACCTAAAACAGGTACGAACCTGGCCTTTGTAAAAAATAGGGCACAAATGCCATCTGATCCGAACCTGGGAAGGTATGGGTGCATTTATTTCCATATGGACGGATCTCGTTCCAATAGGTAACCCATGGAAAACCTCCTGCTTGACACTGAAGATCTTGCCATAGGCCCCCAAAACTAATTTAATATCTTCGTCCGGGATTCCGTACGGAAGACGAAGAACGGTTACCCATTTGGAACTGGACAGAGGGGCAAACGTGACCATGACCTCTAAAAGTGAGGCCAGCACTAGTAACCTCCTCCATTAAGGCAGGGGAGGGAAAGGTGACACGCACCTTGTTAGCAGAAATGAGCTGCAAACACGAAAAATTGGTCAATAACCCCTGCACCTGCCGCTCAAATTCAGCAACCACCTGAGCGATCGTCGCTGGTGCGTCCTTTAAGGACAATTCCGGCAGGGTTATAAACCCGGAACGATTAGTGTATGGCTAAGCCATCACTGCAAACACACAAAATAGAAACAAGATAATCAGTACAAAACAACGGAGAAAACTCACGTCCCTCCACAGCCCAGGTGGAGGACTTCCGTGTAACACGCAGCGACGTCCCAAGGAGAGACATCCACACACGGTGCCGAACAGGGCACCAGAAAGCCAAGGCCGACGAGACCAATGACAGTCACCGAACAAGGCACCGGAAAACCAAGGTCAACAAGACCAACCACCGAACAGGGCACCAGAGAACCACGAGTCCACCACACGAACGAGGTGCAAAGGCTCCAAAAAGAGCCACCAGAAAGGCACGGTCTTGCACCAGGATGAACAGCAGGCGTTGAATAGCTCGTAGACGGAGCAGTAGTGTTACTAGGAGTAGCACTCCTAGAGCATGGATCCACCACAGTCTCTAATACTGAAACTAACAAGTAGAATCAGAGATCGCTAAGACTCAATTAAGCCGATAGGCCGAGAAGCGATAACAACCAATAAAAAAGTTATGTTTTGCCTGGGAAGAAGCTGAAGCAACGATGTGGTTCGGCCCAGGTCAGCCCACGTGCTCGAAGCGTCTGAAAGAAAAAAAAAAGAAAAAGGTGTCTACGACACGGGGTATTCCCAGCCGGTCACCCATCCAAGTACTAACCCCACCCGACTGGGCTTAACTTCGGTGATCAGACGAGAACCGGTGCTTTCCCGGTGGTATGGTCGTAGACATTCGAGGAGGTGAAAATGTCGCTTTTATAGCGGTTGTTCGGCGTTGTGGCACGAGAGGCCGACGAGGAACAGAAGAACGGTGAAATCGAATGATCCACGAAGTTGTGTGCTCGCGTTGGATGAGTTTCCTTTCGATTGGTTTGTTGTAAGGGGACGAGCGCGAACACAGGTCCCCACTACCAGAAGTTATACGCTCGAGTTACCCACATTTGGAGTAATTGCAGGAGTCAACCCAGTCGAAGTGCAATGAGAGGGCCTCATCCTGAGAGGACTTCCTTGTTGATCAAAGTACCTCTCGCGTCAGGTAAGTATGCATGTGTTTGTCGCAGAAAGCCTATGACCGGGTACCACGAGTCAGTGGCATGTGGTTAATAGGGTAATTTGTCAGCAACTTCATTTCGGCAGCCAGAATGTGGAGTAAACAAAACTGACGAAAGAAACGTGCTTACCCCTCTCGGTCTTTAACAACGGTGTTGTCGTACGGCGTCGAACCCGATGTGTGCGTGGGTAGACTGAAGCGGCGGCGGTGAGGCGCTGGATCGTTGGTGGTTTTTGTTAATATAAACAATTGATGTGCAGAATTAGTATTTTTGTATTTTTGTATTTAAAATTTATTTAGACACGGTAACCATTCAGCAATTACAGCTGATTTTCAATGGGCCGTGCTATTACAATAAAAATATAAAAAGAAAATTACAAAAGATGTGAAGCCTACTTACTAGTCAGCTTCACGCTATAGTAGGTACTTATTACAATTTTACAACTATTATAACTACATAAATATATATTAATAAACACTAAAATAAATACTTTGAAGCCTATTCACACATATTACATGCATACAGTTTTGCATGAATTAATTAAGGTAATCTGCCACTCCAGTGCTGTCAACTTCTCCCCAAAGCATTAAAGTAATTATTAATTAAGGTTTTGAAACTTCTTGTGGAGAGTTCATTATAGCAATTGACAGCATTGTTTGGCAGTTCATTCCATGCAGAAGCCCCCCGATACGAAAAAGATTTTTTCATGAAGTCAGTATTAGGTTTTCCTAAGTAGAGTTTACAGTCGTTGCTCCTTAACTGATACATATCATGGTTAAACTTAAACATTTCTGACATGTAACCTGGTAGCTCGTCTTGGATGGCCTTAAATGTCGTCATAATTTCACGTTTCTTAAGTATGTTTTCAATTGGTTCCCAGCCTAAGCGTTCAAAGATTTCCCTAGATCTTATCTCATAGCTTGATCCGGTGATCACTCGAGCAGCTCTTTTTTGCATTTTATAAAGTTTATTAATATGTGTACAACTACCATCACTCCACACGGTAGAACAGTATGTGAAGTGAGGTAAAACTAATGAGTTATACATAGTAATGACCGTATCCAAGGTTACAAAACTTTTCGCGCGTCTTAATAATGCAATAGATTTAGAGATCTTTTTACGTTGTGCATCAATATGCTCTCTGCATTTTAATTCTTCGTCCAGAATAATCCCTAGTACTTTCTTGTTTGTGACCTGTTTAATGTTATAGCTACCAATTGTTATGTTGGGGTTTCCTGAAAATTGTTTCAATTTCCTCTTTGACGCTATTAACATAAATTCTGTTTTTTCTGTGTTAAGAGTTAGCTTGTTTGTCTCTAGCCAGATATTAACATTATGCAGATCATTGTTTATCTTATTTTCAATCTCTAAAAGCGAAGTACCAGAGCTTGATATACTGGTATCGTCTGCAAACATTGAGGCCTGGGTTTGTTCCAGGCAATTTGGAAGATCATTAATATATACTGAGAATAATAATGGACCTAAATTAGAACCCTGCGGTACTCCGCATGTTATTATATTCAGCTGTGAATCAATTCCTTGTATCGAGCACTTTTGCATTCTATTACTTATGTATGATTTAAAAAGATTCAGAGCTACTCCTCCAATTCCATAAATCTTTAGTTTTGATATTAAAATTTGGTGATCAACCGTATCGAACGCCTTTTTAAGATCAATGAACAAGACACCGTTTAGTATGCCTTTATCCATGTTCAATAGATATTGATCTGTTATTTGCAAGAGAGCAGTTTCTGTGGAATGGCACTTTCGAAAGCCAGATTGTTGTTTGACAATGATATTATTGTCATTTAAATAAAGAGCTAATTGATCTGAAATGAGCATTTCTAAGACCTTTGCAATTGCCGATATTACGGAGATTGGTCTATAGTTTCCACTTTCACTTTTATCTCCGTCCTTGAAAATTGGAGTTACTCTAGACTGTTTTAAATCGTCTGGGAATATACCAGTTACCAACACCAAGTTAAATATATAGAGCAATGACTCATATATAGTGTATCCTGCAGCCTTCAACAATTTATTTGTGATTTTATCAAGTCCTGCTGCTTTGTTTGTTTTCATCCTATTTAAAACATGAGTTAAATCCTCGACAGAGATTTGTTTAAACTCAAATCGGCTAGTACAAGGAGTAATGTATTGTAGGTGATCAACATTATTTGTTGGAATTTTTCCAGCCAATTTAGGTCCTATCTCACAGAAAAACTTATTGAACTCATTGGCAATGTTTTCATTGCCAGTAACGGTTTGTCCATCAACTTTAAGTTGGTTCAGTGCTGTTATTTTAGGTTTCCTTTTAAGTAATTCATTTATATACTTCCAACTGTCTTTACTATTTTTGCTATTCTCGAGCTTTGTTTGATAATAATGTGTTTTTGAATTCCTTATTAACTTAGTAACTTGGTTTTTGCATCTTTTATAAGCCTCGTGATATGTAACAGAATTTAATTTCACTGCTTGTTTCTTAAGGTAATCTCTATGGTAACTTAGCTTTTTAATATCATTGTTAAGCCATGGGCAGCTTTCATTTCTTATTTTCCTAGATCTATATGGCGCATGAATATCTGCAATTTGATAAAATATTTCCTTCCACTCATGCAATGCAGTGTTCGGATCTGAATGTAACGTAAAGTATCTGAACGCTTCTGATAAGTCATGCTGGAAATCGCCTATATTAAAGTTTTTAAATTGCCTTGTTTCTATAAACTTTGGTTCCTGCTTAGGAATTCCTATTTTTCTACAAATATATGCCAAGTTATGGTCACTTATACCCAATTCCATGACACCCGATCGAATAGTTTTAGTATCATCAATTTTCGTGATTATGATGTCTATCAATGTTTTTGTGTTAATGGTAGTTCTGGTTGGCATGTTAATATGTTGTTGTAATTGGTAGATGTCTATTAGGTCCTGAAGTGTCCTAGTATTAGCATTATTATTACTATGGCTATTTAACATATTGCAGTTGAAATCACCTGTTATGACCATCTCTTTATTTTCATTGTCGATATTTTTAAGGAAAGTTTCGAATTCATTGAAAAATTGCGGTTTTGATCCTGGAGGGCGGTACCAAGTAGAAACTAATAATGGTTTACTTTTTGGCTTTCTTATTTCGAGACAAATTGCCTCAGCAGTATCAGGAGACAAATCAGTCCTATTTATGTATGGAATTATACTCCTTACATAAACAGCTACTCCACCTCCATTTCGATTTCTGTCTTTCCTTATCAAGTCATAACCAGCTATTTCAACTTCAGAATTATATATAGAGCTATCAAGTCTTGTTTCATTAATACAGAGTACATCAAAAGGTTGCTTAGATATAAATATAGACAATTCATCTATGTGTTTCATTAAGCTAGCAATATTTAAATGTCCAACCCTGAAGCCCTTAAGCTTGGGATAAGTCACTTCACACTCGTTTAAACTATTAATTGATGTCAAGCTGTTCGGAATTGTAGAATTTTCATCAGTGTTACCTACTATGGGACTTTCATAATGAGGCAGTCAATACTTAATTTTTAAAGTGTCAATAATATTTTTTGCAAAAGTTGCAGTCCCTTGATTATTAAGGTGAACCCCATATGGATTTAAGTGCTTTCCAAGGATATTTTTGTGAGATATAAGACCCCAATTATTATTGGTGCATACCTGTGATAACTTCGTATTGACTTGTTTAACTTTAGTATTAATTTGTGGGTCATCGTTCCTTGTTATCAATTCTGAGATGATTAGCTTCGTTGTTGGGAATTTCTTGTTAATCTCTTGCCCAAGGTTAGCTATTGATGTTGATATTTGGTGTGGGGAACTTTGCTTTAAATCATTCGTTCCGACATGCATGATCAAATAATCAGGGGCATAATTCAGCGTTGGCTTAACGTAGTGATGCATATCTGCCACTATTGCTCCAGGGAAAGTTTTAACATTGACATTTCGCTTGAGACTTTTTCGGAGCTTTGCCGGATTGACGTATTTAATCATCGAGTCTCCGACAATGGCTACATCAACGTGACGGTCCAGTTTCGAGCTCTGCTGGCTTTTTGACTCATCTTTATTGACTTGTTCTTGGTTTGGTTTGCTTTTGGACCTAAGTGGTCCTTTATTGCGGTTTAATTGGGTGTTGTTGGATTGAATACATTTGTCCTTGCTACTAGAGGATCCATCTTGGCCTTGAGTTGTTATGGTCATTTCATTATCGTCATCAATACACGTGTTTTTCCTGGTAGAAGATCCATCTTGGCCTTGTGTTGTTATGATCACTTCATTATCATCATTAACATCACTTAAAATTGAGTAGCGATTATTTTTTAATTGATTACTACTATTGTATTCCGTTTCACCTGACTTGATTTGAGACCCTGATGGAGTGTTCTTTTGTTGATTCGCAACATTCCACAGCATAGATTTATTACATTTTTGATCTTCTTGTAAAATTTTTATAACTGTGATTAGGCTATTTTTCTCGTCTTCAAGATCTTTAGTTTTGGCAGTCATATCCGACACTATAAGTTTGTAATTATTCAACTGCTGTGTCAGTGCTGTATTTTCTTTCTTCAGCGAAATATTTTCAGTCCTAAGAAGTACTTTATATTCATCTTGTTGTGACGCTTCGTTGCGGCTTACATTAGCGTCGCTCGTATTAACAGATTTCAACTCTTGAAATTCTTGCCGAAGCTTCTCGAATTTGTATTCTAGCCGCTCTTCGAGACTTCTCATTTGATTAAGAGCTGCTGTTACTTTCATCTCTTCGCTCGAGTTAGAAGTAATTCCGCTTTCTATGTTTTCTTTATCGCCATACCCGTCGCTAGAATGTGTTAAAGCTTCGCCGTACTCGTCGCTAGGGTGTAATAAGGTTTCGTTCATCGAGTTGTTGTAATTCACCATAGTTCTTAGTTGAGATTTAAGGTCGTCGCTTTCTTCTCCAGATATTGTTAGAGAATTGTTCTTATAATACCATCTTATTATACCATTATCCAGCTCGAGTTGTTTACAGTCACCGCCTGGCGATGTCCATGATGTTTTCTTTTCGAACAATTTATCCATGAAAGCTGTTAGATTTTCGAACGAGCCATTCCATTTAAGCTTTCCTTTATCGGTTATGCTTAAATGTTCAACGATGCTGTTACTGTACATACAGCTATTTTCCAAATTAGTAAGAGAAATATCGGAGCTATCAAACAGACGTCCTTCCGCCATGACTGCCTGCCTGTGGCCGTCATGGAATCAAGTAAGCCGTGAATGTTACTTGTGCTGTTGATGAGTTTTTGCTTTATTTTCGATGGTGATGTTCTTCCCCGAAGGGAAGAGGGCCGTACTCGGAGGTAGTGCAATACCGAGACAACCCATGGCCAGGGCGAAGCAAGCTTCAATCCCATGGCCGAAGCCCAAAAATCAGTTTAATATATGAGCCAGGCGTTGCCTGGCATATCAGATATTAAGCTGATAAGAACAGATACTACACTTGATCTTGTTTTGAAGTTAAGCCCCCTCAGGACATAGAGATGCTCCTCGGTGCAATGGCATCGTGGGTCCCTGAGTGCAAGGGACTATTCTGCGGAGGTGGCTTACGCTTGCCACTCAGACCAAAAGAGGATGCGACCCTCTCTCCGTTGCGCCAGAAACGACAAAAATGGTCACCCAGGACCGATCCACTTGAAGCGGACCAGCCGAGGGAGTTGGAAATGACTGAAAATTAGGGAGTGACCATGAAATGGCCAACACCACCTAATCCACATGAGCAAACGATAGTGCGAGTTTCCAATGTCACGAGGGAAATCCCGGTCGAATGCCTCGCGAGATTCCACATGGAGCTCGTGAAGTGCTTGCACAGCCTCCGGAGCGAAAGCCATGCAGACCCTGTCATTTCCAACAGGCTCCTCTATGACCTCCACTTCTGGTGCCGAGTCCAGGTGGATCCGAAGAGCCACCCGTCGCAGGGTCAACGTCCAAGGCATGTTTCTTCGCAAGTGGCTCAGAGCCACCCGACGAATCCTCCATCACCTCGACTGGGGCCCCTGGCTGGGATGAAGAAGGGGCATCCGAAGGGGCCACGGCCTTCTTTGACTTCCTCCTACGGTTACGCTTGCACTTACGCTGAGGCCCCGGAGGGGCCACGTCATCCGCACCGGCCCCCGAAGAAGGATTCACCTTCGTCTCCGTGACAGTGTCCTGCTTCTTAGGGCAGCGGCGAGACTCATGTCCAGCCACTCCTCAATTGAAACAGGTGCGAACCTGCCCCTGGTGGTAGACCAGCCCAGCATGACCGCAGATACGAACTCGCGTCGGGATGGCCTCTCGCAGCTCCATCAGAATCTTGACTGTCCCAGTCCTCACGTTCCGGAACAGCACATAGACGAGCTTACACACCTCCCCATAGCGACCG
Source organism: Corallium rubrum (assembly GCA_964035015.1). NCBI lineage: Eukaryota > Metazoa > Cnidaria > Anthozoa > Scleralcyonacea > Coralliidae > Corallium > Corallium rubrum. The sequence continues at coordinate 17,519,917 of OZ035997.1, forward strand.
AAGAATACTTTTAATTCCTCCTCCGGTATGCCATAGGGCAGGTGTGTTACGGTGATCCAACTCCGATTCTTATAAGAATAGGGCCGGATCGTGCACGGAAAGCCACGGATGGTGATACCAGCCGCGATGACGTTTTCCAAAATCTCCGGCGACGTGCCCCAGAGATGGAAGCGGTCAGAGGCGCTGGATCGTTGCTGGTTTTTGTTGATAGCTGTAAAATATAAACAATTGATGTGCAGAATTAGTGGAATCAAGGAAGCCGTGAATGTTACTTGTGCTGTTGATGAGTTTTTGCTTATTTTCGATGGTAATGTTCTTCCCCGAAGGGAAGCGGGCCGTACTCGGAGGTAGTGCAATACCGAGACAACCCGTGGCCAGGGCGAAGCAAGCTTCAAGCCCATGGCTGAAGCTCAAAAATCAGTTTAATATATGAGCCAGGCGTTGCCTGGCATATCAGATATTAAGCTGATAAGAACAGAGTTCTTTTATTAAAACCTAAATGTATTTCCTATGTTTTGATGTGTGTGGTGGTCGAAAAGAGGTCGCATACGCTCATTTACGTCGTAGCTTCCTGAGTAAGGCATGTGTCCGATTGACATCTTATATCTTGTTTTTATTAGTTTTGGGTGTCTGCAGTTTGAAATGAGGAGAGTTAAGCTCATAGTGGGTTGGGCTGTCATAACCTCCTGTATCCTATAGCATGAGTCCTAGTGACTACTATGTATGCGTTTAAATTACGTTAGGTGCCATGAGTTGGCAAATTAAAGTTTAAAGTGTGTGCAATTGTGTACGCCTAATGCGTTAAAAGAAAGGTTTTGTCGCCTCAAGGGCAGCTATTGAAGAGATGGTCGACGTAGATGTTACGTGAGCCCTGGATCACATCTGTACAGCAGAGTTTTCGGAAGAGTGTCCGGTACCGTTGGCTGATTCGAAGTGCATTGAGGACCTTTTCGTTATCTGGGTACCATGATCCAAGCAATCCAACGATAAAGCCATAGACGGTAGCAGTTAGCCCACGGGATTCGAAGTGAGGGATTAAGTATGAGCATTTCTCGATCTTTTGGGTGGCTGCTGTGGTCAAGGCGTCGGTATCGTTCTCGAAAGGACAGGCTATGTCGATCATGTGGACTCGGTTTTCGTCTTTAACGTTTATGTCAGGGCGATCTCGGGCAGGAGCATCAGGAATCGTTAGGTCAAGTGAGACTTCTCCACGGTATATTGCGGCTGATAGGCGTTTGGCGACGCGGTCGTGGCGTTCGCTGATTGAAACCGTGTTTGGTCGGCAGTGGCATATGATGTGCGGTAATGTTTCTGTCTGGTTGGGATCATGACAAAGACGACAGGTAGGGTTGGTGTTGGACCATCGGCTCTTGTTGGCGTTGGTTGGAAGGGTGTTGGTGCGTGCTCGATGTATGAAGCGCCAGTCACATAAGCGTATCCCTTTGCCCGTGAATAGCCAATCTGAGCTGGTGGCGAAGCGGTCATGTTGGATGCACCGGGCAACTTTGCCTTGGTCAGGCTTGGATTTGTATAGTTCTGCGTGACGATCTTGACACATCTTATGGAGATAGAAAGCAGCAGTGCGTGGTTTGGCTGAGGAGTCTGCATCATGGGAGATGGTTGGATCATCGGTGGTGGCATCGGTGAATCGAACTTTAAGTTGTCGGCTGGCTTTTCAGGCTCTGGACCATAGTGTGGCACTATTGTTCGCACGGCTGTGGTTAGCGAAGGGACCTTCTAGGGAGCCAGAGAGGAAGGTGTCTATTTCTGCGGACGTCGGTTCCTGATGGAGGTATCTTCGTACAATGGATTGGAGTTGGCCACGGGCAAGTGCAAGGATTATTGGATCTGATGAGTTCAGGACCTTCAAAGCATGAACAACAGCTTGGAGATGACGTTCGTCAAAAGGATCTTGGAGGCCAAGTCCTCCGACGGATTTTGACGTGAAGAAGTAATCGGTGGTGGCACGTTTTGGTAGGCAACAGATAGTGCGGAGGACATTGACCAGTTTGCTGCGGTACGACGTAAGGGATGTCCGGGTGACAGAGCATGCTCGCAGAGCATAAGTGAGGCAAGGCTGAATAAATGTTCGAATGGCATAGAGTTTCTGCCAAGGTGCCAGGAGTGAGTCGCTGATCTTCTGGAGGTCTTCTGAGAGTCAGTCAGTGATGGTTGTCATGCCGGAGGCAGTGTAGAGCAGGCTGATGGGTACTCCGAGGTATTGGTATGATTCATCACGAGCGAGGACTGAAATGGGAGTGCCTTGAATGGAGAATATTGTGTCACCAACACGAGAAGGCTCCAAGGGGCGACAGGTTAGGGAGAGTCACGCACATTTGTCAGGACGGAAGGAGAGGTTGAGGATGTCAGTGGCCAGAGCTGTTGCATCGAGGAATTGTTGTGGACCTTCCTTAGTACGACTAACAAGGACGAGGTCGTCTGCATACGCGAGGACCGATATCGACTGACCATAAAGTTTGAATGGTAGTTGTGGATTATCTTCTGGGTGTTGGAGTACTGCGCGGATTAGGATTTCAGATGTAAGGTTGAACAGGATTGCACTGAGTGGACATCCTTGCTTGACGCCGGCGCGTATTGGAATGGAGGTGGTGGTTTCGGTCTGGGAAGTGCGGACGGTGGTGTGAGCATCGGAGTAGATGTTGTTAATGATGGAGATCAGACCAGGAGGAAAGCCCATATGTTCAAGTGTGGCATATATGGCATCGTGTGGAAGGCTTCCAAATGCGTTACGCAGGTCGAGCCATGCAAAGAAACAGTTTTTCTGGTTACGTTTGCAAAGAGATTCTATTGTTTGTAATGTAAATGTGTGTTCGTGACAGCCTTCCGAGGGACGAGCACTTTTCTGGTTTGGTGACATGAGCTGTTTATCAATAGCAAAGGACGAGACACGTGAGGTGAGGAGAGCAGCATACAGTTTATAGAGACACGACATGAGGGCTATCGGCCGGAAATTGCCAGGGTCATCGCTGGGACCTTTCTTGTGGATCAGGATGGTTGTCGACTCTTTCCATATCTTGGGAACTTTCTGGGCCAGAAGACACCGGTTGAAAATGGTTTGTAGCACCGTAGCATGGGGGTCGATTAATCATAGGTGGCGATACTCCACTCGGTCTTTTCCAGGGGCAGAGTTTGCCATTGAAGACAGTTTTTGTCGGATTTGGTGGGTTGAGAGAGGTTCGATAAGGGAAATGTCAGTTTCAGCTGGTGGGACTAGGGTGTGGAGGATTTGATGGAGCTCTTCGTGGTTGATGTGTTTTTCGGCGTTGATATCTGTAAAAAACGTTTGGGCATCTTCCGTTGTTCCGGAATAGTTAATTTGCGAGTCGGAGAGGATTTTTCTAGCTGCATGTTTCTTCGAGAATCGGTATAGACCTTGTAGACGACTTGCTTTGATTGGATTGACGGTTAAGCGTCGACGGTTGTGGTTCGGTTGCCGATTGTTTGGGCGATTAGGAATTGCAGGTCGAGGTCGACGTGGACGATAGGTTTGGGCATTTGTTAGTCTGGTACCTTCTTGTACGGCCGCCGTCGCAAAATCTTCGCAGATCTGCTCGAATTCATCGAAGGTGGCTGTGGAGGTAATTCTGCTCGTCCAGGTGGTGGTAAAGGTCGGAGTATCTTCGATGTCAGGGTTTGGGTTAAAAGGAATGTCTTCGAAGGTGGAGGGTTCAGGTTGGTGTTCCTCGCGAGGTTGTGTGGAGAGATGTGGTGGTGACGGATGAGGGTTGATTTGCGAGGATGTGGGTCGTGGAGGTTGAGATGGAGTGACTAGGTCATCTTCAGAGGTAATGTTGTCTAGGATAGGGTAGGTAGACACATTTGGATCAGTAGTGGTTGGTTGTGGGAGTCTTTTTGGTGGAGGTGGAGTATGGATAGGAGATAGAGGAACATTAGAGCCAGTTGTTATTGAGTCCGGAGTGTCTCCAAGCAGTGGGAGAAGTTGGCGTTGTGGGGTGTTGAGAGGCCGTGAGCCCGGGTGTTGTTGTGGTGTTGTAGGTTGATAAGGAGAACTTGGGGCTTGATGTGGACCAAAGAAGTCGGCCGCCGTTGGACGTCCAAGGCGACGCTGGAACGATCGTGGCGCAGGTAGTGGCGGGTGTCGTGTGGAGGAGACTAGTACTTGGGTATATGTACTGTCGAACGCTGTGGTGGTCGCAGGGGTGGTAGTAGGAATTGAGGGAGGTTTTGAGGAATAGGTAGTTGTTGTGGTAAGGATTTTTTGTATTTCAGCTAGGGATCGAGGAAGGTGAGGTGATAACTTCGTCGTGGGAGGGCTAGGGATAAGGCAGTTTGTATCTTGTGAAGAGGGACTGAGGAGTAGAGGTGGTGACTGGGATATAAGGAGGCTTTGAGTGGGACTTGGTGGTGTATTCATAGTGGTGGTGGATAGGGTTAGTGCTTGAGGTTGCGTGGTGGAAACTGGTGGTAAGGTAGGACATTCGGCTACATCAGACATTGGACTCTCAGATATTCGTAGCGATGAAGGAGACTGGATGTTGGGTGAAGCTGTACTGGTGGGTGACATGGCCTGCGATGAGCTGCTTGGCGAGGAGTCATTGGACTTAGTGTCAGTGTTCATAAAAGGCAAGGCGAAGTTGGCTGAGGTCGACTAGTATGGTCATGTCCATCTTGGATGTAGTTGGGTACGCGTTCATTGCATATCGAGCAAAAGAGTTCAATGGCCATTTGTCCGGTAGAATGTTTGTTGGCGAAATGTTTGTGTAGACCGCCATTGCTGGTGACTGTGCGTGAGACAAACGGGCAGCTAGTATAAGGGCACGCATAGACTTGAGCCACTTCATCGACGTATTCGCGGAAATAGGAGTCAGTGGGCGAAATCTCTTCATTGGCACCAACGTATCGCCAATTTGTCCCAGACATCGGTGTAGTGGGAAGAGGAGAAAGAGAGAGAGAAGAAAAGGGAACAACAAGAGAAGCAAAAAGAATAGAGCGTATACGGGCCGTGATGAAAATCACAGAACAAGATAGCCACAATAAAAACGAGTGAACGAAACAAACCCATGTTCGAACGCCCACAAAAAAGTACAACTTAACATGCAAATCACAGTGAGAGTCACTGCCCGTGACGGAAAATAGTATTTAATTAACAATAACACTAAACTATACAGATTCCAACTAGCTCGGTACTTGGCTCGTAATCGTGCTGTAGTCCTCGCTAGCCGGGGAAATAATAAGTATAATATCAAATAATAATGGAACGACTCACAAGGTATACTTATGTGAGCCGCAAAAGCGAAAGAAGAGCCTACTCACAGGAATAAAAACAAAGAGCGAAATAATAAAGCGGGGGCTGAACGAGGCGAACTCACTATAATCAGACTGAAAACTACTGACTAGCAAGCACCCTAACTAACTAAGCGAGCGAGGCAAGGTCACAGTGGGATCGCTGGTGGTTGAAAACCGGTCAACGTATGTCGGGAGGCAAAGCGCAAACGACGTTAAACACCCGAGGACCTGATCAACTTCTCGACAGCGAAATAGTAAACCTTTAAGCTGATAAGAACAGAGTTCTTTTATTAAAACCTAATTGTATTTCCTATGTTTTGGTGTGTGTGGTGGTCGAAAAGAGGTCGCATACGCTCATTTACGTCGTAGCTTCCTGAGTAAGGCATGTGTCCGATTGACGTCCTATTTCTTGTTTTACTAGTTTTGGGTGTGTGCAAGTTGGAAATGAGAAGGATTAAGCTCATTGAGGGTTGGGCTGTCATAATCTCCTGTATCTTATAGTATGAGTCCTATTGACTACTATGTATGATAATAAATTACATTAGGTGCCATGAGTTGGCAAATTAAAGTTTAAAGTGTGTGTGAACATGTGTACCTAATGTACAAATGGAATGGCATCAAGCAGTTCCTTTGGTGCCAATGGCACGTTGTCTCACTGACAACCGTTGAGCAGGTGTTCAGTGTAGATATTCCGTGATCCTTGGATGACATCCGTACAGCACAGCTTGCGAAAGAGGGTACGGTATCGGTGACTGATACGGAGGGCGTTGAGTACTTTCTCATTCTCGGGATACCAGGATCCAAGGGAACCAATGATGAACCCATAGACGGTGGCAGTTTGACCTTTGGCTGCGAAGTGTGGGATTAGGTACTTGTACTTCTCGAGCTTTCGGTTCGCTGCATTGGCTAGGGCATCGTTGTCGTTCTTGAAGGAGCAGACAACGTCAATGATATGGATGCGGTCTCCGTCTTTAATGAGGATGTCTGGTCGGTCGCAGCCTGGGGCATCAGGGACTGTGAGATCTAGAGAGACTTCACCTCGATATATGGCATTGGAGAGTCGTTGCGCTACTCAATCGTTTCGCTCTCGTATGGCCACCATATTTGGTCGGCAGTGGCAGATAATATGTGGAAGCGTTTCGGGCTGGGTGGCGTTGTGGCATTGGCGGCAGGCAGGATTAGTATCTGACCAGCGGATTTTGTTGGCATTGGTTGGTAGCGTGTTCGTGCGAGCTCTGTGTATGAAGCGCCAATCGCAGAAACGGATGCCTTTTCCTGTAAACAGCCAGTCGAAGCTTGTTGCGAAACGGTCGTGCTGGATGCATCGCGCTACTTTGCCTTGGTCGGGTTTGTCCTTGTATGCTTGGGTGTGTCGGTCCTGGCAAAGCTTATGGAGGTAGAAGGCAGCAGCTTTGGGTTTTGCGGTGGAGTCAGCGTCGTGGGAGATGGTCGGTTCGTCTGAGGTGGCACCGTTAAACCGTACTTTCATTTGGCGGCAGGCGATGCGTGCTCTGGACCACAAGGTGGCACTGTTGCTTGCTCTGCTATGGTTGGTGAACGGGCCATCAAGTGAACCAGTGAGGAAGGTGTCAATTTCTTCAGCGGTGGGTTCTCGATGGACACATCGGCGGACGATTGATTGCAGTTGACCACGTGCAAGAGCCAAGATGAGGGGATCAGAGGACTGCAGAATTTTGGTGGCGTGGACTATCGCTTGGTGATGGCGCTCGTCAAATGGGTCTTGGAGGCCTAGACCACCTACCGATTTCGAAGCGAAGAAGTAGTCGGTAGTGGCTGTCTTTGGAAGGCAGCAGATAGAGCGTAGCATGCTGGTTAACTTGCTTCGGTAAACGGCCAATGAGGCGCGCGTGATACTGCAGGCTCGGAGGGCGTAGGTGAGGCACGGTTGGATGAAGGTGCGAATGGCGTCGAGTTTTTGCCATGGAGCCAACAGCGAGTTGTTGATCTTGTCTAGGTCGGCGGTGAGTTTCTGTGTGATTTCTGTCATGTCTGTGGCAGTGTAAAGCAAACTAATCGGAACCCCGAAGTATTTGTACGCTTCGTCTCGGCCTAGTACTGGTATATCTTCACCTTGAACCAAGAACAGTGTATCACCAACACGGGACGGTTCAGTGGGACGACAGGTCAATGATAGGGACGAACACTTGTCAGGACGAAAGGAGAGGTTGAGAATATCGGCTGCTAATGCTGTCACGTTGAGGAAGTCTTGTAGGCCTTCACGTGTGCGGCTGATGAGGACGAGGTCATCGGCGTAGACGAGGACTGAGATGGACTGACCGTACAGCTTGAACGGTAGTTGAGGATGTTCTGCTGCGTGTTTTAGGACGGCTCTGATGAGGATTTCGGAGGTGAGGTTGAAGAGGATGGCGCTGATCGGACAGCCTTGCTTGACCCCAGCTCGGACAGGAGTAGGGGTGGTGGATTCAGTTTGGGAGGTGCGGATGGTGGTGTGAGCGTTGGTATAAATGTCTCGGATGAGGTTGATGAGGTCGAATGGAAACCCCATGCGTTCCAGCGTGGTGTAGATGGCTTCATGTGGAAGACTGCCAAATGCATTGCGTACGTCGAGCCAAGCCATGAAGCAGTTCTTCTGATTGCGTTTGCAGTCAGCAACTATCGTTTGTAGCGTAAAAGTATGTTCATGACACCCTTCGGAGGGTCGTGCACTCTTCTGGTTCGGCGACATTAGGTTGTTGTCAATGGCGAAGGTCATAACTCGGGATGACAGGAGGGCCGTGAAGAGTTTGTAAAGACAGGACATGAGGGCAATTGGGCGGAAATTGGCAGGGTCGTCGCTCGGGCCTTTCTTGTGGATGAGGATGGTTGTAGATTCTCTCCACTGCTTGGGCACGCGTTGTGCGAGGAGACATCGGTTATATATAATTTGTAAGATCGTGGCGCTGGGATCAATCATTCGGAGGTGGCGATATTCGATGCAGTCTTTACCAGGGGCGGAGTTCGCCATTGAAGCGAGTTTTTCTTTGATGTGCATGGTGGAGAATGGGTCGGCTAGTGAGTTATCAGTGGTTGCTGGAGGGACGAGGTCATGAAGGATTTGGTGGAGTTCATCATGGTTGATGTGTTGTTCCTCATTAACCGCGGTGAAGAAGTCTTTTGCTGTGTCTGTTGTACCAGTGTAGTTTATTTGGGAGTCGGAAAGGATCTTTTGTGCCACACGTTTTTTGGAGTATCGGTAGAGGCCTTGGATGCGACTGGCTTCGATTGGGTTAAAGGTCAGACGTTGTCGGTTGTGGTTTGGCTGACGGTTGTTTGGGCGGTTGGGAATTGCGGGCATTGGGCGAGGTCGGTATGACTGTGCTTGGGTGAGCTTTCAGCCCTCCTCCAACGCTGCAGTGGCGAATTCCTCGCAAACCTGCTCGAACTCAGTGAAGGTGGCGGTGGAGGTGATTCGGCTGGTCCAAGTGGTCACGAAAGTTGGGGTATCTTCGATGTCGGGGTTGGGGTTATATGGGATTTCATCAAACGCGGAAGGTTCGGGTTGTATGTTGTTATCTAGTGGTGTTTGCGGTGATGGTGGTGACGTGGGAATGTCTTCCAATGGAGAGGCAGGCCGTGGTGGTTGTGAGGGGTGTTCAGGGTCTCGTTACTGGAAAGGTCATCGATAATAGGCTATGTGGAGATATTGTGGTGGGTCGTGGGTGTCGGTTGGGGGATACTGGTTGCTGTGGTTCGCCTCGGCAGTGGTGGTGTGGGTACAGGGGATAGTGGGATTTCGACTTCGCTGGGTTCTGGCTCTCCAAATAGCGGCAGACGTTGTCGCTGAGGAGTGGGGAAGGGATTTGAGAAGTCTCTCTGCGGATGGTCTGATGGGGCATGTTGCGGTGGTGGGTGGTTTGGGAAGAAGTCACTAGCGGTAGGTCGAGGTGCTCGGCGTTGGAATGACCGTGGTGCTGGTAGTGGTGGATGTCTGCACGAAGAGGTTGTGGCAGTAGAGGCACTTGTGGTGGAGGCAGCTGCAGTGGAACAGGTTGGTCGAGGAGTCTGGGGAGAGCATGAGTTTGTACTCATCGGGTTGTTTTCAGGTGACTGCGTAAGAGATGTTAGTAGGTCACGCCGGATGTCACGTATTCGGCTGATCAGTGATGGCGCAGGTGCTTCTTCAGGGGATTTCGATCTGGAAGTGGCATGGGTTGGCTGTGCTCGTTGTGTTGACTGGCGGTCACATTCATTTGGCTCAAGGAAGTTTGCCGGCTGGGATGAAGGGCTGAGTAGCAGTGGCGGTGATTGGGAAGGAGGGAGGTCGAGATCGTCTTTGGACTGCGTTGCTTCGGGGTGAAGATCAGTGTTCATTTGTTGTTGTGGTGGACTGTCTGATATCCGAAGAGAGGCCGGTGATGTGGTGTTGGAAGAAACTGCGGTGTCGGATGACGGTGACGGACGGGAGCTCGTTGGTGACGATTGAGGCGATTCATGTCTGTGGCCATCTTGTGCGTGAAGTGGGACGCGTTCGTTGCAGTTCTGGCAATAGTGTTCAATTGCGGGGTGCGATGTTTGGTGTTGTCTGGCGAAATGTTTGCAGAGGCCTTTGCAATCTGTTCTGCTCGTGGAGACGAAAGAGCATCTCGGATGCGGACATCGATATGTTTGGCGATTGGTGTCCGTGTAGACGCGGACGATGATTTCATTACTCGCTATGGTAGAGTCCGGGTCAATATGTCGCCAGTTTAGCGGCATGTTGTGGCTCATCGTGTCGGAAAGAAAGACAAATTACACTGGACAGATTTCGACTAGCTCGGTACGTGGCTCTCAACCTTCGTCTTCACTAGTCGATGAAATAATAAGTTTAATGTTAAATCATAAAAGGAACGACCCAGAAGGTATACTTATCTGGGCCGCGAAAATTGTGGAAGAGCCTATTTATGAGAGTTTGGAAAACAAAGCGTGTAGGTCAGATGGGAGGCGACCGAAACGAAAAGCACGTTTGCGAACTCCGCGAAGGAGTTAAAAATAGCGATGATAAAAATGCAGATTTCGTCAGAAATCACATGTCGTAGCGATAATAACTAAGCTAAACAGATTCCAACTAGCTCGGTACTTGGATAACCCCTAGTCTTCGCTAGTCGGGAAATAATAATATAATGTCAAATAATAAGGGAACGACTCACAAGGTATACTTATGTGAGCCGCAAAAACGAAAGAAGAGCCTAGTTACGATAATAAAACAGAGAGTGAAAATAATAAAGCGGGGCTACACGTGGCGATGTGCAACGACCGTGACGGAAAGTTTTTTATTATTAATAATAAGACTAGTCTAAACAGATTCCGACTAGCTCGGTACTTGGCCCGTACTCGTGCTGTAGTCTTCGCTAGTCGGGAAATAATAAATATAATGTCAAATAGTAAAGGAACGACTCAGAAGGTATACTTATCTGAGCCGCAAAAGCGAAAGAAGAGCCTACTTACAGGAGTAGAAACAAAGAGAGAAATAATAAAGCGAAGGCTAAACGAAGCGAAGTCACCGTGAACCGGCGAAGTCGTCTCGCGTAGAATTCACTGCGAAGACAGAGAATAGACGCCTATCGCTATAAGCGTTAGACTAGCGTCTTCTCAGCGGTGTCAGGGTAGGCAGCACGCGTTCTTAAGAGAACGGCCAGGCCCTGAGGCGCGTACAAGAAGAGCTAACGACAGTCTTCTTCCGAGGAAGTCGACCGCCGCTAACGCGTATAGCGAACAAAACTATAGCACCGGGGAAGAGGCAATTGTTTGAGCCGTGCTCAAACAAGTGCCTAGACACCTGTACTGCGTCGCGAACCTTACTAGCTTTCGAGATCAGTCCGAAGACTGAAAACTACTGACTAGCAAGCGCCCTAACTAAGCGAGCGAGGCAAGGTCACAATGGGATCGCTGGCGGTTGAAAACCGGTCAATGTATGTCGGGAGGCAAAGCGCAAACGACGTTAAACACCCGAGGACCTGATCAACTTCTCGACAGCGAAATAGTAAACTATTAAGCTGATAAGAACAGATATTGCTTATCAGTCATCTAAGTGTCGAGGTAGATTTTAGGTGTGTGCATTTCGAAAGAGGTCGCGTACGCTCATATATGTCGTAGCTTCCAAACTGGGCATGTGTCCGAGTGACGTCTTATATCCTGTTTTCCTAGTTTTGGGTGTCTGCAGATTCAAATGAGGAGAGTTAGGCTCATAGTGGGTTGGGTTGTCAGAACCTCCTGTATCCTATGGTATGAGTCCTAGTGACTACTATGTATGATAATAAATTACGTTACGTGCCACGAGTTGGCAAATTAAAGATTAAGGTGTGTGCACGCTTGTCCGCCTATTGCGGGTAAGTTCACTTCCAAGTCACATCCAAGGTGTTGACGGTATATGTCGGTCGAGACTGGCGTTGGTGTCCCCGTCGATGTCGACCAGGACCGGGTTTCTTGCTGCATGGTCAGGCTGGTTCGCAGTATCATGGCGGGCGGCAACTGGTGTGGAGATGACCATTGGTGATCCATCAACGTTCTCGAGTGAGGTGTCCCCCAGGAGGTGGAGTAAGTTTTGCCGGATGTGGTGGATCAATGGAACCGAGGATACGGTTTCAGTGGCGGGAAGTGGGGGTGTTGGAGGTGGGCTGATCTGAGGAGACCGAGGCGTTTCATCATTAAAATAGTCACTTGCCGTCGGTCGTTGGCCATGTGTAGCGGTGAGTGGTTCACTGGCCGAGGGGCTGGCGGAGGTGGTGTTAGCGTTGACTGGACCTGTTCCCGTATGGTTCTGATCTGGTCTATTATAGGTGAACCGTTACCAGGTGATCTTCGCGTGTTCTCGGTGGAGGGTGCGGTGGGCACAGTGACGTCGCTTTCAGTGAGAAACCGGCGTAACATTAGCTGGTCTGGCTCGGTTTGGCTGAGGTAGGTGGGATTGTATTGTGGGGAGCAAGGTGGAAGTGAGCACAGTGGTGGTGAGTAAGGTGGTACTGGGTTGTTACTGGTGGGTTCCTCCGTTGATGGTATCTCTGGTATGGTGGGTAAGGTAGGTACCGGTTCAGGACTGCAAGTAGGAGCACTCGGTGAGTTCGAGGCACTGGATCTAGCTGGCTCGGTGTCGGATTTTGAGTTTGTTGGCGATAGCGTTAGAGTTGTTGAGGGCCTGTCGTTGGCGAGTCTAACTTGACAACGGGTGTAATGTGTTGAGCCCTTGTGGAACGACTCAAACAAGCGGCCACAGGCAGAGCAAGTCGAGGGTGTCTCTATGTTCGTAGTTTTATGAACCTTCCGAGCGTGTTCTTTGAACGACGAAGTTCTGCATTGTGGCTTTTGGCACAGTGGACATGGGATGCCATTAGTCGGGAAAGGGACGACGCATTCCATCCTGAGCGACGTCATAGTCACCCGATGTAGTGGTAGGTTATGATAGCGCAATATTGGGATAAACAATAATGAGATAATAAAAGGATTGACAGTAATAAAGAGCAGTTAAAACCCGTGAAAAGAGGAGCGAGCGAAACAGAACTCACGTTCAAACGCCCACAGAAAGAAAAGTACAATATTAAGTTAAAAAATGGAAATTCGCCCCGTAAGCACTGACCGTGACGGAAAGTTTTTATTATTAATTATAAGGTTAGACTGAATCAGATTCCGACTAGCTCAGTACTTGGATAACCCCTAGTCTTCACTAGTCAGGAAAAGTAAAAAGTTAATGTCAAATAATAAAGGAACGACTCAGAAGGTATACTTATCTGAGCCGCAAAAACGAAAGAAGAGCCTACTCACAGGAATAAAAAACAAAGCGTGCAAATAATAATAATAAAGCGGGCGCTTAGGACCGCTGCGAGAGAAGAGGAAAGTTATTAGTAGCAGTTTATGGCGCACTGGCGTTGGTATACGGCCGAGAGGAGGGTTCCAGAAGGACCTTGCTCTGCGGCTAGTATCTGCCTCCAGTGCACACTATTGAGCACTCGTGACAGTGGGCCACTAAGCTTTGTTCATCCACCAATTTGCCGTAGCTATGGTGGGAAAAACCAGGCTTTACAGCTCTAGTTTGGTCTGAAGACAGACCGGCAGAGAGTGTGATTGCTTCTCTGAAAGTGCAGAGGTGCTGCACTTGATACACTTGATCTTCTTTTGAAGTTAAGCCCCCTCAGGACATAAAGATGCTCGTCGGTGCAATGGCATCGTGGGTCCCTGAGTGCATGGGACTATTCCGCGGAGGTGGCTTACGCTTGCCACTCAGACCAAAAGAGGATGTGACCCTCTCCGTTGCACTGGAAACGACAGAAATGGTCACCCAGGACCGATCAGCTAAAAGCGGACCAGCCGAGGGAGTCGGGAAAGAATGGTATTATAGAATGCGCATGAAATGGCGACCCTAATCCTCCACAAACGAGTACTCCCGGCCATACCGCAGAGTACATCGAGCCACCTCCGAGCCGTCCTCTCGATAGAGGACAACCGAATTGGAAACAATCCCATACTCGGAGTTATCTACCGACCCCAAAAACGCGCGGATCTCATTCCCCCGTTTCCGGAGGTGGAGCCGCGAGGCAGGCGACATAGGAACCGCAGGGTCCACATCGTCACCAAAAATTTCTCCGTCCTCAACGTAGATGTGGGATCCAGCAATCCAACGATAGTCGGAGTTTCCCACATCACGAGGGTAATCGCGGTCCAAAGCTTCACGAGATTCCACATGGAGCTCGCGAAGTTCTTTCATAGCCCGTGGTTCGAAACCCGTGAAGGGACCGTCATCAACAACGGCCGTCTCCATGACCTCGACCACAGGCTCCGAGTCCAGAGGTGGATCCGAAGAGCCACCCGTCGCAGGGTCGACGTCCAAGGCGGGTCTCTTCGCAAGTGGCTCAGAGCCACTCGACGAATCCTCCATCGCCTCGACTGGGGCCCCTGGCTGGGACGAAGAAGGGGCGTCCGAAGGGGCCACGGCCTTCTTCGACTTCCTCCTACGGTTACGCTTACGCTTACGCTTTGACCCCGGAAGGGTCGCAGCGTCCGCGTCGGCAACCGAAGAAGGCTTCGCCGTCTTCTTCGTGGCAGTGACCTGCTTCTTCGGGCAACGGCGGGACTCATGTCCAACCGCGCCACAATGAAAACAGGTGCGAACCTGCCCCTGGTGATAGACCAGCCCAGCATGACCGCAGATGCGAACACGCGTCGGGATGGCCTCTCGTAGCTCCATGAGAAGCTTCACTGTCCCAGTTCTCACGTTCCGGAACAGCACGTAGACCAACTTACACACAACCCCATAGCGGCCGAAGAATACTTTTAATTCCTCCTCCGGCAAGCCATAGGGCAAGTGTGTCACGGTGACCCAGCTCTTCTTCTTGTATGAATAGGGCTGGATCTTGCACGGGAAACCACGAATGGCGATACCAGCCGCGATAACGTTTTCCAAAACCTCCGGCGACGTGCACCAGAGACGGAAGCGGTCAGTGCGCAGAGACTGGATCTGGGCAAAGTACTGGGCCGCAGGAGAGAATTCCTTCTCTAAAGCGTCCCAAACTTCCCCCGGCGACAGCTTCGGTTTCCCCGCCAGGGCCAACGAAGGAACGGTGACCACGGCGCAGCGTTCAGGGTACGGAACTACGAGCGACGGGGCTGGAAGGTCCTGAGAAGGACCACTACTGGGAGTACTCCCAGTAGCACGGTCACCAACCACATCGGCCATAGTCCGCACCGGCGTTGTAACTCTCGAAGAGGGCGAGGCAGTGTTACCAGCCTGTAAGCTGGAGCATGGATCCACCACCTGCGCCCTAACAGCACTCGAACTCGTAGAGGCCATAAGAACTGTTTAGTCAGCCGGGCCTGTTGGGGGTGCAAAGCGTCCTCTACCAACAGGTGATCAACTGACAATGAGAACAGAACCAACTGAAACTCGTAACATCACGAACCTACTGACAAAAAGCCAATAGGCCGAGAAGCGATAACGAGCAATAAAAAAAGTTATGTTTTCCCCGGGAAGAAGCTGAAGCAACGATGTGGTTCGGCCCAGGTCAGCCCACGCGGTCGAAGCGTCTGAAAGAAAAAAAAGAGCAAGGTGTCTACGACACGGGGTATTCCCAGGCGGTCACCCATCCAAGTAGTAACCCCGCCCGACCGTGCTTAACTTCGGTGATCAGACGAGAACCGGTGCTTTTCCGGTGGTATGGTCGTAGACATTCGAGGAGGTGAAAATGTCGCTTTTATAGCGGTTGTTCGGCGTTGTGGCACGAGAGGCCGAGGAGGAACAGAAGAACGGTGAAATCGAATGTTCCACGAAGTTGTGTGCTCGCGTTGGATGAGTTTGCGGTGAAATCGAATGTTCCACGAAGTTGTGTGCTCGCGTTGGATGAGTTTGCTTTCGATTGGTTCATTGTAAGGGGGGGGACGAGCGCAAACGCAGGTCCCCACTACCAGAAATTATATCCTCGAGTTACCCACATTTGGGGTAATCGCATGAGTCAACCCAGTCGAAGTGCAATGAGAGGGCCTCATCCTGAGAGGACTTCCTTGTTGATCAAAGTACCTCTCGCGTCACGTAAGTATGCATGTGTTTGTCGCAGAAAGCCTATGACTGGGTACCACGAGTCAGCGGCATGTGGTTAATAGGGTCATTTGTCAGCAACTTCATTTCGGCAGCCAGAATGTGGAGTAAACAAAACTGACGAAAGAAACGTGCTTACCCCTCTCGGTCTTTAACAACGGTGTTGTCGTACGGCGTCGAACCAGATGTGTGCGCGGGTAGACTGAAGCCGCGGCGGTGAGGCGCTGGATCATTGCTGGTTTTTGTTGATACCTGTAAAATATAAACAATTGATGTGCAGAATTAGTGGAATCAAGGAAGCCGTGAATGTTACTTGTGCTGTTGATGAGTTTTTGCTTTATTTTCGATGGTGATGTTCTTCCCCGAAGGGAAGAGGGCCGTACTCGTAGGTAGTGCAATACCGAGACAACCCGTGGCCAGGCGAAGCAAGCTTCAATCCCATGGCTGAAGCCCAAAAATCAGTTTAATATATGAGCCAGGCGTTGCCTGGCATATCAGATATTAAGCTCATAAGAACAGATATTAATTCCTACCATGTGTGCAGGTGATGGGTCTGGTGAGTGTGGCCTAGCTAATGACAAAGTCTTGCCATTTATGGTTGTTCCTAACTGCTTTTTGTAAGTGTCCTGGTGACGTCCTATTTCATGTTTTACTAGTTTTGGGGTTCTGCAGTTTGAAATGAGGAGGATTATGCTCATAGAGGGTTGGGTTGTCATAATCTCCTGTGACTTATAGTATGAGTCCTAGTGACTACTATGTATGATTATAAATGAAATAAAAAGGTGCCATGAGTTGGAAAATTAAAGTTTTAAAGTGCATGTACGCTTGTCCGCCTAATGCGGTGGTCGTTCAGAGGACTGGGTCTGGAATAGCGTTGTCGTTGTCTAGCCCGAGATGTTGGCGGTAGATGTCCGTGGATCCTTGAATGACATCTGTGCAGCAGAGCTTTCTAAACAGCGACTTGTAACTCTTGGTCATACCAAGTTTTCGGAGGGTGATCTCGTTAGGAGGGTACCAGGAGCCAAGGGCGCCAATGATTAAAGGGAGGACTTCGCATTGGATTCCTTTGCCAAGAAAGAATTGCTTGAGTGGTTCGTATTTGGCCAGCTTTAGTTGGGCTGCGTCCTGTAGTGCTTCGGTTGAGTTGTCGAAAGGGCAGCATACGTCAATAATGTGGACTCGTTGTTGCTCGAAGATGACAATGTCTGGCCGGAGGTTCAACTGGGACTCAGCGATAGTGCGGTCGGTGATGACTTCGCCTTGGCGGACTGCGTTGACCAGGTGGTTGACCACTTCGTTGTGCTGGGACCGGATGGCTACCATGTTCGGAAGACAGTGGTTGATAACGTGCGGCAACGTTTCATCATCGATACAGTGCCGACACTGTGGGGAGGTACCCGACCATCGGCTTTTCACGGAATTCAGTGGAATAGCGTTGAGTCGGGCGCGGTGGATGAATCTCCAGTCTCTGAAGCACATGTTGAGGCTGGAGAACTGCCAGGTGGAACCGTTGGCGTAATGGTCACATTGGAGAGCCCGGGCTACCTTTCCTTGGTCAGGGAATTCCATGAGTTTTGTTGCGAATTCGTCTTGGATGTGGAAATGGAGAGCTCGACAGGCTTCGTGAGCAAGGATTGGACCAGAGTCTGGCGTTGCGATGGTGGGTGGATTGGCATCCTGGATGTGGAATTTTAAACGGAGGCACTTGGCTGCTTTCCGAGCACGGGTCCAAAGTGACTGGGCTCTGTACCGCATGTTTGGAAGGCGCTCGTCGGGCTCGTCCGAGAGGTAGTTGGATGTCAGCACGGCTGTTGGATTCCACCGGGCAGCGTGTGTGATGGTTTGTTGGAGCTCCAGCCGTGCGATGTTGGCCACGGACTGGTCAGAGGAAGATAGCATTTTCAGCGCGTGAATGACTGTTTGCGTGTCGGCCTCTTTGAGTGGGTCTTGCAACCCAAGACCACCAGCACGTTTGTATGCAAAGAAATAAGCCCCGGTAGCTCTTGTGGGTAGGTTGCAGATAGATCTGAGGGTGCTGACAAGACAAGTACGGTACGTCTCGAGCGTTTTCTTGAGAGGGTTGCCTGCCCGTAGAGCGAAAGTTAGACACGGTTGGATAAAGGTGCGTATTGCATCTTGTTTCTGCCATGGAGCCAGCAGTGATTGTTCTATGCGCTTTAAGTCTTTTATGAGATCTTCCACGAGAGATCCGATGTTGTCGCAGTTCTGGATCAGGCCAATTGGGACTCCCAATTGGGACTTCTCCTTGGACACGGAAGTCATTCAACTCTAGACGGTTTTCAGCACGCTTGCTGTTGGTGAACGAAAGTGAGGCCGATTTATCTGGGCGAAAGATTAGGCCTAGTGCCGTAGCAGCATCGGAAGCCACCTTTAGGAGAGCTTGCAGCGTTTCCTTGCTGCGCGCAATGAGAACTAAGTCATCTGCGTACGCGAGAATTGAAAGTAGGATACCATGGTGTTTACCTAAGCCTGTGGAGCATGTGGATGCTTTGGCTTTGACCATGCGTAGGATTAGCTCAATACAAAGATTGAAAAGGATTGGACTAAGTGGACAGCCTTGCTTTACTCCAGCATTAACTGGAATCGGTTGGGTAAGGCCAGCAGGTGTGCGAATGTCTGTGTATGAGTTGGTGTATGCATTCATGATAAAAGAGATGAGAGTGTCTGGTAAACCTATGTGTGTAAGGGTGGTCTCAATTTCGTCGTGTGGAATGCTACCAAAGGCATTTCTTAAGTCCAACCACCCCAGGAAAATATTTTTCTGATTGCGCCTCGCATCGCCAATGAGGGATTGGAGGAGAAAGGAATGTTCGTAGCAGCCTTCGTTTGGTCTCGCACTTTTCTGCTTATTGGATAGGATTTGGTTGGAGATGGCCCAGGAAGAGATGCGCTTAGCCAGAACCCCCATCAACAGTTTGTATAAACATGACATCAGAGCGATTGGACGGAAGTTGGATGGGTTGTCGGTCGAGCCTTTCTTGTGGATCAAGACTGTCGAAGCAGATTTCCAGGCTGGAGGAACGTCTTGTTGACGAAAACACCGGTGGATAATGTAGGAGAGTATGGTACAGGAAGGGTCAATTTTCTTTAAATGGTGATACTCTATACGGTCCGGGCCAGGGGCAGTGTTTGCGTTGGTGCGTAACTTTCTTTTGATCTCCTCAGGTGATGGTGAGTCAAACAACGGAAGCTCAGCGGGAGCCGAAGGAATATGTTCGTTCAGAAGCCTTTTGAGGTTGTCGGTGTCACTCTTTCTGGGCAAAAGTTTTGGTGAAGAATGCTTCAACATCCGCGATCGACCCCGAGTAGGATGGTGACTCATCTGCTAGAATCTTTCCAGCAGCCCGTTTCTTTGAGTGCCTGTAGAGACTTTGCAGTCGTTGTGCTTCTCTCGGATCAGGACGACATGGAGGACGGCCGTGTGGTTGACGACGAGCTGTTGGTCAGTCATGGTTCCGAGGTTGAGGTCTGCGGATCGGATCGGAGCGGTGGCGGCGGCTAGTGTTTTGCCTTCGGTAGCGAAGATCTCGACTTGATCGCAGAAGGTGGTGTTTGCAACATAGAGTTCCCGCCAAAACGGGCTTGTGGCGCCCACGTGTTCGATAATTATTCACCGGGATGATTCGGACCGAAGGCACTGACCATGACGGAAAGTATTTTTATTATTAATAATAAGGGTAAACTAAACCGATTCCGACTAGCTCGGTACTTGGATAACCCCTAGTCTTTGCTAGTCGGGAAATAATAATATAATGTCAAATAATAAGGGAACGACTCACAAGGTATACTTATGTGAGCGGGGAAAACGAAAGAAGAGCCTACTCACAGGAATAAAAAAAAAGAGCGAAAATAATGGAGCGAAGGCTAAACGAGGCGAAGTCGCCGTGAACCGGCGAGGTCGTCTTGCGTAGAATTCGCTGCGAAGGCAGAGAATAAATGCCTATCGCTATAAGCGTTAGATTAGCGTCTTCTCAGCGGTGTCAGGGTAGGTAGCGCACGTTCTTAAAAGAACGGCCAGGCCCTGAGGCGCGTACAAGAAGAGCTAACGACAGTCTTCTTCCGAGGAAGTCGACCGCCGCTAACGCGTATAGCGAACTAAACTATAGCACCGGCGAATAGACAATTGCTTGAGCGGTGCTCAAACAAGTGCCTAGACACCTGTACTGCGTCGCGAACCTTACTAGCGTTCCGAAGACTGAAAACTACTGACTAGCAAGCGCCCTAACTAACTAAGCGAGCGAGGCAAGGTCACAATGGGATCGCTGGCGGTTGAAAACCAGTCAACGTTTGTCAGGAGGCAAAGCGCAAACGACGTTAAACACCCGAGGACCTGATCAACTTCGCGACAGCGAAATAGTAAACTATTAAGCTGATAAGAACAGATACTACACTTGATCTTGTATTGAAGGGACAAGATCTGGTGCCCCGCACCCCCATAAGGGAGCCACGTTAGTGGGATCGACTCTTCCACCGAGCCTTTACACACTCGCCAGCCACCCGTCGGGCCTCTGGAACGCCATAGGGATTTGCAGTGGTGTCATACGGGAGCAGTGGGTTCCCTCAACAGACCGTCTGTTAGGACTGCCTACGCTTAGTGCAATCTCGGGCTCCCTAAAGCCGAACCTCTTGCCGTCACTAGTAGTCCGAAGATTACATCATAGATCATAGGCGAGGCTAGTCTTGCCATCACTAGTAGCCGAGGAGCATGCGAGCTACATCATAGATCATAGGCGAACTGGTATTCCATCACCGGAATCCGTTCATGGACTTAGCCAATAGGCCGAGAAGCGACAACGACCAATAAAAAAGTTATGTTTTGCCCGGGAAGAAGCTGAAGCAACGATGTGGTTCGGCCCAGGTCAGCCCACGCGCTCGAAGCGTCTGAAAGAAAAAAAAAGAAAAAGGTGTCTACGACACGGGGTATTCCCAGGCGGTCACCCATCCAAGTACTAACCCTGCCCGACCAGGCGTAACTTCGGTGATCAGACGAGAACCGGTGCTTTCCCGGTGGTATGGTCCTAGACATTCGAAGAGGTGAAAATATCGCTTTTATAGCGGTCGTTCGGCGTTGTGGCACGAGAGGTCGACGAGAAACATAAGAACGGTGAAATCGAATGTTCCACGAAGCCAGTGTGCTCGCATTGGATGAGTTTGCTTTTGATTGGTTTATTTAAGGGAACGGGCGTGAACGCAGGTCCCCACTACCAGAAATTACACGCTCGAGTTACCCACATTTGGGGTAATCGCAGGAGTCAACCCAGTCGAAGTGCAATGAGAGGGCCTCATCCTGAGAGGACTTCCTTGTTGATCAAAGTACCTCTCGCGTCAGGTAAGTATGCATGTGTTTGTCGCAGAAAGCCTATGACCGGGTACTACGAGTCAGCGGCATGTGGTTAATAGGGTAATTTGTCGGCAACTGAATTCCGACAGCCAGCATGCCGATTAAGCAAAAATGAGGACAGAAACGTGCTGACCCACCCCTCTCGGTCTTTAACGACGGTGTTGTCGTGCGGCGTCGAACTCGATGTGTGCGGGGCACTGGATCGATGGGTTCTGTTGATATCTGTAAAATATAAAGAATAGATGTGCAGAATTAGTGGAAGGAAGCCGTGTATGTACTTGTGTTGTTGACGAGTTTTTGCTTTATTTTCGATGGTGATGTTCTTCCCCGAAGGGAAGAGGGCCGTACTCGGAGGTAGTGCGATACCGAGACAACCCGTGGCCAGGGTGAAGCAAGCTTCAATCCCATGGCCGAAGCCCAAAAATCAGTTTAATATATGAGCCAGGTGTTGCCTGGCATATCAGATATTAAGCTGATAAGAACAGATACTTTTTTTTTATCTTTAAAATTTATTACGATGTTCTGTAAGTATATACACAGGTTTCCTATTTACACAACAGTTATGAAATCAAATATGAATGGTTACATTATCATCAACAATGGTACATAGGATGTCTTTATACGACCAAAAACGTTCAATGTTAGAAAACTTATATGTCTTGTCTACTAAAATTCTGTTCTTCAGTTTCCGTACAGTCAGACCGTGCAAATCTACATCTTCGGTGGTCGGATAAAAAACACGCTTATTCCGTGTGGACCATAAGACTGTCACAACAAGGTTGAGGATGAACCTGACTAGGAGTCTGGCCGGAGGGTCATCGGATAAGTTTTCGGCAAATAACACCGATCGAACAGACGGATGCACATTACACCCTGCCAGAGTGTCAATGAGGACCTTCATGTCAAACCACAAGTTCACTGCCCGGTTGCAGGTAAAAATGGCATGATTCATATCTTCATGCGCCGTACAGAAGGGACATTTCTTTGAGATCTTGAGACCCCATTTGGCCATATAAACTTTCGAGGGAAGGACATTGTGGCTGAGTTTCCATATTGTTTCCCGTTCCTTGTTATCAGAGAGAGAGCCCCAGAGCTCCTCCCATACAACCGCAAAATCATCCTTCCACGCTACTTCCCTCCGCCAGAATTGGAGAACTTTTGGTGGGGAACCTTGGCCGCCAATGGCCTGTGCAATCTCCTTGGTCTTGAATTGGGACTGTTCACAAGAATGGGACTGTTCACAAGTTGCGATGGTGCTGAACGGAATCCTTTATCAGTTTGTAGAATCTCGGAACTGTTGAAGGATCCGCGTGTGGTTTTAAAAGTGATCTAAGCCACTGCCAATCATCACGCACCATGCTCAAGATAGTGCCCAGCCAGTACCTTGCGTAGTGGACCCAAACCGCAGTGTAATTCTTGTTTGTGATCTGTTTCAACCATTTCAGTTGAACCGCTAATGTGCGCGCCCGCACATTCGGGATAGCCAAATCTCCCTCGCTCCTTGGCAATCGGCAAGTTGTTCTCGCTACCAGCTCGTTCTTCCCCCACCACAAGAATGTGAAAATGGCTTTGTTCAACCGAGTACAAACCGCGTCAGGCGCCGTAAATACAGTTGCCAAATACATGATATGAGCGAACAGAAAGGTCTGGATAAGAGTCATGCGTCCTACTATCGTCAGGGAGCGTTTGGACCAACGTTCTAAGGTTTTTTCGGTTTTGCGGACTTTACCGTCCCAGTCCTGAACACTCGTGTTGCCCATGTTAGTACCCAAAACTTCGATGCAATCAGTTTTCCACTTAATATGCAACCAGACCGTGATCGCGTCCAGCATGGAGTCCTACATATATCCCTTCAGTTTTATCCATGTTGAACTTGCTCCTGATGCCTTTTCAAACTTCTCGATAACTTCAAAGCTGCGCGCAATGGAATTGTCATCTTGAAGTGTCAATGTGCTATCATCCGCATACTGGCTGATTTTACTTCTCTTAGCTGATCCTGGGACCAAGACTCATGCTATGTTTCTGTCATTCCGAATAGCACAGCGCAAGGCTTCACTTACGATTGCGTAAAGTAGGGGTATTTGTATTTTGTATTTAAAATTTATTGAGACACGGTAACCATTCAGCAATTACAGCTGATTTTCAATGGGCCGTGCTATTACAATAAAAATATAAAAAGAAAATTACAAAGGATGTGAAGCCTACTTACTAGTCAGCTTCACGCTATAGTAGGTACTTATTACAATTTTACAACTATTATATCTACATAAATATATATTAATAAACACTAAAATAAATACTTTGAAGCCTATTCACACATATTACATGCATACAGTTTTGCATGAATTAATTAAGGTAATCTGCCACTCCAGTGCTGTCAACTTCTCCCCAAAGCATTAAAGTAATTATTAATTAAGGTTTTGAAACTTCTTGTGGAGAGTTCATTATAGCCATTGACAGCATTGTTTGGCAGTTCATTCCATGCAGAAGCCCCCCGATACGAAAAAGATTTTTTCATGAAGTCAGTATTAGGTTTTCCTAAGTAGAGTTTACAGTCATTGCTCCTTAACTGATACATATCATTATGGTTAAACTTAAACATTTCTGACATGTAACCTGGTAGCTCGTCTTGGATGGCCTTAAATGTCGTCATAATTTCACGTTTCTTAAGTATGTTTTCAATTGGTTCCCAGCCTAAGCGTTCAAAGATTTCCCTAGATCTTATCTCATAGCTTGATCCGGTGATCACTCGAGCAGCTCTTTTTTGCATTTTATAAAGTTTATTAATATGTGTACAACTACCATCACTCCACACGGTAGAACAGTATGTGAAGTGAGGTAAAACTAATGAGTTATACATAGTAATGACCGTATCCAAGGTTACAAAACTTTTCGCGCGTCTTAATAATGCAATAGATTTAGAGATCTTTTTACATTGTGCATCAATATGCTCTCTCCATTTTAATTCTTCGTCCAGAATAATCCCTAGTACTTTCTTGTTTGTGACCTGTTTAATGTTATAGCTACCAATTGTTATGTTGGGGTTTCCTGAAAATTGTTTCAATTTTCTCTTTGACGCTATTAACATAAATTCTGTTTTTTCTGTGTTAAGAGTTAGCTTGTTTGTCTCTAGCCAGATATTAACATTATGCAGATCATTGTTTATCTTATTTTCAATCTCTAAAAGCGAAGTACCAGAGCTTGATATACTCGTATCGTCTGCAAACATTGAGGCCTGGGTTTGCTCCAGGCAATTTGGAAGATCATTAATATATACTGAGAATAATAATGGACCTAAATTAGAACCCTGCGGTACTCCGCATGTTATTATATTCAGCTGTGAATCAATTGCTTGTATCGAGCACTTTTGCATTCTATTACTTATGTATGATTTAAAAAGATTCAGAGCTACTCCTCCAATTCCAAAAATCTTTAGTTTTGATATTAAAATTTGGTGATCAACCGTATCGAACGCCTTTTTAACATCAAGGAACAAGACACCGTTTAGTATGCCTTTATCCATGTTCAATAGATATTGATCTGTTATTTGCAAGAGAGCAGTTTCTGTGGAATGGCATTTTCGAAAGCCAGATTGTTGTTTGACAATGATATTATTGTCATTTAAATAAAGAGCTAATTGATCTGAAATGAGCATTTCTAAGACCTTTGCAATTGCCGATATTACGGAGATTGGTCTATAGTTTCCACTTTCACTTTTATCTCCGTCCTTGAAAATTGGAGTTACTCTAGACTGTTTTAAATCGTCTGGGAATATACCAGTTACCAACACCAAGTTAAATATATAGAGCAATGACTCATATATAGTGTATCCTGCAGCCTTCAACAATTTATTTGTGATTTTATCAAGTCCTGCTGCTTTGTTTGTTTTCATCCTATTTAAAACATGAGTTAAATCCTCGACAGAGATTTGTTTAAACTCAAATCGGCTAGTACAAGGAGTAATGTATTGTAGGTGATCAACATTATTTGTTGGAATTTTTCCAGCCAATTTAGGTCCTATCTCACAGAAAAACTTATTGAACTCATTGGCAATGTTTTCATTGCCAGTAACGGTTTGTCCATCAACTTTAAGTTGGTTCAGTGCTGTTATTTTAGGTTTCCTTTTAAGTAATTCATTTATATACTTCCAACTGTCTTTGCTATTTTTGCTATTCTCGAGCTTTGTTTGATAATAATGTGTTTTTGAATTCCTTATTAACTTAGTAACTTGGTTTTTGCATCTTTTATAAGCCTCGTGATATGTAACAGAATTTAATTTCACTGCTTGTTTCTTAAGGTAATCTCTATGGTAACTTAGCTTTTTAATATCATTGTTAAGCCATGGGCAGCCTTCGTTTCTTATTTTCCTAGATCTATATGGCGCATGAATATCTGCAATTTGATAAAATATTTCCTTCCACTCATGCAATGCAGTGTTCGGATCTGAATGTAACGTAAAGTATCTAAACGCTTCTGATAAGTCATGCTGGAAATCGCCTATATTAAAGTTTTTAAATTGCCTTGTTTCTATAAACTTTGGTTCCTGCTTAGGAATTCCTATTTTTCTACAAATATATGCCAAGTTATGGTCACTTATACCCAATTCCATGACACCCGATCGAATAGTTTTAGTATCATCAATTTTCGTGATTATGATGTCTATCAATGTTTTTGTGTTAATGGTAGTTCTGGTTGGCATGTTAATATGTTGTTGTAATTGGTAGATGTCTATTAGGTCCTGAAGTGTCCTAGTATTAGCATTATTATTACTATGGCTATTTAACATATTGCAGTTGAAATCACCTGTTATGACCATCTCTTTATTTTCATTGTCGATATTTTTAAGGAAAGTTTCGAATTCATTGAAAAATTGCGGTTTTGATCCTGGAGGGCGGTACCAAGTAGAAACTAATAATGGTTTACTTTTTGGCTTTCTTATTTCGAGACAAATTGCCTCAGCAGTATCAGGAGACAAATAAGTCCTATTTATGTATGGTATTATACTCCTTACATAAACAGCTACTCCACCTCCATTTCGATTTCTGTCTTTCCTTATCAAGTCATAACCAGCTATTTCAACTTCAGAATTATATATAGAGCTATCAAGTCTTGTTTCATTAATACAGAGTACATCAAAAGGTTGCTTAGATATAAATATAGACAATTCATCTATGTGTTTCATTAAGCTAGCAATATTTAAATGTCCAACCCTGAAGCCCTTAAGCTTGGGATAAGTCACTTCACACTCGTTTAAACTATTAATTGATGTCAAGCTGTTCGGAATTGTAGAATTTTCATCAGTGTTACCTACTATGGGACTTTCATAATGAGGCAGTCAATACTTAATTTTTAAAGTGTCAATAATATTTTTTGCAAAAGTTGCAGTCCCTTGATTATTAAGGTGAACCCCATATGGATTTAAGTGCTTTCCAAGGATATTTTTGTGAGATATAAGACCCCAATTATTATTGGTGCATACCTGTGATAACTTCGTATTGACTTGTTTAACTTTAGTATTAATTTGTGGGTCATCGTTCCTTGTTATCAATTCTGAGATGATTAGCTTCGTTGTTGGGAATTTCTTGTTAATCTCTTGCCCAAGGTTAGCTATTGATGTTGATATTTGGTGTGGGGAACTTTGCTTTAAATCATTCGTTCCGACATGCATGATCAAATAATCAGGGGCATAATTCAGCGTTGGCTTAACGTAGTGATGCATATCTGCCACTATTGCTCCAGGGAAAGTTTTAACATTGACATTTCGCTTGAGACTTTTTCGGAGCTTTGCCGGATTGACGTATTTAATCATCGAGTCTCCGACAATGGCTACATCAACGTGACGGTCCAGTTTCGAGCTCTGCTGGCTTTTTGACTCATCTTTATTGACTTGTTCTTGGTTTGGTTTGCTTTTGGACCTAAGTGGTCCTTTATTGCGGTTTAATTGGGTGTTGTTGGATTGAATACATTTGTCCTTGCTACTAGAGGATCCATCTTGGCCTTGAGTTGTTATGGTCATTTCATTATCGTCATCAATACACGTGTTTTTCCTGGTAGAAGATCCATCTTGGCCTTGTGTTGTTATGATCACTTCATTATCATCATTAACATCACTTAAAATTGAGTAGCGATTATTTTTTAATTGATTACTACTATTGTATTCCGTTTCACCTGACTTGATTTGAGACCCTGATGGAGTGTTCTTTTGTTGATTCACAACATTCCACAGCATAGATTTATTACATTTTTGATCTTCTTGTAAAATTTTTATAACTGTGATTAGGCTATTTTTCCCGTCTTCAAGATCTTTAGTTTTGGCAGTCATATCCGACACTATAAGTTTGTAATTATTCAACTGCTGTGTCAGTGCTGTATTTTCTTTCTTCAGCGAAATATTTTCAGTCCTAAGAAGTACTTTATATTCATCTTGTTGTGACGCTTCGTTGCGGCTTACATTAGCGTCGCTCGTATTAACAGATTTCAACTCTTGAAATTCTTGCCGAAGCTTCTCGAATTTGTATTCTAGCCGCTCTTCAAGACTTCTCATTTGATTAAGAGCTGCTGTTACTTTCATCTCTTCGCTCGAGTTAGAAGTAATTCCGCTTTCTATGTTTTCTTTATCGCCATACCCGTCGCTAGAATGTGTTAAAGCTTCGCCGTACTCGTCGCTAGGGTGTAATAAGGTTTCGTTCATCGAGTTGTTGTAATTCACCATGGTTCTTAGTTGAGATTTAAGGTCGTCGCTTTCTTCTCCAGATATTGTTAGAGAATTGTTCTTATAATACCATCTTATTATACCATTATCCAGCTCGAGTTGTTTACAGTCACCGCCTGGTGATGTCCATGATGTTTTCTTTTCGAACAATTTATCCATGAAAGCTGTTAGATTTTCGAACGAGCCATTCCATTTAAGCTTTCCTTTATCGGTTATGCTTAAATGTTCAACGATGCTGTTACTGTACATACAGCTATTTTCCAAATTAGTAAGAGAAATATCGGAGCTATCAAACAGACGTCCTTCCGCCATGACTGCCTGCCTGGTGCAAGGGACATCCTTGACGAACGCCTCGTCGAAGGAATACAGGATCGGAAATCCACCCGTTGTTGGTTATATTACTGTACGCGTCTTTATATAAAACCGTGATCCAATGGCAGAAGGAATAACCAAAGTTCATTTTCTTGTGTATCCGTAGCAAGAACTGCCTGTTAACTCTATCGAAGGCCTTTTCCTGGTCTATATTAATAAGTACGAGATTAGCATTGTTGTTCTGTGCAGCGTAGGTCATGTCTCGTAAGCGCAGCAAGTTCTCAAAAATTGACCGGTCTTTGATCCCGCAGGTTTGGTCGTTGTCAATGACTGAAGGTAACACATTTTGCAATCTTGAGGCCAGGACCTTAGCGAGAATCTTGTAGTCCGTGTTGAGTAGCGATATTGGCCTGGAATTCCTGATGAGTGATTTCTCACCCTTCTTAAAAAGAAGCCGAGGCAGAGCTTGTCGTTGAGAGTCCGTCATTGCATTTCTGTCGTAATTGTTATTAAGCACCTCGAGTAAATCAGATTCGATGTTAGAGAAAAAATCTTTGTAGAATTCCACGGGAAGTCCATCGGGTCCAGGAGCTTTGTTATTTTTCATGTCCTTAAGTGAGCGTTGAATTTCAGTTTCCGTTATTGGGCCTTCACAGAATGCCTGTTCACCGTTGGTTAAAGAACGATCTATTTGGCGGCAAAACCACTCTTGCATGTCTGAGTGAACCGGTTCGTCAGTATACAAGTCTTGATAAAATTGCCGCAGTTCTTCCAAGATGACAACGTCTGAGGTTACAGTGCCTCCGTCTGTCTTCAATTCGTCAATAGCGTTCTTAGGCTGTTTCCGTTTCTCCAAGTCAAAAAAATACTTCGTCGGCTTTTCCCGTTGCTCTATCCATTTAGCCCGACTTCGAATCTGCGCTCCTCTAGCCTTCGCGTTTGAAATGTCATTCAATTGTTGTTCTATTTGCCTGATGTCTTCCATACAAGGTAATAGTTGTTGTTTCAGCGTAGTAAGTTTATGTAACAGCTCTCTTTCTTGCTTATCGCGATTTCGGTTTTTCCGCACACAATGTTTTATTGTAATTGCCTTAATTTTAACCTTCCCTGCGTCCCACCAATCCGCTAAATCCCGAAAAGGCGTTTTCTGTGTTTTCCAGAAGGCAAGAAACGTAGTCATTTCACGTTTATAGTAGAAGTCTTTCAAGATGTTCGTGTTCATTTTCCAAAAACCCTTGCCTCGTCTTCGTACCGGTTGTAGTGTGATAGTCGTTTCTACTGCGCTATGATCAGAATTAGGGCATGCTCGAATACATGCGTGCGCGCCATTAATTAAAGTCTGTGGTATATACCACCTATCGAGTCTCGAGCGAAGCGAAAAGTTCTTGTTGTGCCACGTATACACTCTGACGGCTTGGTTCTGATAACGCCAGACGTCAACAAGGTTAAGTGTCGTTAAAACGTCCCGTAAGTTCGTTGATCCCAATGTACCACTAGAGGGGTTACCTCCAAACTTGTCCAGGTCTGTGTTATCCACGCAGTTGAAGTCACCGCCAAGAAGTAGGTTGTCTCGTCCCGTCATGTGTGACCAGATTTCGTCCAAAAAATCTCGTCGTAGCGAAGAAACAGTAGGTGCATATATTGTCATAACGTTGAAGGGGGTGTCTAAAACCGTTATACTAAGTGCCAAAACCCGACCATCCAAATCTCTTTTCTGTGCCTGAACGTCTACTTCCAGGTTACCCTTGAAAAGGATACCCACCCCGCAGCTCCGGTTACTCCCGTGGCTCCAAAAGGCAGCCACCCCATTCGGTTGACCATTTATCTGTGTCATTGTCAGAGGCATTGTGTGTTTCTTGTAAGCAAAAAATGTCAGCATTAAGAGTCTTAAGATAATTAAAAATTTTCTGCCGTCTCTTTAATTCAGCTATCCCATTTACGTTTAACGAAATAAGTCTAACCTTTTTTTGCGCCATTGAAAAAAGGGTTTCTGATCCGAGCCTGAGAGACTACAATCGGTGTAGTTCCACGTGGGCTTTTAGTAGAAACACGTGCTGGGCTCAATCGACCCATTGTTGGTCATCTCACCGACTGGCTGGTTTAAGCCGTGCGGGTTTTCCCTTGTGTCTGGAAGATTATTATTTTCGTTGTTGTGATCTTCGTTAACAGTTTCAGTTTCTATTCTTGACTCGTTGTTCGGTGGCGGATAAAAAGGGTCCGTGTCCATTCCAAGATCATGTCCGAAGGATAGATCGTGGTGGCGAGATCCAGTCAGATCTCCATTTGTCTCGGTTTCGCCCAAGGTCGGGAAATCTTCATTATAGGTGGTACAGTCAACTCCTCGATGGCCAGGTTGGCCACAGTGATAACAACGTTGATTCGGGTATTCCCAATTTATTGTGGTCAGGTGAACCACACTCACGGCACACTTACCCGGCTGTACAGTCTTTGGCCAAATGGCCAGAGCTGTGGCATTTACGACAAGTCTTGGTTTGTCCATCATAATCTACCCGTACTTGGCTTTTCCCCACATATATAAATGATGGTATGGCTTTCTTCAGGTGAACGTCAGCTACCCTCACACCTGTTTTAATATCACAGGTCCTGTCATATTGATCTCGAACGTACTTGAGTTCTCCATAGAATTTCAGGACCGTAGCTAACACATCAGCATCCGAGTCCAAGGGGAAACCAAAGATGCGAATCTTCGTGAAAGTCTTGACAGGTTTTGGCGGGTTCGGATGTGATAATGTCACCTCGTGGTTGTTGATTTTAAGCGATTTCCAACGTTTGCGTTTCTTTGGACTTGAGATTTCAATACTACAAACCATTTTCCTTTAGGCATTTTCTCGATACCCTCGATATCGTTTACCATAACTCCAATCTCCGCAAGGGCCGTAACGATTTCTAGATGATGGTTGACCAGACCAGCTTCGGTGGCCGCGTCACGTTCCGAGGCAGGTGACATACGAACCTCAGGGTCCAAATCGTCACCAAAAATTTCTCCTTCCTCGACGTGATGAAGGATCCACCGATCATGCGATAGTCCGAGTTTCCCACATCACGAGGGAAATCCCGCTCCAGAGCTTCACGAGATTCCACATGGACCTCGCGAAGTGCCTGCATAGCCGATGGTGCGAAATACATGGAGGGGCTCTCGGTAACAACAGCAGCCTCCATGACCTCGACCACCGGCTCCGAGTCCAGAGGTGGATCCGAAGAGCCACCCATCGCAGGGTCGACGTCCAAGGCGGCTCTCTTCGTGAGTGGCTCAGAGCCACTCGACGAATCTTCCATCACCTCGACTGGGGCCCCTGGCTGGGATGAAGAAGGGGCGTCCGAAGGGGCCACAACCTTCTTCGACTTCCTCCTACAGGTACGCTTACGCTTACGCTTTGACCCCGTAAGGGTCGCAGCGTCCGCATCGGCACCCGAAGAAGGCTTCGCCGTCGTCTTCGTGAGAGTGACCTGCTTCTTCGGGCAGCGGCGGGACTCATGTCCAACCGCGCCACAATTAAAACAGGTGCGAAACTGCCCCTGGTGCTAGACCAGACCAGCATGACCGCAGATGCGAACACGCATCGGGATGGCCTCTCGTAGCTCCATAAGAAGCTTCACTGTCCCAGTCCTCACGTTCCGGTACAGCACGTAAACCAGCTTGCACACCACCCCATAGCGGCCGAAGAATACTTTTAATTCCTCCTCCGGCAAGCCATAGGGCAAGTGTGTCATGGTGACCCAGCTCTTCTTGTATGAATAGGGCCGGATCACACACGGGAAACCACGAATGGAGATACCAGCCGCGATGACATTTTCCAAAACCTCCGGCGATGTGCACCAGAGGCAGAAGCAGTCAGTGCGCAGGGACTGGATCTGGGTGAAGTACTGGGCCGCAGGAGAGAATTCCTTCTCTAAAGCGTCCCAAACTTCCCCGGCGACAGCTTCGGTTTCCCCGCCAAGGCCAACGAAGGAACGGTGACCACGGCGCAGCGTTCAGGGTACGGAACTACGAGCGACGGGGCTGGAAGGTCCTGAAAAGGACCACTAGTCCGCACCGGCGTTGTCACTCTCGAAGAGGACGAGCCTGTAACCATCCTGTAAGCTGGAGCATGGATCCACCACCTGCGCCCTAACAGCACTCGAACTCGTAGAGGCCATAAGAACTGTTTAGCCAGCTGCCTGTTGGGGGTGCAAAGCGTCCTCAACCAACAGGTGATCAACTGACAACGAGAACAGAACCAACTGAAGCTCGTAACAACACAAACCTACTGACAAAAGCCAATAGGCCGAGAAGCGATAACGACCAATAAAAAAGTTATGTTTTGCCCGGGAAGAAGCTGAAGCAACGATGTGGTTCGGCCCAGGTCAGCCCACGCGCTCGAAGCGTCTGAAAGAAAGAAAAAAGAAAAAGGTGTCTACGACACGGGGTATTCCCAGGCGGTCACCCATCCAAGTACTAACCCCGCCCGACTGGGCTTAACTTCGGTGATCAGACGAGAACCGGTGCTTTCCCGGTGGTATGGTCGTAGACATTCGTGGAGGTGAAAATATCGCTTTTGTAGCGGTCGTTCGGCGTTGTGGCACGAGAGGTCGACAAGGAGCATAAGAACGGTGAAATCGAATGTTCCACGAAGCCAGTGTGCTCGCGTTGGATGAGTTTGCTTTTGATTGGTTTGTTGTAAGGGGACGAGCGCGAACGCAGGTCCCCACTACCAGAAATTATACGCTCGAGTTACCCACATTTGGGGTAATCGCAGGAGTCAACCCAGTCGAAGTGCAATGAGAGGGCCTCATCCTGAGAGGACTTCCTTGTTGATCAAAGTACCTCTCGCATCAGGTAAGTATGCATGTGTTTGTCGCAGAAAGCCTATGACCGGGTACTTCGAGTCAGCGGCATGTGGTTAATAGGGTAATTTGTCGGCAACTGAATTTAGACAGCCAGCATGCCGATTAAACAATAATGAGGACAGAAACGTGCTGACCTACCCCTCTCGGTCTTTAACGATGGTGTTGTCGTGCGGCGTTGAACTCGATGTGTGTGGGGCACTGGATCGATGGGTTCTGTTGATATCTGTAAAATATAAAGAATTGATGTGCAGAATTAGTGGAAGGAAGCCGTGTATGTACTTGTGTTGTTGATGAGTTTTTGCTTTATTTTCGATGGTGATGTTCTTCCCCGAAGGGAAGAGGGCCATACTCGGAGGTAGTGCGATACCGAGACAACCCGTGGCCAGGGCGAAGCAAGCTTCAATCCCATGGCCGAAGCCCCCAAATCAGTTTAATATATGAGACAGGCGTTGCCTGGCATATCAGATATTAAGCTGATAAGAACAGATACTACCCTTGATCTTGTTTTTATGAAACTCTCCCGGCTACGTCTCCCAAAAGTGCAATGGGGACTGGCGCTGCGTGCTAGAAAGAAACCCTGCGGAGGTGACATCAAGTCACATCGATCGCACATAAAGGTAGTGAACCTTTCTCCGTATGCCATGAACAGCACATGTGAATGGTAAAAGGAGAGAAAGTGCATCGACGGCAGAGAGCCGATGGAATGGCTAAGATCAAAAAATTGGATGGAGAAAAGAAAGAAGAAAAGGGATGACAAAATGAAAGACAAACAGGAATGGTGGGAAGGCCGAGGCCCACCCACCAAACTACACCAAGGGAGGTGCAAAGGGCACCCAAACCCAAATTAATCAGATATTGCGTCCGAGAAATGGAGAGTGCCATGTAACGACATGGAACCAAAAAAGCCAAACGCCAACCAGGTGGCATGGAAATCCGATGCGGACAATGACGTCGCTGGAGCTTCAGAGCAAACCGGAATGTGGAACGAGCCTTACGGAGAACGTCGTCAAGATTAATTGGACTCAAGTCAAAACGGACGCTATTCCGATGAAGCCACAAACGATGTTTGAGGACATGAAGAAGGATTTGGAAACCGGCCGGAACACCAGCGGACCGTGGAAAACCAAGAATAACATCCCGCAGCATGACGCGCGGTGAGTCGGTGTAGTAGCGACGAGTACCAAAACAGGGCATGAGCAGCGACTGGGCAGTGATAAAAAAGATGTTCTAGAGTCTCTGTACCGGAACACAAGCAATGAGGCGAAACCACCATGCGGAAGCGAAGGAGACGGTCCGCAGTTGGGAGAACACCATGAGCTATTTTCCAGGCAGTATCAAGAACAGTTTGAATGAAACGGCACAGATGGATGGACGCCCAGACAGATGGCCATGACACAGCACCAAAATGGCGAAACTTCTCGACACAGCGAGGCTCGGAGAAAGCATCATCCATGAGAATACGATATGACACACGCGTGGAAAGGTCATGAAGGGGAATAAGCGGACCGCCAGAGGGACCCGGAACGACTCACCAGGAGCAGACGGCACGCCAAGCACAGCACTAAGAACAAGGATCCGAAGCAGCGAGGGAAGCCCAAGAACACGTTGGAAAGGCACCGCGTGACGGAAAGAAAGACCACTTGCCAGGATCCGGGCGATGATAACGCTGACCCCAAAGCGCGTGAAGAGTTTGTACCTTGAGGGCGATGTTAACCACACCAAAACCACCACGGGATCGAGGCTGGTAGTCAGTCGCGTAGGAGACCAAAGGACGTTTGTTGTTCCAAAAAACCTCCAGATGGCTCGATTCTCGGATGCTAAAACAGTGTCGGGAAGCGGCAACACCGAAACGAGATGTCAAAGCTGAGAAAGGACTAACGAATTGATGACCACGGACTTACTAGTAAACGAAAGAGAGCGTGAACTCCATGCCGCCAAAGTTAAATCAATTTTTCGAAGCAGCGGGCCCCACACAGTATCGACAGGCAGACCTGTTCCCAAATGCACGTCGAGGAGCCTTGAGGGCGATGTTAACCACACCAAAACCACCACGGGATCGAGGCTGGTAGTCAGTCGCGTAGGAGACCAAAGGACGTTTGTTGTTCCAAAAAAACCTCCAGATGGCTCGATTCTCGGATGCTAAAACAGTGTCGGGAAGCGGCAACACCGAAACGAGATGTCAAAGCTGAGAAAGGACTAACGAATTGATGACCACGGACTTACTAGTAAACGAAAGAGAGCGTGAACTCCATGCCGCCAAAGTTAAATCAATTTTTCGAAGCAGCGGGCCCCACACAGTATCGACAGGCAGACCTGTTCCCAAATGCACGTCGAGGAGCCGGATAGATGAACTGAACCACAAAGTAGGGGCTGGAACATCAACACGATGACGCCAAGAGCCGAGCCAGAGACCACGACACTTTCCCAAAATTAGCATGGCACCACTGGCACGCTCACATTCCGAGAAAATCTCAAATAAACGGGTGATAGAAGAGTCAGTAGATACCAAAGCGGAAGTATCATCAGCATACTGAGAGAGTTTGGCTTGGACATTGCTAGAAGGGAGAAAAAATCCCACGACGGTTGGGTCAGCACGAACAGAACAGGCTAGCGTCTCGGCAACCAGGACATACAGCAGTGGAGATAACGGGCAGCCTTGACGGACACCTCGTGAGACTGGAAAAAAAGCAGATAAAAAGCCATTCACCTGCACCGCGCTGCGAACATCAGTGTAGAGTAACTGCACCCAGCGAATGAAGGATGGACCAAACCCCATTTTGAGCAAAACGGAGTTGAGGAAGGGCCACTCCACGTGGTCAAAAGCCTTGGCTTGGTCAAAGGAAATTAAGGCAGCAGGAAGGTTGGTAAAATTGGCATACTCAATGCAAGCACGCAGCAAAGCAATGTTTTCTCCGATAAACCGACCAGGGTAACCACAGGTTTGGTCCGGGGAAATGACGGAATGTAGAACAAGTAACAGGCGGTGGGCCAAAGCCCCGGCGATAAGTTTGTAGTCCACGCATAAAAGCGATATAGGACGCCAGTTGGAGGCCTCGAGAACGTCACCTTTCTTGTAAAGTAGGCAGATGACGCCCTGGCGCTGAGTAGGACACAGCTTACCTGCATGGTAGGAGGAATTAGCGACAGCAGCAAAATCGTCGCCAAGGACGCTCCAAAAAGTACGATAAAATTCGGCACACAACCCATCAATGCCTGGGGTCTTCCCAGAGGACATATTCTTCAGGACAGACTCACACTCGGATAATTCAAGTAAACCCTCGCATAAGGCAGCAGCCGAAACTGATAGACGACGCTCCAAAGAATCGATAAATTTGTTTTGAAGAACCGGGTCCAGGGACTGGCTACAGAACAAGGACTGATAATATTCAGCAAACGTACGGACCACGTCAGGCATAGAGGAGGCGAGGGAACCATCAGGCCGGTAAACCGCGGAAATAAGGCGTTGCTGAGCACGTTTCCGCTCCAGGTTTAGAAAAAACTTAGACGAATTCTCGCCATCTTCAGCCCACTGGACACGAGCGCGAACTTTTGCGCCATTCGCCTGGTGGAGCAATAAATCGTGAAGATGCGAATTTAGAGAAAGAATATCCGCTGCAACAGTGGTATCACCATTGTTCTGAAGAGTGGTGAGCGCACTCAAGCGAGCCTGAAGCGCCCGAAAAGTTGCGTTACGAGAACGAGCTTTGTCAGCCGAATAGTTCTGGAGAAGACGGCGAAGGTGATACTTTCCCGCCTCCCACCAATTGCACAGATCACGAAAGGCCGAACGTTCTAACTGCCACCCACACCAAAACGTTTTAATAGTGGACTGGAGATCGGAGTCCAAAAGAAGCGAATTATTAAGCTTCCAGTAAGACCGAGTGTACTGAATTCCAAACGGAAGGTTAATTTCCAAATGAACGTAAGAATGGTCCGAACGCAAAAAGGGCAGGATTTCACAAGAACGGACAAGACCCAACAAACGCTCAGTCAACCAAATCATATCAAGACGAGACCCTTGGGAACCATTCGGACGCCGCCAAGTCACGGCATGCTCCCGTGGATGTCAAGAGCGCCAGACGTCAAAAGAGGATGTGGCCGACATCAGGTTACTCAATGGCGCAGACCAATTATATGCCCACGGCGAGGAGTCCACAACAGTATTGAAGTCACCACAAAACAAGTTCGGCAGGATAGCATCAATGGTGGGGTAGAGGGACTCAAAAAACAAATCACCGTCTTTTTTATTGTTAGGGCCATATAAGTTAATAGTTTATTAAAAAACTTTACTTAGCAGTTTACAAATAAACTGAATTGTGTGAGTTGTACAAGAATCGTAAGATTAAATGTATATACAAACTAAAATATTTTACAAGTTACAAATGAGATAGTAAACAAAATTTTAAAATAAAACACGTTCGCTAATGTGACTAATTACAATAAAATCGAAATTGTAGAATTAACTATTAGCTATGAATCACAAATGACTGTGACTAAAACTTATATGACCTGTTTATTTCATTTGCGGTTGATATTACATAAGTGTTTAAAAATCTCTTGGTGTTCACACAGGGTACCGTGAACTCACGTTGCTTTCTCAAACAATGATGTTGGACAGTCCTTGCTGGAAGTAAGCAGTGAAGCTTATGATCTGGATTACCTTCAATGTTCTTAAACAGTTTTAGGCAGGCCTCATTTCGTCTGGAACGGAGAGTTAATAAATTGCTTTGTGTTAGACAGTCCATGTAGCGATTACCTGGGTAAATAATGGAAAGTACTCTTTGTTGCACTCGTTCTATAGCATCGCTGAGATAATTAGGTAGTGCATAATGGAAAACTTGGGTACTGTATTCAAGGATAGGTCTAACACATGTACAATAAAAGAGTAATATTTCCGATGCTGGAATTTTAGCCCGTTTGAGTTGGATAATAAAGTAAATTCGCTTGTTAGCTTTTTTTACAATGTTGTTAACGTGTTGGTTCCATTTTAGGTCACTACTAATGGTTAGGCCCAAAATTTTAACATGTTCAACAATATCTAGGTCGCTGCCATTGACACGGATACTAGGGAATTCTAATTTATCTCTTCCAAAGTGTATTCTTAATTCTTTACATTTGGTACTATTAAGCTGCAAACGGTTATCTGTAGACCATTGTTGTATGTAATTTACACTTTCCTGCACGGTGGAACGGGCATGTTTTTTAACTACTTCTGAGATTGTTGTATCGTCAATGTATTTCCAGTTTTCAATTGCACGTGGTCTGAGATCATTGATCATCCAGATGAACAACCAAGGGCCGAGTTTAGTGCCTTGTGGGACCCTTGACGGAACTCCACGCCATTCGGAGTAGCAATCCCTTGACAATTTAACCCTCTGTTCCCTATTCGTCAGGAAGTTGATAATCCATTTCTTCACTGCGAGAGGGATACTAAGCTGAAACACTTTTCTTGCAAGGATTCGATGATCGATCAGATCAAATGCTTTCCGATAATCAAAGAGAACCACTCGAACAGCATCACCAGTACCGTCCGTAGCCTCGGCCCATTCATGAATCATGTTAATAAGAGCTAGTGTAGCTGAAGAGCGTGGTATACCTCCAAATTGGGATGGGTCAATGACACTCAGAATGGCAGGGGCTACATAGATTTCAACAACAAAATCTTCAGCAATTTTGGATAGTGCCGGAGTGAGTGATATAGGTCTGAGATGCTTATTAATATCAGTAATGGGTTTCTCTTTCGGGATTGGTGTAATGTTTGCGCGCTTCCAAGCCAGTGGTAACTTTTGTTCTATATACGAAGCATTTAGCAAATTTGAAATAGGTAAAGCTAGAATTTCTGCATACTCCTTTAGGACCCAGTTCGCTATACCATCAGGACCTGGTGCTTTGGCAGAGTTCAACGATTTCAATTTGTTGTATACAGACTTTGATGAGGTCATGTTCATGTCAGCGAGCAAGACACCTTCAGAACTTTCTATCAAAAGCTGTAGATCGTGGTCACTAAGAGGACTATATTCTGTCATTGGCTCCAAGAAACTATCGTTGATTAAATTGGCAATGTCAGATGCTGATATTTTGTCAATATTTTCGATTTGTAATTGTGAAACTAAACTGTCAAGTCCCGAGGGCAAAGTTGCCCCACATATACGTTTAACTTCGGCCCACCATTCTTTGGGTTTCGATTGTTTGAGGTGGTTAACTTTAGAGGCGTAATAATTAATACGGCATCTTTTCCTCATTTCGTTGACTTTGTTACGGTGAAATTTAAAGGCGATAGTGTTGCCTGATGAGAACGCCTGTTGCCGCTTTCGAATCTCGCGTTTGAAATTCTCGGTGATCCATGGAGGGTCATTATGGTGCAGCTTGATTTTTTTCTCAGGCATGAGGAGGTCTAATCCTGTAGCGATGACATTAGTAAATACTTCGGTTTTTTCCTCACACGTTTCAGCCAGGTCAATAATACTCCAATCAACTTGATTTAGATATCTACCAAGTTCCATCTTACGGGAGGGTCTCGTATCCCTCTTGTAAATGACACGATTACGTGAGTTATGTGATCTTTCCTGTGGGTGGATAACAATGGTGTTATGGTCAGACAGACCAAACGGTGGATGGGTCTCAACGGCATTTGTGTGGTAGAAATTGTGCAGATTGGTTAATACAAAATCGAGTGTAGTTGCCTCACGAGTTGGTACGTTTACCAACTGCTTAAGCCCAAATTGGCGACAGAAGTACTTGATTTCCAACTTATTAAAGTCACCTGCAATAATGATTCCACACCCAGGATACCTCCCTTCAACTTCAGTTACTGACTTTGTTAAATATTGCAGCATTTCATTGTTGTTTGCACTTGGAGGGTGATAAATCGTTGCGACGACCAGACAGTGGTGGCCACGGGGGAGACGATGTGGCCGTGCCTGAACCCATAGTACTTCAAAATTGTCGTCTTCTAAATCACTTAAACGGTTAAATTTGATATTATTGACCATGTAAAGACAAACACCTCCGTGTGAATCCTCAATGCGATCTCGTCTTAATGTATTATAATTATAATTTATTATATTATAATAATATAATGGATCTGAAAAGAAAAGTTCTGTTTAGACAGCTCGGAACACACATAACGACCATCAGCATCACGCCAAGTATGGTCAATGGAAAAAGACGGGTGCACAAGGATGCCCACCCCACAACTACGCGCGGAGCCAGGCGATGACACAACATTATATGACGAAGCGGTGAACCATTGTTCAAATTCAGCGCACGACGTGGAATGGTTCTCCTGGACACAAACAATATCAGGCCGAAAACACGCTAACCATTGAATAAAAAGAGCACGATGAAGGTCTGCACGCAAACCCTGCACGTTTAGTGTTAAAATCTTGGTAGCCATTGAAAAATAAATTAAGAGTTATCATCCTCCCACTCTGCCTCGGAACCAGCGCCCGAGGACCCTTGGGAAATGTCATCGTCCGCATCAAATGATGGAGGGAATGGTGGATTGGGGATGCGGGTACCAGAACGGGCAGCATCCGAATACAAAAGATTGCCTGAAGCCGAAAGCATCGGCATAGAATCAACAGCGGATCGGCCAACGCCAGGAGAAGAGGCTTCGGTAGAGGTGGGTTCACCAGCGGCGATCTTCGACCGCGTGGCACTGGGGAACGAAGACGCAATAGATGGAGCCGCGCGCTTACGCACCCAAGGTAAGGAAACATCGGAACCAGCAGCAGATGAAACCTGCTTACTTGGCACGGTCTTGTTGCGACGGCGAGTAACTACAGTCCACGTATCCGCAGCGGGAGTATTATTCCCCCCGGATGACACCCCGGAAGGCGGAGGATGCAACCCTGCCGGGGCAGCACCAGAGCCAGCAGGAGGACAAGGGGGATCCGAAGGTGGGAGAACACGCTGTGGAGGATTGGGGGAAGAGGACGCTGGAGGAGCAAGAGGACCAACCGTGGTACCAGCAGCGGGATCGTCTGGTGGAAGAGGAATGGAGGCGCCATCAGGGGAAACAGAGGACGAAGTCCCCGGGTTCCCAAGTGAAGCGACGGAGGTAACGGCTGGTACTGCAGTGGATCCGGTGGCAGGCGGAACTGAACCCGGGGGAGGGTCACGAGCCGCAGTTTGACGATGAGGCCCAGCTGCTGCCGCGCGAGCAATGCGAGTAGGGCAATGCTTGTTCTCATGGCCGCGACTATTGCAAGTAAAACATGTACGTATTTGACCTTTGTAAGTAACGACGCCGGCTTGGCCCTTAACAACAATTTTAGAAGGGATAGGAGTGGTAATACGCATAACTACTAAAGTAACACCAGTATAAAATTCATCAAACTCACGATCAATAGAGACCACAGTACCAAAAGCACCCAAAGCCACACGAACAGCATCCAAGCTCAGCTCCAAAGGAAGACGATGAACCCGAACAGTCCATTCAAACTTGGCCATAGTAAGCTCCACGAGAAAGCCATGAAAGGATAAACCA
Source organism: Corallium rubrum (assembly GCA_964035015.1). Classification (NCBI taxonomy): domain Eukaryota; kingdom Metazoa; phylum Cnidaria; class Anthozoa; order Scleralcyonacea; family Coralliidae; genus Corallium; species Corallium rubrum. Next base: position 17,561,429 of record OZ035997.1, read on the forward strand.
TGAGCCAAAACAATTGCAGCGGACTCCGCACTGGTGCACGACAGGTGAACACGGTAGCCAGGCAATAGCTGAATACCATAAACATGGAGAGAAAGGTCGGTAAACTGACCTTTAAACACGTCACCGACGTCACGAAAAGAATAGGTAGGCTGTTCCTGAACAGCTAACGGAGATAAGCGACCATACATGGTCCTCGGCGCAGAAATTTCGTCCATATCCAAAAATCAAAAATCCAGAGTCCAGTCCAAATTCCAAGTACCACGAAAAGATCAGTCCAAGAGTGGAGCCGGCTGGCAACCACACGAATCCGCCAAGGAATACGGCCAAGGGTCCTCACACAAACACACACAGAACTTGACCACAGCACACGACCAAGGAGATTCTGGTCCACCAAAAGACACCAAGAACTGACCAAACCAAAAGACGGCGTTGAAAACTCAGAGGTGTAAAAGTGTTACCACAGTAAAACTGCGGAGCATGGATCCACCTTAGTCACCTTTGAAGCTCGTAGACTCTCGAAGACTCTCGAAAACTCGGGAACAGACCTATCGAACAAGCCGATAGGCCGAGAAGCGATAACGACCAATAAAAAAGTTATGTTTTGCCCGGGAAGAAGCTGGAGCAACGATGTGGTTCGGCCCAGGTCAGCCCACGCGCTCGAAGCGTCTGAAAGAAAAAAAAAGAAAAAGGTGTCTACGACACGGGGTATTCCCAGGCGGTCACCCATCCAAGTACTAACCCCACCCGACCGGGCTTAACTTCGGTGATCAGACGAGAACCGGTGCTTTCCCGGTGGTATGGTCGTAGACAAACGAGGGGGTGAAAATATCGCTTTTATAGTGGTCATTCGGCGTTGTGGCACAAGAGGTCGACGAGGAACATATGAACGGTGAAATCGAATGTTCCACGAAGCCAGTGTGCTCGCGTTGGATGAGTTTGGTTTTGATTGGTTTGTTGTAAGGGGACGAGCGCGAACGCAGGTCCCCACTACCAGAAATTATACGCTCGAGTTACCCACATTTGGGGTAATCGCAGGAGTCAACCCAGTCGAAGTGCAATGAGAGGGCCTCATCCTGAGAGGACTTCCTTGTTGATCAAAGTACCTCTCGCGTCAGGTAAGTATGCATGTGTTTGTCGCAGAAAGCCTATGACCGGGTACTACGAGTCAGCGGCATGTGGTTAATAGGGTAATTTGTCGGCAACTGAATTTCGACAGCCAGCATGCCGATTAAACAATAATGAGGACAGAAACGTGCTGACCTACCCCTCTCGGTCTTTAACGACGGTGTTGTCGTGCGGCGTCGAACTCGATGTGTGCGGGGCACTGGATCGATGGGTTCTGTTGATATCTGTAAAATATAAAGAATTGATGTGCAGAATTAGTGGAAGGAAGCCGTGTATGTACTGTGTTGTTGATGAGTTTTTGCTTTATTTTCGATGGTGATGTTCTTCCCCGAAGGGAAGAGGGCCATACTCGGAGGTAGTGCGATACCGAGACAACCCGTGGCCAGGGCGAAGCAAGCTTCAATCCCATGGCCGAAGCCCAAAAATCAGTTTAATATATGAGCCAGGCGTTGCCTGGCATATCAGATATTAAGCTGATAAGAACAGATACTTTTTCTTTCTTTAAAATTTATTCCTTTTATCTTTCTAATTACAGGTTACCGATTAACAAAATTTGAATCTAATTACATCGTTAGCTAAGTGACATAGTATGTTGCCATGTGTCCAGATTCGTTCTACATTCTGAGGCCTAGTTAACTTGTCAACTAAGATCCTATTTTCCAGTTCATCCTTAACTATCTCACGTGGGTCGCGTAAAACCAGGGTTGCCAGATTGCTGAATAAATAAGCCAAACATTGTTATAAGAGGCCCTTTGATTTCTTTGTTTCCAACAAAGAAAACAAAAGGTTATTATAATAATATTTGGCTTATTTATTCAGCAATCTACCAACCCTGCGTAAAACTACATGTGCGTCGAAAACTTTCTAGTTCCTAGTCTTCCAGAGAACTGAGATGACTAAGTTCAAAAAGTATCTCAACAGTCCATGGTTTGGTGAAGCCTTAGGAAGTCCATCTGAAAACAAAACCATTCTCAGTGAAGGCTGGATTGCTGATGTCGCGATTCTGTTTATTACTGAGCCCACCGCCAGCCATAGGTCAATGGCTCGTTGGCATTCGAAAAGTGCATTGTTAATGTCCTCTCGTTTTGGGCAGAATGGACACCGTTTTGGGATGTTGAGACCCCTGCTTGCCAGTAGTGTCTTAGTGGGGAGTACATGGTAACTCAATTTCCACATGGTTTCTTTCTCCTTGTTCAGCGATAAACTCCCCCAGATCTCGGACCATACCTCCCTGAAGTCCCCTCTCCAGTGAAGTTCTTGTTTCCACTGATTCACTGCTCTCGGTTGGGGTCCTGGTGACTCAAGCATCGCGGTAAAGGTTCGTTGCGTCTGCTTTGCCATGTCCATAGAGTGGAACACGTCGCGGTGACTATTTATCGTTTCTTTAATCACCTTGTAGTGTTCAGGTAGCCTAGTCGGGTCCGCGTGGGGCTTAAGAAGAGATCTCGGCCACTTCCAGTCCTCACGTACTGTGCTTAGGGTGACGCCCAGCCAATAGCGTGCGTAGTGTACCCAGGTGCTTGAGTATTCTGCTTTGGTCATATGTTTAATCCATTTAATCTGTGCGGCCTTAGTCCTAGCCCATATATCGGGTATTCCTAGTCCTCCTTTACGGCTCTGTCTACATGTTTCTCTAGAAACTAGTTCATTTTTCCCTCGCCAGAGGAACTTGAATATAGCCCTGTCTAGTCGTTTGCACACTGCTCCTGGTACAGTAAAAACTGTCGCTAGGTACATGATGTGCGCCAGAACGAAGGTCTTAATGAGCATTGTCCGGCCCACTACTGTTAACGATCGTTTCACCCACCTTTCCAAGGTCTTTTCCGTCTTGGTAACTCTCTTATCCCAGTCTTGTTCGTCCCGATGACCGATCTTCGATCCCAGGACCTCGATGTGGTTGGTTTTCCAGTTGATCGCTACTGGACCGTGGTCGTGACCGGCTTGAAGACCGATGTAAATTCCTTCTGTCTTGTTTGTATTAAGTTTGCTGTTCGACGCCTGTTCAAATTTGCTGATGATGTCAAAACTCTTCACCACCGAAACATCGTCGCGAAGCGTGAGCGTACTGTCGTCTGCGTACTGTGATATCTTACTCTGTTTCTGCGTTCCTGGTATCTTGATTCCCTTGATCTTGTCGTCCATGCGAATGGCGCATCCGATCGCTTCACCCACAATCGTGTATAACAAAGGGGATAGGGGACATCCCTGTCTCACTCCTCGTCGTAGGAGCACTGGATCTGAAATCCAGCCATTGTTCGTCAGTAAGCTCCGTTGTACAACACTTCGATCCAGTGTTGGAAGGAAAGGCCGAAATTCCTCATTTTCATTACTGCGTGTAAGAAGGATCGGTTAACTCAGTCGAATGCCTTTTCCTGATCGATATTAATCAAGATCAGGTCGTTGTTGTTCGTTTTGGCGTCGTGTATCATGTCCCTAAGTCGTAGTAGGTTCTCGTAGATTGATCGTTCGTTGATCCCGCACGTTTGGTCCTCATGGATTACCTTAGGCAAGACGGTTTTCAGTCGTGCTGCCATAATTTTCGCTAGGATCTTGTAATCTGCATTAAGAAGTGAAATCGGTCGCCAGTTTTTAAGGAGAGTGCGTTCACCTTTTTTGAACAAGAGTTTCAGAAGAGCTTGTCGTTGTGAGTCTGTCATCGTATTTCGTTCGTAGTTGTTTTTGAAAACTAACAACAGGTCTTCTTGAATTTCCGTCAGGAATACTTTGTAGAACTCCACAGGTATGCCATCTGGGCCAGGTGTTTTATTGTCTTTTGTATCTTTAATGGCCTGCTCTATCTCTTTATTTGTGATCGGTCCTTCACAGGATTCCCGATCCAGGTTCGATAGTTTTCTCTCTATTTGGTTGCAGAACCAACGTTGCAGTTGGTAGTCTACCGGTTCGTCTGTGTAGAGTTCTTGGTAGTATAGTCGCGTCATTTCTAGTATGTCAATGTCCGATTTTGTTGTTCCATTTCCTGTCGCTAGTTCAGTAATACAATGTTTAGATTGTTTAGCTTGCTCCAGATTGAAGAAATACTTTGTCGGTTTCTCTCCCTGCTCGACCCACTTGGCTCGGCTGCGTACTTGAATGCCTTTTATTTTTGAATCCGCAAGCTCCTTCAGCTTTTCTTCGAGTCCCCGAATTGCTTCTTTGTTAGGCGTTATTTGTTGTTTCAGCGAGGTTAGTTTCCGTATTAAGTCGCGTTCAGTTTTATCTCGGTTCCTCACTTTCCGAATACAATGTTTGATAGTGATTTCCTTGATTTTCAGCTTCCCTTTGTCCCACCAGTCGGCCGTATCGGCGAATTCTTTCTGTCTCAGCTTCCATAGTGCAAGGAAGGATTTCATTTCACGTTGGTAGAATCTGTCTTTCAAGATGGTCACGTTCATCTGCCAATGGCCTTTGCCCCGTTTTCTGTTAGTTGTCATGTTAGCTTGTAGTTCCACTGCACTGTGGTCGGAGTGAGGACATGCTCTAACATGGGCATGCGTGTCGTTCACCAGCTCATCCGATATGTACCAACGGTCCAGTCGGGACCGTAGCGTAAAATCTTTGTTGTGCCAAGTGAAAACTCTCGTCGTCTGGTTAATGTGTCGCCAAATGTCCGTTAGTCTTAGTGGTTCTGTTAGTTTGCATAGCTCATCGACTCCGAGGGTTCCACTACCTGGGTTTCCCCCTAACTTATCAAGGGCTGGATCCTCGACACAGTTGAAGTCCCCCCCCCAGGAAAAGGTTGTCGTGTCCTGTCAGGTAAGTCCAAATGTCATCGTAAAAGCGTTTCCGTTGCGTCGGTATTGTTGGTGCGTAGATGGTCATCACTGTGAATTCTACGCCTCTTGTCCTAATTCTCAGTGATAGTATCCTTCCGTCTGTATTACGTCGCAGGTCTTTAATGTCAAAGTTTAGTTTTGCGTTGAAAAAAATCGCCACCCCCCGGCTCCTGTTACTACCATGGCTCCAAAAAGCCTCACCACCCCATTCAGTAGTCCATGCGTTTGTTTGTAAATTGTCTGTGTTGTGTGTTTCTTGAAGGCAGTAAATGTCAGCGTCTATAGTGCGTAAGTAGTTAAATATCAATTGTCTTTTCTTGTGTTCGGCTATTCCATTAACGTTTAATGTGACAATTTTGATTTTAGCCATTGATGTAAGGGTTCCGGTTCTTGGCCTCGGACATTACTACCGTTCTCTTTTTCGGTGGTTGTGGGGCCTCCGAGTCGGAGGTTCTTGTGCGTTTGCTGTTCTCCTTGTCAATATCCATTGTCTTGGGGTCATATCCCGCGGGGAAAATATCCTGTGTTGTCTTCTCGTTTTCGGTCGTTTCTGATTGGTTTCCCTCCATTCTTTCGATGGTAGTGGTTTCACCAATACCGTTTGAACTATGTTCTTTGGTTGTATTCGAATCAGAGTCTTTAGCGCCTTGCGTAGTCATCGCAATAAACTCGGTATTTTCTGTCTGGTTTATTAACTGCGGGGTTTCCTCTGTGCCTGGGTTGGTTGGTGCGCTGTGGTTGTTAAAATCGCGATTATTTCCCAAAACCCTTCGATTCCCGTTACCAGAACCCCACGTACAGTTAAGAGGAAGTGTCGATCGAAAACCGTGTTGATCTTCCTCGTTTCGTTCAGTGATCTGTTCGTCAGAATTTTCACCCAAAGATGGGAAGTTATCTTGGTATGTTGTGCAATCAAATTCTCTATGGCCTTGTTTGCCACAGTGATAGCATCGTTGTTTTGGGCATTCTGCTTTGCCGTGGTCGGGAGATCCACATTCTTTACACACCTTACCGGCTTGGCAGTCTTTGGCTAGATGGTCTGGGCTTTGGCATTTTCTACAAGTTTGAGTTTGTCCCTCGTAACTTACTCGAACCTGGTTCTTCCCGACGTAGACAAAAGATGGAATGGCGTGAATAATATTTACCTCGGCCACTTTGACTCCGGTCTTGAGATCACAAACTCTGTCCGTTTGATCTCTAACATATTTAACGTGTTCGTAGAAAGATAAGACAGTGTTTACCAGACGTGGATCAGAATCCAGCGGATAACCAAATAGTCGTATAAATCACTCGTGGTTTCGGTGGGTTCGGGTGGCATAATTTCACTTGTTTCCCTTCATATTGAATCTGTTTACCCGCGTGGCTGTTTCTGTTTACATTGGATGAGAATACTATAAACCACTTGGTTTTGTTTGCTCTCTCGATTCCTTCGAGTTCTTCTTTATTAATTCCAATTTCTAGGAGCGCTTTCAGTAAATCCAAACGTGTATTGACATGACCATCTTCGGTGGCCGGGTCTGGTTCGAGATTTACGTACAGAGAGCGACTTCTGGACATCTTCGCATTGTTTTCTTCGCTACTTCTTAAAACTTCAGTATTCTTCTGTCTTTTCCTTCTTTCCTATTAGCCGAAGCTACTAGGATTAAGCTGAAAATAACTTCAAAAGGAGCAAATTAGCGGAGCTCGAAAAGACACGTCTGTTCTGGATAAGAACAGATACTTTTTTTTTCTCTTTAAATAATTTATTTCTCTGTAACTTTACATTAAATCAATCCCACCGGACATAATAACTTATCCGTTTCTAATTTATATCTTAAGAACTAATTTTAAGTTGTCATATGAACAAAGAACATTTTTATAGTTCCATATATTCCGAATGTTACTAGGTCTTCGTTGTTCATCTATCTTTATCCTTTGCCGTCTTTCATACACGATGGTGTCGTACAGGTCACCTTCCTCAAAGGATTGGTTGAAAGTTCGTCTGTTTCTATTCTTCCAGAGCGTGAAAACCGTGAGGTTTAAGATATAACGAAGCAATAGTTGTGCTGATTCATCTGTCGGAAATCCGTCGGAAAAAACTAAGGAGTCAAAGGAAACTACCAATTGTGATCCAGCTATCGCCCACAACGTGTTCCTCAAACGCACCCACAATTGTTTGGCGCGATCACAGTTTAGAAGCGCATGTAGCATATCCTCCGCTTGTGTACAAAACGAGCACGTCTTCGAAATTCTCAGTCCCCATTTCCTCAGATACATCTTGGTCGGCAGTACTCTATGAAAAAACTTCCAGATTGTCTCAGCTTCTTGACTTGTCGACAGTAGGTTCCAAATGCTTCCCCACACTTCGGGGGGCCAAAGCCTTTACTGCCTTCACTGTAGGTTCTTTATGCTGAATTAAGTTGTAGATGTTCTTAGACGTCATTTTTTGTTTCTCCATTGTCTCATATGCGTCCCGGTCTTGTTGAATGGTCGTCTTGACAGTCTTGTACCATATCGGTGTGGTCGTGGGGTCAGCGTGTGGTTTTAAGCTTGTCCTAAGCCAAATCCACTCCCTTCGAATTGTACTTAATTCCATTCCAAGCCAGTATCTAGCGTAGTGTAGCCATATTGTTTGTTTCTCCTCATCCGTAATTTGTCGGATCCACTTTGTTTTGAGTGCTTTGTTAATAGCATGGAAGTTGGGGATATCCAAGCCTCCTCTCTCTTTCGGTAGACTACATGTAGTTCTTGATACTAGTTCATTTTTCTTATCCCATAAAAAGGAGTATGTTAGTTTGTTTATCGCTGTGACAATCCTGTCCGGAATGTCGAAAACTGTCGTCAAATACGTTATGGTCGCTAGGGCATATGTCTTGATTAAAGTAGTTTTGCCGATCATTGTCAATGCTCTTGAAGTCCATCGATCTATTCTGTTCTCCAGTTTAATTAATTGGTTATCCCAATCTTGCTCCATTACATTCCCCATTTTAGTTCCCAAGGTCTCGATAGCGTCTGTCACCCAGTGAATTGGTACCGGTCCGTGAATTCTGCCGGCTTGTTGCCCTACATAAATGCCTTTGGTTTTATCCATGTTCAGTTTGCTAGTCGATGCCGCTTCAAATTTGTTGATAATGTCAAAGGATCATGTGACCGACATATCGTCCTTTAGTGTCAGTGTACTATCATCTGCATATTGTGCAATCTTGCTCCGTTTAATGCATCCTGGAATATGAATTCCGTGTATTCTGTCGTCATTGCGTATTGCATTTCCCAATACTTCTGCCACCACAGTATATAGTAGGGGAGACAATGGGCATCCTTGACGTACTCCTTGTCTAAGATGAACTGGATCTGAAAACCATCCATTGTTAATAATCTGGCTGTTCGCTCCTTCGTACAATATTGCAATCCAGTGACAAAAGGATTTGCCGAAATTCATTCGAGTCAGAATTTTATAGAGAAAGGTCCTGTTGATCCTGTCGAAGGTTTTTTCCTGATCAATATTTATCAAAATTAGGTTTGTATTATTCTTAGTTGTAGAGTAGATCATGTCGCGAAGTCTGAAAAGATTGTCGTAAATACTCCTATCTTGTATTCCGCAAGTCTGGTCTTCGTCTATCACAGACGGAAGTGCTCGTTTAAGTCTCTTGGCCATAATTTTGGCCAAAATTTTGTAGTCTGTATTTAAAAGTGATATGGGTCTCCAGTTCTTTAGTAGTTGTTTGTTATCTTTTTTGAAGATCAGGCGCAATAAGGCCCTTTTCTGAGATTGGGACATTTCTCCTTGGTCATAGTTTTGGTTGTAGATATCTGTTAAAACGCCATTTAGCTCTCGTTGAAAAACTTTGTAGAACTCAGCAGGTATCCCGTCGGGTCCTGGTGCTTTGTTAGATGTAAGGTCCTTTATTGCTTGCTCTGTTTCCTGTAAGGTCACTGGGCCGTCACACTCAACCCGCTCGTTGTCTGTCAGAATCGCTTGTATCTGGTCAAGAAACCAGGCTTGTTGCGCGTTGTCTGTCTGTTCGTCTGTGTATAGTTCTTGGTAATATCTTCTCGTTTCTTCTAAGATTTCGGCATCGTCTGTCACTGTTTTGTTTTGTGGAGTGATTAATTCCGTAATAGTGTTCCGGGGTTGTTTCTTTGTTTCAAGTGAAAAGAAAAACTTCGTGGGTTTTTCTCCATCTTCAAGCCATCTTGTATTTGTGCCCCACGTAGTTGTTCGTCATCAGTCTCTCGTATTTGTGCTTCGATTTCAAGTATTTTCGCGATGTTTGGATTTAATTGTTGTTTCAAGGTCGTTAGTTTCTTAAGTAGCTCTTGTTTTAGCTTAAAACGTCTTCGTGATTTGGCCACACTATGCTTGATCGTTATTTCTTTCGTTCTTGTTTTGAAAATGTCCCACCACTCTGCCAAAGTTGGGTATTCTTGTTTCGTGGTTTTCCAGTAGGTTATGAATGCTCGCATTTCTCGTTGGTAATATTTATCACGCAAAATATTAACGTTCATCTTCCAAATACCCGGTCCTGCCCGGCGTTGCTTTTTAATTATAAAGTCAAGATCTACTGCGCAGTGGTCTGTATACGGGCATGCTCTAATGTGTGTCTTGGCTCCAGACATCGTGGAAATCGGTATATACCATCTGTCCAGTCTTGTTCGTATCGTAAAGTTCTTGTTATTCCATGTGAAAACTCGATCATCTTTGTGCAGTTGTCGCCATACGTCTGTCAGGTTTAATGTTTGTGTAAATCCGAGTAGTTCGTTGATTCCTTCCTTCCCACTGAGTGGGTTGCCACCTAATTTGTCCTTGGATGGGTCTTCAATACAATTGAAATCCCCTCCTATAATAACGTTTTTGTTTCCGGTATTAAAGTTCCATAAGTTATTAAAAAATTCTTTACGTTGTTTGTCTCCCGTAGGTGCGTAAACCGTCATTAAGTTTAGTTCTGACTCATTTATAAAGATTTTCATTGCTGTTATACGTCCTTCTGTATCCATGACCACTTTTTCCAGCTCGGCTTCAAGGTTTTCTTTCAAAAATATTGCCGTCCCGCAGCTTCTATTAGTGCCCAAGCTCCAAAAGCCCTTGCCACTCCACTCAGTTGTCCAATTTGTTGCGTTGCTTGACGTAGCGCAATGAGTTTCTTGTAAAAAAAATATATCAGCGTCAAATTGTTTTAAGTAATGAAATATTCTTGATCGTTTCGGTTGTTCTGCGATACCGTTCACGTTTAGGGTTAAGAGTTTTAATTTGAATGTTTGACCATATAAGGGTTTCTGACCTTGGCATGCGAGACCCTCGCTTTCTGTTTTTTGGCTGGTGGTTGTCGTTTAGGGCTCCACGGTACAGACTTGTCACGTCTCACCAGTGTTTTCCGTTTTGTTCCACCCTTCCCGGATGGTTTTGTGGTATTTACGTCGGTAGACAAATGATCTGATTCGGGGTTTCCCCCATCCGTCTCGCCGTCTTCGCTTTCGATATTATTCCCGTTGTTATTCTCCGCTGTGTTTACTTGATCAGTATTCTTCTCGGTTTCACTCGTTTCTGCTTTCTCTAACCCAGTTTCCATTTCCGTCTCGTGGGTTTTCTCTTTCTCTTCCTCTGTGTTGTTGACTGAGGTCTCTTCTATATTTATAGCAGTGTCGTCAGATGTCTGGGGTGTTAATGTAATTGGATCCGTGACAACAGCGTTGTCAACGACTGTCTGGTTTTGAAATTCTGTCTGGCTCTCTGAGGAGATATTTTCAGCCCCAATTTCAGTTTCGGTTGAAGTTGTTGATATCGTATTTGTTTGTCCCTCGCTTGAGCTTTCTCCGAATGGGGGAGTAAGGTTACTAGCTCCACCGGAGTTACCTTCATTTGTGTCGGTTAAAGCAGGAAATTCCTCTAGAAATTTCGGGCAGTTCGTCGCCAAATGACCTTGTTCTTGGCAATAATAACACCTTCGACTTGGGCAGTTCGGTTTGGCATGATCGGGCGATCCGCATTCTTTGCAGACTACCCCGGCTTCACAATCTATCGCCAGATGACCTGGCTTCTTGCATTTCCTGCATGTTTTAGTTTGACCATAGTAATCAATTCGTACTTGATATCTCCCGGCATAAATATATGACGGGATTTCACGTGTTAATTCCATGAGAATTTCTTTTACCCCGGTTTTGACATCGCATGTTCTGTCAAACAAATCTCTCATTCCGGAAGATTTCCCATAGTAAACCAGCGCTTTGTCCAGCGCTTCTGTGTCGGCGTCTAAAGGATAGCCATATATTCCAACTTTTGTGAGTTTACGCGTTGGTCTGGCCGGGTTGGGATGTTGCAATGTAAACACTTGGTCGTTGCCTTTTATCATTTTTCCAATGGCTTGATTTCGTTGAACTTGTGACTGGAAGACGACGAACCACTTCGTTCTAAGAGCAGTTTCGATTCCTTCGACTTGTTCTTTTGTAATTCCTGACTCTAACAGTCCGTTTAAGATCTCCAAACGAAGATTGACCTGGCCATCTTTGGTGGTCGCGTCAAAATTCCCTTCGTTGGACAGCACACACGAGCGTGCTCTACTCATCCTGTTTTTTCTACAGAATCTTCCTAAAGACTTTGATAACCCATAGCCAAAAGGCTAAAGTCGTTGTTAAACTTGTAGTACCTAAAAAGATGAATATTCGAGAGCGCCAAAAACGTCTTCACCGGAAGTGATAAGAACAGATATTACACTTGATCTTGTATTGAAGGGACAAGATCTGATGCCCCGCACCCCCATAAGGGAGCCACGTTAGTGGGATCGACTCTTCGGCCGAGCCTTTACCCACTCGCCAGCCACCCGTCGAGCCTCTGGAACGCCATAGGGATGTGCAGTGACGTCATACGGGAGCAGTGCGTTCCCTCGACAGAACCGTCTGTTAGGACTGCCTACGCTTAATGCAATCTCGGGCTCCCTAAAGCCGAACCTATTGCCGTCACTAGTAGTCCGAAGACTACATTATAGATCATAGGCGAGGCTACAATCATAGAATAATTAATTGGGACATTTTCCGCGCGAGCGCGATTTCTGACGGCATCGTAAACTCTTTGAAAAAAAAAAATCCGTCGCCTGCTCCAAACCACCATCACAGGTCTTCCTCTACCCTCACAAGTCTACCCTCCCCCCTTCCCCCCACCATGCAATGTTGGTCCCTGGGGGTAGGCCTTACCCGCACCTCATACCATGTTTCTGAACCAACATTGTATGGTGGGGGAGGGGGGGGGGAGGAGGAGGATAACTTAACTGTGCAAAATGCATCTTTGCTTAGAAGTGACATTGTTGCAAGTTGTCCCAATGTAATTATTCCATGATTGTAGTCTTGCCACCACTAGTAGCCGAGGAGCATGCGAGCTACATCATAGATCGTAGGCGAACTGGTATTCCATCACCGGAATCCGTTCATGGACTTAGCCAATAGGCCGAGAAGCGATAACGACCAATAAAAAAGTTATGTTTTGCCCGGGAAGAAGCTGAAGGAACGATGTGGTTCGGCCCAGGTCAGCCCACGCGCTCGAAGCGTCTGAAAGAAAAAAAAAAGGAAAAAGGTGTCTACAACACAGGGTATTCCCAGGCGGTCACCCATCCAAGTACTAACCCCGCCCGACTGGGCTTAACTTCGGTGATCAGACGAGAGCCAGTGCTTTCCCGGTGGTATGGTCGTAGACATTCGAGGAGGTGAAAATATCGCTTTTATAGCGGTTGTTTGGCGATGTGGCACGAGAGGTCGACGAGGAACATAAGAACGGTGAAATCGAATGTTCCACGAAGCCAGTGTGCTCGCGTTGGATGAGTTTGCTTTTGATTGGTTTGTTGTAAGGGGACGAGCGTGAACGCAGGTCCCCACTACCAGAAATTATACGCTCGAGTTACCCACATTTGGGGTAATCGCAGGAGTCAACCCAGTCGAAGTGCAATGAGAGGGCCTCATCCTGAGAGGACTTCCTTGTTGATCAAAGTACCTCTCGCGTCAGGTAAGTATGCATGTGTTTGTTGCAGAAAGCCTATGACCGGGTACTACGAGTCAGCGGCATGTGGTTAATAGGGTGATTTGTCGGCAACTTAATTTCGGCAGCCAGAATGCCAAGTAAGCAAAAATGACGAAAGAAATGTGCTTACCTCTCCCGGTCTTTAACAACGGCGTTGTCGTGCGGCGTCGAACTCGATGTGTGCGGGTGGACTGAAGCCGGTTTTTATTGATATCTGTAAAAATATAAACAATTGATGTGCAGAATTAGTGTAAGGAAGCCGTGTGTATATACTTGCGTTGTTGTTGATGATGATTATTTTTTGCTTTATTTTCGATGGTGATGTTCTTTCCCGAAGGGAAGAGGGCCGTACTCGGAGGTAGTGCAATACCGAGACAACCCATGGCCAGGGCGAAGCAAGCTTCAATCCCATGGCCGAAGCCCAAAAATCAGTTTAATATATGAGCCAGGCGTTGCCTGGCATATCAGATATTAAGCTGATAAGAACAGAATTGATTTTTATTACAAATTAAAGAAACATACAAGTGATGGGACTAGCTTAGTAACGTACATAATTACGAATAGTGCCTTAAAAGGTCAAGCAAATAAAGAGAAAAGGATAAAATATACAAATATATCCTTTTGTATGAATAGATAGGAAGAGTTAGAATAAGGAAAATAAAATCTAAGGTGTGTGGAGCCATGTGAGGACTTAGTGAGTGTGGGGTACTCTTATTTCGAGTCTAATCGTGAAGGGAAGATCAATAAAAGACAACCAGACAAACGGACGAATCATTTACAACTAACTAAATACGAAAGGTTCATTCCAACTAGATTTTTCAAAGTTCGAATGACGATATTCAAGTTCGAAGAAAGATAAAAACGTTTAAAAAGTTAATTAATTATTATAAGTTAATAAACTAATAATAATGTCACTGACATCACAGCTATGTGTCAGGAGAGAAGGTAGCAGAAGCAACGGAGTCGGCATCGTAGGCAGGACCGGTTTTACCAGGACGATCTTCAATTGTAACGGGGAGACATCAGAACTGGAAACGGATGAACAAGGACCACCAACGGAAGAGATGTATGGAGTTTCATCAAGAGGAGTGGCACCACCCAAAACATGGTCGTCAGGGGCAACATTTCCAGAATCAACAACACCAGAGGAGGCAGAAGTATGCGGAACATCAGTTGGAGCAGCATCACCATCATCAGCCAAACCAAGGTGATCGCGGTAGATATCAGTAGATCCTTGAATCACATCAGAACAGCATAATTTCCGGAATAATGAGCGATAGGATTTAGCCATTCCGATGTGACGCAAGATGTTTTCGTTGGAAGGGTACCACGTTCCGAGCGCGCCAATGACGAAACCAAAAACTTCACACTTCTTGCCTTGGTCGACGAAGAACTGTTTCAAACCCGCGTATTTGGTTATTTTACGTTCTTCCGCCATACGAAGAGCGTCGACGTCATTGTCAAAGGGACAACAAACATCAATAATGATAACATTGTTGTTATCCACAATGACAATATCAGGGCGAAGAAGGGAGTTGGATCCAACGACCGTCTGATCAATGGAGACAGTGCCAAACCTAACTGCATTAGAAATGCGGGCCACGATCTTGTTGTGGCGACGAGTGATGTTGACCATGTTCATGTTCGGTTTGCAATGGCACAGAACGTGAGGAAGGGTCTCTGTAGATGAGCATTGACGGCATTTTGGACTTGCATTGGACCAGCGGCTCTTGACACTATTCAGCGGAATACAGTTAAGGCGGGCACAGTGAATAAAACGCCAGTCCTTGAAGCGTAGGTTAAGGCCATTGTATTGCCACGTTGAGCCGTTAGCGAAGGTGTCAAGAGTAAGTGCGCGGGCTACTTTACCGTGATCGGGAAGAGATAGCAGAGTGGAGGCATACTGATCCTGAACATAAAAATGGAGAAATCTGCTAGCGTTCTTAACAGCCACAGGGTCAGATTCTGGTGAGGATAGAGTAGGAAGTGCGTTGTCGTTGAACTGGATCTGAACACCGAGCTTGTGCATTGATTGACGGGTTCTAGTCCAGATGGAACGGACGCGATAGTGGATTTTCTTGAGCCGATCATCAGGCAGGTAGGACAGGTAATTGGACTTGAGAGCTTGTGTAGGAGTGGATTGAGAAGCATGTGTCACGGTTTGAGCTAGTTCAGCATTGGCGATGTGGACCACCGCAGGATCAGAAGACGAAAGGATTTTCACAGCATGGATGATAGCTTGGGCATCAGCTTCTTTAACAGGGTCAAGAAGTCCCAAACCACCAACACGTTTGTGAGAGAAGATATACGATACAGAAGCACGAGTTGGAAGAGAGCAAATCCTTCGGATGGTGGCAACAAGCAGCGTGCGATATTCACGGAGATGGACCAAATTTGGAAAACGAGCACGGAGGGCGAAGGTAAGGGAGGGTTGGAGGAAAGTTCGAATCATGTCAAGTTTCTGCCAAGGCGCAAGTTGGGACAGCTCAATCTTACCCAAATCACGAGAAATGGTCTGGACTAGATCAGCGATGTTATCAGGATCGTGGATGAGACCAATCGGAACACCAAGATATTTATAGGGGTTTTCACGATCTAGAGGAGGGATGACTTTGTCTTGAACCACGAAATCATTCATTTCAAAGTTCTCTGGATACAGATCCTTTCTTTTGGAGCATGTCAGACTAATCGACGCACATTTATCAGGGCGGAAAGACAGACCAAGGATCGAAGCGGTAGAAGAGGCAGCATCCAGGAGTTTCTGAAGGCGATCTTCTTGCCTGGAGATGATAATGAGGTCATCTGCATAGGCAAGTACAGAAAAAGGAGTGCCATGATGTTTGGCAGAACCAGAAGTGGACGTTGTGGACTTGATGGTACGGAGGATGATATCGATGGTCAGGTTGAAGATGATAGGACTAAGAGGACACCCTTGCTTGACGCCAGAAAGGACAGGAATGTCAGCAGTGAGAGTGGAAGGTGTACGAATTTGGGTAGAGGCACCATTGTAGGAGTTGGTGATCATGTCAATGAGAGGTTGACGGACACCCATGTGGGACAAGGTGGTGGTGATAGTGGAATGAGGTATGCTCCCAAAAGCATTTCTTAGATCAAGCCAAGCAACAAACACATTCTTCTGGTTTCTACGAGCATCTCCGATGATGGACTGAAGAAATGAATGTTCGTAGCAACCCTCAGATGGACGGGCACTTTCCTGCTCGTTGGAAAGAAGGTCGTGGTTGATGGCCCAGGAAGTCAGGCATTTCGCAATGATTCCCAAGACCAACTTGTACAAACAAGAGATCAAGGCAATGGGTCTGAAGTTGGACGGATCATCTGTGGGGCCTTTCTTGTAGATCAGGACCGTAGTGGCTGATTTCCAAGCTGGAGGCACGTCTAGCTTCCTGAAGCAGTGTTGAAAAAGAAGAGCCAGGATGGAGCAAGAAGGATCAATACACTTTAAGTGGCGATATTCAACACGGTCAGGACCAGGGGATGTGTTTGCTGCAGAACGAAGTTTACGGCGTAGTTCCTCGGCAGAAGGGGCAGAGAAGAGGAAATCATCACTAGGAGCAGGTGTTATGAGCTCGGACAGTTTGGCTTTAAGGGCTGCGGTGTCACATTGACGGAGAGAAAAGGTGTCTCGGAAAAAGGACTCGGCGGAGTCGGTCGTACCAGAGTAGGATGGACTATCAGGAGACAAGATCTTGCGGGCAGCCCTTTTCTTAGAGTGACGGTAAAGTGTCTGTATGCGTTGAGCGGCAACTCTGTTGAACAGCAAAGGGCGATGGCGGAAGGCAGGACGACGGCCAGAAGGACGATTGAGGCGAGGAAGAGGTTGAGGACGACGGATGGACGAAGAAGACACGTCGGAGATTTTAACAGCGAGGGAGCATGATTCGGTTGCAAACTCGTCGCAAGAAGAGCAAAAGTCAGACCATGAAAGGTCACCAGAAAAAATGGAGGTCCACTTAGAACGGAAGGCGTTGCATTCCTGTTGGATTTCTGGTGGCACAGATTGAGGTTGTGAGGCGGAAGGGTCTTCAGTTTTATCCACGAAGGAGGAGGGCTCAACAGAAGGAGAGACAGGTGAAGCAGGTTGGGCAGGCGATGCAGGCCAATCAGGAGGATCAGGCGAGACAGGCGGGGCTGGCGGAGATGGCGAAACAGGAGGAGCAGGTACCACGGACGAGGGAGTCGACAGGGATGAAAAAGACAAGGAGTCAGACGATGGGCTGAGAGGTGAGTGAATGTTGGGCATGGAAGAGCAACAGGAGGAGAAAAAATCAGCAGCTACAGCTCTTGAAGGACGTCTCGGGTAAGGATTGGTGGCCAAAGGTTCAAAACGAGGTGAGACATCATGGGTAGATGGGTGCGAAAAGGAAGGAGATCCAATGGAACGAGGGTCTTGAGGCGGAGTGGAAGGTGGAATAAGACGACAGTCATTGATGAAACGGGACAGGGACGAAGGAACAAGGGAAGAGGACTGGGGAATGATTATATGTGAGATAATAACACGATCTGGAGAGATGTTGACAATCGGGGGTGAAGGAGGGTTGGATTCCATCGGAGCTGGATGAGATGAACTTGAAAGGCCAGTCTTGAATTCAGAACCAGTGGGGGAAGCTGTTGTGTAGATTGAAGGAATTTGAGTAAGAGGTGATAACGGAGGAGGAACAACAAAGGCATTGTCATTATCAGTACAGTTCGAACCAAGGTCAGGTGAAATGAAACAGGAACTGGAGTCGGCCATAGACTTAGGAGGGCTGATAAATGAAAGAGTCCGAGGAGCCACAGGAGATGAATTAGACGAATGACATGAAGGAAGAAGTGGGTCAATCAGCTGCGAGAGAGACGGAGTTTGAACTGAATGACACGTAGGGTTACAGGATGTTGATGAGACATCAGCAGCTGGAGAATGTTGAGGTGGAGGACGGGCAGGACGTGATCTTGTAGAACGAGGTAGAAAACGGGAGGATGAGGACGCATCAGAATCAACCAAGAATGGATCAGGAAAAATGTTAGAAGGTTGTTGTGAGGTCTCAGAAGGTTGTGATTCATCAGGAAGACTTGTAGAAACAGAGTTGATTGTAGACAAGATAGGAGATGAACTTGGGCTCGGCGGGGAAAATTTGGATTTCTTCTTTTTAGAAATACCATGTGTACGACTGCAGTGGACGCTGACAGATTTGGCATCCGGAAAATCTTGTTTACAAACAGAGCAATAACCAGAGGCCTGGAGGAGAGTTGACGGGTAAATGTTTTCAAAATGACGCTTAAAATTAGGAAAACTGGCAATAATATTGTCACAGATACAGCAGTGAAACTTTTTTCCTTCAGGGTACGAGCGAACTACAGAGACGGACTTTATGGATAAATCTTCAACTAGGTGACGTTTTGCGCGATGGACACCGAGACCACCTTGAGTGGACGAAAGAAATTTACACTCCGGGCAATTAAACATTTTAGGAACCGCAGCCATGGCGACGAATAATTAGGGAATTCCTCTTACACGCTACAAGTTAGAAAGCCGAATAAAAAACCAAACCAATTGAACAAAAGATATCAAATTTTGTCCAAATGTTAGGAAAAGTCATGCGATGAACTAGATATCGGTGAAAAGTTTGTAGGAAGCTCGTAGAGCGAGCGCGAAGATGAAAAATAATCCAAAGGTGACAGCCAAGTCGATGAATAATAAAAACTTTACGGCCGAAAACGGGAGAGACGATAATTCCAAAAATATGCAGCTAGGTAATCCAATGATAGAATCAATAGAAAGAGGACGATGTAGCGAACAATTTGGGTTGAAAATAACAAAATAGAGGCCACGGAGAGCGAGAAAATTCGAATTTAGTTGTTGCTAGGCAACGTAAGCACAGACAAGGTGAAGCCAACGGTCAAATGGGAAAAGATGAATAATTCAAATTTGACTGTATAGATCCGGATGAAACTTGGTGGAAATGAAGCAAATGACAAAACCAAAGTATTGAAGAAGTTTCAGAACACCAGCTTTAAAATTGAAGAAGATATGTCAAAAATATTAATTCGCGAGATTGTAAACAAACAAGGCCAACGAACCAAAAATAGATATATGAATAATTCAAATTTCCCGCTGTGCATGAAAAATAAAAGTAGACTGTAGAACAGGAACAGTTCAATGAAAGTACTGATGAAGTAGCAAGGCGACGAACGAAGTAAAACCAAAGATAAAATGAAAATCAAAATCTTGAAATCACTGACGAGACAGGAACAAACGGCCAAATATAGAGATCAAAAATAAAACCACGGACGTTGAAAAAACACTCCAAAAATGATACCACAATGATCACAATATTCTTACCAGTAGAAAAATAAAAAAAAGCATCAACGGAAACCCAATGGATAGTAATGTAAGGAGGACAGAGACCGGGAGCACACTACATGTACACTACATCTCTACACTTGATCTTGTATTGAAGGGACAAGATCTGGTGCCCCACACCCCCATAAGGGAGCCACGTTAGTGGGATCGACTCTTCCGCCAAGCCTTTACCCACTCGCCAGCCACCCGTCGGGCCTCTGGAACGCCATAGGGATGTGCAGTGGCGTCATACGGGAGCAGTGCGTTCCCTCGACAGACCGTCTGTTAGGACTGCCTACGCTTAGTGCAATCTCGGGCTCCCTAAAGCCGAACCTATTGCCGTCACTAGTAGTCCGAAGACTACATCATAGATCATAGGCGAGGCTAGTCTTGCCATCACTAGTAGCCGAGGAGCATGCGAGCTACATCATAGATCATAGGCGAACTGGTATTCCATCACCGGAATCCGTTCATGGACTTAGCCAATAGGCCGAGAAGCGATAACGACCAATAAAAAAGTTATGTTTTGCCTGGGAAGAAGCTGAAGGAACGATGTGGTTCGGCCCAGGTCAGCCCACGCGCTCGAAGCGTCTGAAAGAAAAAAAAAAGGAAAAAGGTGTCTACAACACAGGGTATTCCCAGGTGGTCACCCATCCAAGTACTAACCCCGCCCGACCAGGCGTAACTTCGGTGATCAGACGACAACCGGTGCTTTCCCGGTGGTATGGTCCTAGACATTCGAAGAGGTGAAAATATCGCTTTTATAGCGGTTGTTCGGCGATGTGGCACGAGAGGTCGACGAGGAACATAAGAACGGTGAAATCGAATGTTCCACGAAGCTGTGTGCTCGCATTGGAGGAGTTTGCTTTTCGATTGGTTCGTTGTAAGGGGACGAGCGTGAACGCAGCGCAGGTCCCCACTACCAGAAATTATACGCTCGAGTTACCCACATTTGGGGTAATCGCAGGAGTCAACCCAGTCGAAGTGCAATGAGAGGGCCTCATCCTGAGAGGACTTCCTTGTTGATCAAAGTACCTCTCGCGTCAGGTAAGTATGCATGTGTTTGTTGCAGAAAGCCTATGACCGGGAACTACGAGTCAGCGGCATGTGGTTAATAGGGTGATTTGTCGGCAACTTAATTTCGGCAGCCAGAATGCCAAGTAAGCAAAAATGACGAAAGAAACGTGCTTACCTCTCCCGGTCTTTAACAACGGTGTTGTCGTGCGGCGTCGAACTCGATGTGTGCGGGTGGACTGAAGCCGGTTTTTGTTGATATCTGTAAAAATATAAACAATTGATGTGCAATTTTGTGCACAATTTTGTGCAATTGATGTGCAAAATTGATTGAATTTTCGATGGTGATGTTCTTCCCCAAAGGGAAGAGGGCCGTACTCGGAGGTAGTGCAATACCGAGACAACCCGTGGCCAGGGCGAGGCAAGCTTCAATCCCATGGCTGAAGCCCAAAAATCAGTTTAATATATGAGCCAGGCGTTGCCTGGCATATCAGATATTAAGCTAATAAGAACAGATACTACACTTGATCTTGTTTCGGGTTTAAGTCCTCACGATTGACTAATGGACTCGACGGTGCAAATGAGCCCTGAAACCGTGTGAATGAGAACTTATCCTGCGGAGGTGGCTACTAGCCACATGGATTTCACATGAGGGATGTGGACCCTCCTCCAACGCCTGATAAGACACATGGGTGTGCAAATGGTCTTACAAATGGCCTTATGAGAAAATTAAATGGATTGGATAATGTGATGTGACGAGCCACACAGGCCAGAGCAAAGCTCAGGAAAAAAACTCACCGGGTGTTTGCCCAAATCGGAGGTGGACCTCTGGCTTAACGTCCTTATCCGAGAAGACGACGCCAGGTCAAAAGTCCTGACAATTTGCCAAAAACTAAGGAGATCTCCGTGTATCTCCCCAACAAAGTTGAGGTCAACGGCGCTATCCCCTAAGGCGGGACAAGGAAAGTAAGCCAATTAAGTCGACCCTCCATGCCTCGCGGAAAACAGTAGATATCCTAATTAAAAAAAAGGCCTAAAGACACCCAAACCGTAGTATGGGCAAAGCTTCGACTCGCCTCAACCGATACCGAACGGTACCGGGAGACACCTAAAAAGTCGGTCTTTCCAGGAGTCAAAAGCTAAGAAGAAACCAAGGGAGGACAACGCGTTAAAAAAAGTAAAAAACAGCCAGAATGCCATAATATTAGCGCAGCGCCGCATGCAGCACTAGATCGCCATACATGTTCGCGGACCCAAATGCCCCTCCAGCGAGCCAAACCTCCTCATAGACAACTGCACGACAGTGCTGTTTCTGAACATGTAAGAGGAACGCGAACGATGACATGATCTTCCTAATTGTACGATCGAGGTCAGGGTGGACACCGTCGAAACGGTATTCATTGCGGGCAAGCCAAATGCCATGGTGAGCTATGCCCATCAAGGCAGAATAGCCAAGTGGTACTGGAGAACCCTTGTCGAATCCTAACAAAATGTCGCATGGAGTTGGGCGACCGAAGGATGGATCAAAACGACGCAGCTGACGATCGAACCAATCCACCACACCGGATGAAAAAGGGCATTCCGTGAAGAGATGTAATAGATCCTCCATCGCCCCACAAAAACACAGTGGGTTCATGTACATACCAAATCGTACCAAGCGATCTGCCGTTGGCAGAACAGCATGGGTGACAAGCCAGGAGGTATCCAGCACAGGGCGAAGAAATTTCCATAGTCCCATGCAAGCCCTGATGTGACCCCATGATATGCCAATCATATCGAAGCTGCGATACTTTTCTACACACCGATGTGGCTGGCACCGCTCAGTGAGAGTGTAAGCCAAACGAGCTGTGAGATCACCCAGAGCAATGGGGTCCTGCCGTGGATGCGGAACAATCGAAACACCAAAGGCTTCGTGGCCCCCAACCTCGTACCAAGCTGCTAAGACTGAGCGATAAAACGGCGGAATACGTCGAAGGGTTGTTTCAGGGACATTAGCGAGATCAAAAACGCGCTCGACGGGGTTGGCCAAAAAAGCTCTCCGGAGATAGTACCGAAAAAAGCATTGCCAACCACGATTCGGACCAAGAAAAAATCGTTCTACCCATAAAATCCGCAGAGACGCCAGTTTTCGGGACAGGTCCACGACTCCCAGCCCACCATGTTTACGTAACTGCGTTACCGATGAGCGACTTATCCATTCCCGCTTTTTGCTCCAAACGAAGGGGAAGATGAGGCGATTGATTTCTCTGATAACAGAGTCCGGCGTCACCGATACCAAAGCCAAGTACCAGAACAAGCTAAAACCAAGCATATTTGCGATTAGCGCCCTGCCGCCCAATGACAACTGATGCTGTTTCCATGACACCAACATCACCTCAAGCTTTTTTATCGCTACACTCCATTCCTCTACACCGTCATTGGCAAGCCGGCTTCCCAGTGCATGGATATGACTTGACGACCATCTCAACTGGACAGGAAAGGGAGTGCGGGACGACCAAGGACCCAAAAGAAGGCCGTAACACTTGGCCAAGTTAAGCTTCGCCCCGGAGGCACGCTCATATCGGTCAAACAGTGCAAAAAGAGCAAGAATGGAACTGTCCGATGTGACCAAAACGGATGTATCATCCGCATATTGGGAAATCTTGGATCGCTGGCATCCACCAGGGAGGGGAAAACCATCTATCTCAGGGTGAGCACGAATGGCACACGCTAATGTCTCAACCACTAAAACGTAAAGCAAAGGTGAAAGAGGGCACCCTTGTTGCACACCCCGAGAAACTGGAAAAAACTCTGTCAGGAATCCATTAACCAAGACAGCAGAAGAAACGTCAGCGTACAAAACACTGATCCATTTGCAAAAAGAAGGGCCGAGACCCATCTTAACGAGAACCTTCTCCAGGTAGGACCACTCGACCCGGTCAAAAGCTTTTTCTTGGTCTAAGGATAGGACAGCTGCGGAGATGTGCTCCGAATTGGCAAACTGAACAACATCTTGTAACAGGCGAACATTCTCATCCATAAAACGACCGGGGACGCCACACGACTGATCGGGAGAGACAACGGTACCAATCACCTGCAGCAACCGATTAGCTAAGGCCTTAGCGGCAATTTTGTACTCTACACAGAGCAGCGTAATCGGCCGCCAGTTTGCCGTATTCAGCGGATCTTCCTTCTTATATAAAGGAGTTATAGCACCAGACCGTTGAGACCGAGATAGCTTACCGTTGCGATAACAGGTATTGAGGACGTTTACTAGGTCTGAGCCAAACACACGCCAAAAACGAATATAAAATTCGGCTGGCAACCGATCTATCCCAGGGGACTTCTGCTTAGGCATTTGCCCTAGTGCGGCCAGGCATTCCTGTTCTGTTAAATCACCCTCTCACGAATCAGAATCAGCCTGAGAGAGACGACGTTCCAGCGAATCAAGGAAGGTAACCTGCTCTTCCGCGACCAACTGGGTTGAGCTGAACAAGAGGAAATAATAATCCCGCCATATTCTTTTCATCTCCTTTGATGTTGAGACGACCAGACCATCAGGTCGGCGGACCCCACGGATAACATCTTTTTGGTGCTGAAGCGTTTCCTGGCAAAAAAAGTAAGCAGAAGAAGTTTCACCCTCCTCCGCCCACCTTATATAGGCCCGCACACGCGCTCCATGCACCCTGGACTGTAGCTCCTGCGCAAGTAACTCTTTTGCCTCTGCAAGCTCTTGGTGCACCGATTCGCCATTATTAAGGCGACGTTGTAAATGGAAGATCACGGCGCTATTCGAATCAACCCTAGCTCGCTTAGCTGCGGCTTTTTCTCGGGAAAATTGCCGAATGAAACGCTTTAGGCGTACCTTTCCCGCATCCCACCAAGCCGAAACGAACGTAAAATGCTGACGTTGAGTACGCCACTGTTCCCACAGATCGGTAACACCATCGCAAAACGACTGATCCTTGAGATGAGACGTATTAAATTTCCACAGACCTGGACCATGCTCAACCGACGAAGGGAGACTGATTTTCATGTACACATAGGCATGATCCGAACGAAAGAAAGGCAGAATATCAATGGTTGTCACATGCGGCAAAAGCTCCTGTGGCAACCAGATCATGTCGATCTGCGACCCTTGGGCGCCATTTGGGCGATGCCATGAATATTCCGATACACCCGGATGCTTAATCCGCCATACATCACAGAGGTCATAGGCAGACATAAGCTGCTCCAAAGGTGGAGACCAATTATAAGCCCAATACGATACTGGGTTGTTACCAAAACGGTCTAGAATAGGATCAACTACAGTATTAAAATCGCCACATAAGAAGACCGGAAGGTCTGGATCCAAGGCCTGATAAAAGGATTCGAAAAACGTTTGGCCTGCGACTTTGTTGTTAGGGCCATACAAGCACGCAACTTGAAAGTGATAATCAGAACACTGCAGTTCACTGACGATTAACCGACCTCCATCATCTTTAAAAGACTGAACCACAGCAAGGGGCGGCTTAAAAAGGATGGCAACTCCACTACTACGAGCTGTACCCGGAGATGAAATACATTTGTACGCTTTAAGATTGTTTCCACACAATGACTCGTTAGCAACCCAGTCCGAAAACTCACTCTCCGAAACTGAGTGGGTCTCTTGGAGACAAACGATGTCAGGAGCAAAGCAATTGAGCCACTGAAATAATGTCTGTCTGTTTACCGAGGATCGCAATCCTTGACAATTCAGCGTGATAATGCTGACCGCCATTAATCAATATTAATATCATGAGATGGCGCACTACCAGCGTGACCATCACCTACACCCGGGACCTGGGCTGAGCAAAACGTCAGCTGTCCCGTAACCTTAGGAAGGTTCAAATGGGCAATTCCCCCTATAGCAATGCATCATGGGAGTTGTGGTAGGCTTTCACTTTCGAGCGAAATGGCCGCCGCGAGGCGAGGATTTTGTCTGAAAGAGTAACTAGTTGTTTTACAATATTTCTTTCCGCAATGAGGATTTTAGACTTCTCAATGGGACTGGGAGGGTGTAAACCACTTTTTGTACAAAAGACAGCGAAATCGCAGCTAAAATAAGCGAGGAAATTACTTCAGAGTGACTCGACAAGCGAATATTGATCAAATAAATACGATTCGAAGACGGTCCTTCCCGGACGTGAACAGGTGAGTAAGTAGATCGATTATAGCTCAGTATATAATTCAGCTTTTGTGACATGTGTAAGTTGTTTGTCAGTCACGATCGCTTAGTTGTTGTGCTCGGAAGTCTTTCTTCCTGGCGTATTTGCTTGTTGAAATCAACATGGTTGCATGATGCACTCGACCTGTTGTTCGTAATTGCCTCTGTATTTACACGATGTTTTTTAAACTTTTCGGCGCGAAAAAACCCCCATTTCTTGAGCAAGAATTGAGATATTTTACAAAGACGTCAAGGGTAAAATAGTCTTGTCAGGGTTTTCATTCGTTGTTTTCCTCTTCTGTTCCCATTGTTGTCGTCGGTTCCTATCCGCTCAGAATAACAAGTAGGTTCTAGAATTAGTGTAGGCTGTAAATGTATATTTGGACTATAAATTTACTAAATATTTTGAAAAACTGTTGAGTTTCCAGCCGTGTTGTGTACAATAAACTTTTTAGTAAATATAAAAAATAATCAAATATCTAATTCTAATCAGTTAACTAGATAGCATATTTAAACCATATTAAATACATAGTTAATTTTAAATAGTAGATAGTTTGTTAAAATGTACATATTTTTTTAAACATATTTGAATAAGTTATGAATTTTACAATGGAGGATGAACCTTATACTTCAATGGAGAGTCAGAGAGAAAAACAATTGCCAGTTCCTTAGTGTAACTGAAATGTGGACAAAGAATTTAACAGCTATCCCAGCATTTTCATACCAAAAATTGGAAGAACACCTAATCTTTACATGTGAAAAAACATCAGACCATAAGCCAGCAGAGGCCTTGAAACACAAGAAAGGTGGATATTGACTTTTTAAGGCAGGGTTTGCAACCCAAATCAAGGTCAAGTCCAATGTAAAGAAAGGTGATGACACAATTTATTTTCTTGTCCACTGCAAAGTAAGTGCTCAAATGGAGGAAAAAAGTGTACCAGGTCTATGCTCACTTTGATCAAACCTCTGGGAATATTGTGTTTGCAAAATGCTACTGTCCTTATGGACCAGACTGCAGAGTTGGGCAGCGGCGCACCCGAGATAAATTGAAATAGACTTTTTGGCGCACCTGAAATGTATTACGTAATAATTCTCGTCATTACTCGCGCACCTACAAGCGAGTAAGACGACAGTCGTTGTTTAGTTGCTGTGCTATATCCCAACCATGCAATGTATTATTAAATTAATTTAAATGCATACCGTTTACAATTCTTTAAGTGTGCATACATTGTACACATAATTCATAAATCACATTGCAGTTATTTGATGTTGTATATGTGTATATATATATAGATGTTGGCAGTTTTGATCGCTATTATCTACAAGTACAATGTACAGCTACGAAAAAACGACAGCAGTATTCTAGTTATCAGCTTTATTCACGTTGGGACATCTCGGAGTCTCCGTTCTCAGCCTGTCAATGACTTTACTGACATCATGTCTTCTGGCTGCTCGCTCATCAGTAAATAAAGGCAACCGATGCCTTGGTATACCACCTTTCTTATCTCTTTCAGTGTACAGGCGGGCTATTTCTTCCATTAAAACGTTCAAATTCAATGTCTCCGAAGAAATTTCAAGCAATGAGTTATAATAAAATGATCCCGAATAAGGGACGGTTCATTATTTATAGGGAGGACCGGGTTATAGAATTTTTTTGCTACAGAAAGACGTGTTGTGAAAATATTTGCGGCCAAAATGACGGGTTATGAAAAATTCTGTCACTTTGTTGCCAAACTATTATAAAAGAGACTTCTTCCCTTGACAGTTGACAAGTATTAAAATCGCCAGAGTAAAGTACTAAAATCTGCATGCTTCCATAACGGGATGAATAGATTTACGGATCGGCGTTTCGGTTTCGGTCTTTCATTAATATTACAACTTTTATTTTCTTTGAGCGACAGCGGTCTATGTAATACATGTACCTTGTGAGACGATATGCTATTAATTATACATTTAATACCGCTTTCTGGCTTTTACTTTACGTTCTGAGAAGTTATGCTACATTCTGAAAAGTTTCGTTCATAATATATAGTTCCTGTATGCTACATTCTTATAAGTTACGCTACGTTCAGAAAAGTTACGCTATACGTTCTGTAAGTTACATATATAACGTTCCGAGAAGTTACGCTACAAACGTTCTGAAAAATTATGCGTTGTTCTACGAAGTTGCACTGCCATATACGTTCAGAATAGTCGCTACATTTAAGTTATATGCCACGTTCTGAAAAATTACGCTACATGTACATTCAGAAAAGTTATGCTATGTTCAGAAGTTATCCTTCGTTCAGAGAAGTTGCGCTACGTTCAGAGAAGTTAAGATACATTAAGAAAAGTTGCGCTACGCTTGTAAGAAATCACTCTAAAGTATGTTCTGAAATGTTACCTTACGTTATAAAAAGTTCACGTTACGTTGTGTTTTGAGTTGTTACGGTACATGTGAGACGATACAACCTTAGTTAGTCGTTACGCTACATTTTTCAAAGATGAGCTTCGGTGGCTTCGCAATTTTTGGTAGAACTGCTTCGCAGTTTTCAGAAATTTTAATATTAAATTGCTTCGCAATTAATTCGGACCTTGGCGTACTTGATAATATTGACGTTAATGCTGTCAATTTCAGCAATAAACTGGGCTTAGAAAACGAGAATTTGAATAGCTCGCGATAAGTTCTAACAAGCCATTTTGTGACACTCACTTCTTCAGGCCACTGCTTTTCATGGATGTATTAAGTTAAAACGTTTCCTCCATATTTCGGCCACCGAGGCTGCAGCAGCGTTTGAAACTGACAAACGTTTGAAACGAATTTCCTTGAGGGTCAAAGTTTAAAGTTAATTTGTCTGCATTACACTTCTGTGTTTTAATAACAGAGTTCCTTTATGTATAATTATAAACACAATTATAGCAACGAAATCGAGCCATGCACAGACACATGACATGATCATTTGCGAACCAGTTAAAATATATTATTGCTTTGACCTTCACAGCGCAGTGAGGCTGAGGAAGAAGAATTTGTAGGCTTTCATATTCACACATAAGATAGTGGTAGTCACGTGTGCAAAATAGGATATCTTACGAGTTACGTTAAATTTGAAGTTTACTTTACTGTAATATATCGTACATACTGCACTTCTTTCAATTTCTATTGTATTAAACTTTCCAGCCAGTTGCAAGTGTATGCTTACGAGTTTAACTTTTGTTTACTTCTAATAATGTACTGTTTCATGGTTTTGCGCAATATCACTGAGCAAGGCAATAATTTATTACGTTTGCTCTTCGTTAGCTTGAATAATTTTGATTAACATTTATTAAAACTACCTTTACTAAACTGTAAAGTGGAACTGGCAAGGGAAAAGGTTCAATACTGTGCATTATACATGTACATAATAAAAATCATGGTCATGGAAACGAAACATTGCCCAGTTTTTGGTTGTTTTATTTTTTATTTGAGATGGACGGGTGTTAAAAATTTAAAACATTTTCCGGACGGGTGTTGAAAAATTAAAACGCGT
The DNA here is from genome assembly GCA_964035015.1 of Corallium rubrum. Taxonomy (NCBI): domain Eukaryota; kingdom Metazoa; phylum Cnidaria; class Anthozoa; order Scleralcyonacea; family Coralliidae; genus Corallium; species Corallium rubrum. Next base: position 17,590,332 of record OZ035997.1, read on the forward strand.
TCAGGGCGGGCTTTGAAAAAAAAAGAGATTTTTTTAGTCTAGAGTTATCCGACCCGGTCCTCCCTATAAATAATGAACTGTCCCTAAGTAAAACTGTAATAAATCCAACGTTAAATAATTCTTTACGCTTTTTCGATCACACGTGGGAATTTGCAATTTTCGCATAATGTATACAGATCAGCGGGCCAGCGGCTGCTCATGTTTTATTTTCTAAATACTTCATATTAGCGTGCACATTGCGCACTTAGCCCGCACCTGGGGGCGCTCCTCAAGCTATTTTGCGCACCCGCACTTGGATTTGGTCGATTTTGCGCACCCGAGATCTCGTCGAAAAGTGCCCAACTCTGCAGTCTGGCTTATGGAGCTGGAGGTCACTGCAAACATGTAGCAGCCCTTTTGTTTCAGTTGTTGGACTACATTGAAGGACTAACTGAGATACCCGATGACAAAACATGCACTCAGGAACTTCAGCAGTGGCATGTTCCCAAGAAATCACAACCACAGGATGCTGTTCTTTTTGAGGATCTTATTTTCCCCCAAGACAGCTATGCTCTTTGGGTATATAGTTTTCCGTCTCTTCATCACCGAGCCAAATATGGATGGTGTCAACCTACATCTTTGGGCATACCATTCTAAACAAGCACTCTGTGTATGTGTGTTTTTTTCAATTTCTTCACAACTCTTACAGTCAACTTGTAATCTGACTTTGACAAACTCTGTGCATTTTGGTTCCAAAGGAACAGTGGAATAATCAGGTTTTTCATTCAATCTTGCCAGTATATTCTCTCTTAATTATATTTGTTGCTTGAAGTTTACTTCCCTCTGCCTCTGCATTAGTCATTCTCTGCCTAGATGGTAGTGTGTTAACATCAAATTCACATGGAACACAGTCATTGTCAGTGAGAAGCCCAATCACAGAACAGTTACTACCAGCTGTTACCAAACCAATTTTAAGCTTTTCCAAGTCACTTTTGCTAACCTTTTCTGAAGTAGAACTGTATATCTGCCTCTTACCTTCCACAATAGGGCATTTGCAGCCATGTTTATCTTTCTCGTAGCTGTCTTGGGGGAAAATAAGATCCTCGAAAAGAACAGCATCCTGTGGTTGTGATTTCTTGGGAACATGCCACTGCTGAAGTTCCTGAGTGCATGTTTTGTCATCGGGTATCTCAGTCAGTCCTAGCTCAATGTAGTCCAACAACTGAAACAAAAGGGCTGCTACATGTTTGCAGCAACCTCCAGCTCCATAAGGACAGTAGCATTTTGCAAACACAATATTCCCAGAGGTTTGATCAAAGTGAACATAGACCTGGTACACTTTTTTCTGCATTTGAGCACTTACTTGCAGGGATGTAGCCAGGATTTTGAAAGGGGGGGAGCCAAAGTCAAAATAAATTTTTAGGGGGGTCCAGGGGCATGCTCCCCCAGGAAATAATTAGTGTTAAACTACAAAAAGGGTAATTAAACTGATTATTATTATTAAATTTTGAAATCAAGAGTCACTGAAATGCCATTTCCTGGCTTTTGGAGGAAGATTTTACAGACTCTAAAGGTTAAAAGATGTCATATAAAATACTCAAAACATGCAAACGTCACATAGATACTCAAAATGCACTCAGTAGATTGAATACACTGTTTACAGTTTATTTCCTGACACAATGGCATATTGCATCAGTTTTGTAGTTACATGTCTGTTGTTTTATATCAAAGGGGGGGGAGTCATGGCTATGTCCCTGCTTACTTGGCAGTGGACAAGAAAAAAAATTGTGTCATCACCTTTCTTTACATTGGACTTGACCTTGATATTGGACTTGACTTTGATTTGGGTTGCAAACCCTGCCTTAAAAAGTCAATATCCACCTTTCTTGTGTTTCAAGGCCTCTGCTGGCTTATCGTCTGATGTTTTTTCACATGTAAAGATTAGGTGTTCTTCCAATTTTTGGTATGATAATGCTGGGATAGCTGTTAAATTCGTTGTCCGCCTTTCAGTTACACTAGGAACTGGCAATTGTTTTTCTCTCTGACTCTCCATTGAAGTTAGCCTGCGAGCAGATGTTCTTTTGGGGGGAGAAACATTGAAGTACAAGGTTCATCCTCCATTGTAAAATTTATAACTTATTCAAATATGTTTAAAAAAATATGTACATTTTAACAAATTAACTATGTATTTAATATGGTTTAAATATGCTATCTAGTTAACTGATAAAATTAGAATTAGATATTTGATTATTTCTTATATTTACTAAAAAGTTTATTGCAACACAACACGGCTGGAAACTCAAAGTTTTTCAAAATATTTAGTAAATTTATAGTCCAAATATATATTTACAGCCTACACTAATTCTAGGACCTACTTGTTATTCTAAGAGGATAGCAACCGACGACAACAATGGGAACAGAAGAGCAAAACAACGAACGAAAACCCTGACAAGACTATTTTACGCTTGGCGTCTTTGTAAAATATCTCAACTCTTGCTCAAGAAATGGGGGTTTTTTCGCGCCAAAAAGTTTAAAAAACATCGTGTAAATACAGAGGCAATTACGAACAACAGGTCGAGTGCATCATGCAACCATGTTGATTTCAACAAGCAAATACGCCAGGAAGAAAGACTTCCGAGCACAACAACTAAGCGATCGTGACTGACAAACAACTTATACATGTCACAAAAGCTGAATTATATACTGAGCTATAATCGATCTACTTACTCACCTGTTCACGTCCGGGAAGGACCGTCTTCGAATCGTATTTATTTGATCAATATTCGCTTGTCGAGTCACTCTGAAGTAATTTCCTCGCTTATTTTAGCTGCGATTTCGCTGTCTTTTGTACAAAAAGTGGTTTACGCCCTCCCAGTCCCATTGAGAAGTCTAAAATCCTCATTGCGGAAAGGAAATATTGTAAAACAACTAGTTACTCTTTCAGACAAAATGCTCGCCTCGCGGTGGCCATTTCGCTCGAAAGTGAAAGCCTACCACAACTCCCATGATGCATTGCTATAGGGGGAATTGCCCATTAGCCGCCGCGGGGAAAAGCGCGGAGGTTTTCTTCCCATGATAAGGGAGAGGGGCTGGGTTCGCTTTCGGCAAAACATAGCACCAGATTCCGAGCCACACGGGGACGGTACCCGCGGAGGCCTTACCTTAGACTTCGGGCGTAAGTTACGTCCAAGGGTTAACCTATCATGCCATGCAGGCAGCTCTTCAGTGGGCGGCAATAATCCGGAAGGCAACCCTGAAAAAGATTCAGAAGAACCTTGCAAAACAGGCAGATTTGGCGGAAACTGCGTTAACGAATCCGAGGCATCTTAGCGTGCGACGTAGGAGGGGATTCTTCCTGCTCAACCACTACTGCTTGTTCAGTAATACCTGCGGATGTCCCCGCAGTGCTTTCCAGGGGTAATTCCTCGGCAACTTTGTCCTTCTGAAAGGGGACAATGGCGAGTTCAGTAGAAGATGGACCAAGGGCATGACCCAGCTCAGTGCCGGTTGGGTCAATATCCAAGTCTTCGGCTGAAGATTTTTCAACCTCCTCTTGTGAAGACTCATATTCCGCAAGATCTGACTCGCTGCCGAATTCATCGTCCACTGCGTCCGGTTGACCAGCCGCAGAAGAAACACTCGGGGCCGCAGAACTACTGCCCCCCGCGGCAACAGACGTCGACACCGAAACACCGCCGGCTACCGAGGTGTATGTCGCCAAACCACCAGCACCTGCCGGTGGGTCCACCACCGAAACCTGATGCTGGCCCGGTGGATGGTGCCTAGTGGGAGGATGGTCCGTCCGAGCGGAACGACCCTCACGATTGCAAGCGCTGCTCAAATGGCCAAGGGCCCCACAGCGAAAGCAAGTACGAGGCTGATCTCGATAGAAAATGTGGCATAAATGGCCACGAATATGGAGCTGGGAGGGTATGTGCTGTTGAACGTCCATTAGCACCGACCGAGTGCCGATGTAAACTCCCAAATAAGCCTCAATTTTAGTCCTTTTGATAGGACCGTAGGGCGCAAGAGCTTTACGTAGGTCTTCATCCGGAATACCGTACGCAAGGCGAGTTACTGATACCCATTTGAATTTGGACACTGGCAAGATCTCGACGGTGTGCGGGTGGACTGAAGCCGGTTTTTGTTGATATCTGTAAAAATATAAACAATTGATGTGCAGAATTAGTGTAAGGAAGCCGTGTGTATATACTTGCGTTGTTGTTGATGATGATGATTTTTTGCTTTATTTTCGATGGTGATGTTCTTCCCCGAAGGGAAGAGGGCCGTACTTGGAGGTAGTGCAATACCGAGACAACCCGTGGCCAGGGCGAAGCAAGCTTCAATCCCATGGCCGAAGCCCAAAAATCAGTTTAATATATGAGCCAGGCGTTGCCTGGCATATCAGATATTAAGCTGATAAGAACAGATACTACACTTGATCTTATTTTGGGTTTATACTCCCCCACGGATCTGAAGGCCACATCTGATGACCCCGAGCCCGACGGTGCAATGAGCTCCGAAACCGTGTGAATGGAGAGTAAGGCCCGCGGTGGTGACTACTAGTCACATCGATCTCTCATGAAGGTTGTGAACCTTCCACCACGCCTGAATAGACACATGATAATGATGGTCCTAAGGGTGGCATTATGAGACTAGTTTAATGAAAAACTAAGGTGGAATATGTCAATGTGATGAGCCGCACGGGCGAAAGCTCAAAAATAAGCTTAAAACCTCACCGGGTATTAGCCAAATCGGAGGTGGACCTCAGGCTTAACGTCCTTATCCGAGAAGACGACGTCAAGCGCAAGGCTTGACGATTTCCAGAAAAATTAGATCCCCATGTGTCGCCCCAAACTTATGCTCCAAATAAATTTGGTAACACCGGCGCTATCTCCAACAGACCATAAAATTATTCAAAAGACTCGTAGAGCCTTGAATAATTACTATTATTTAAAGGGTAACTGATCAACACAGCGGAGCAAACTATGCTGATCAATCATAAACGTAAAACAGAAACAACACACTCAGTCTCATACACGTTTACAGCCGGTTAAGGGTCAGACCACCATTAAATTGATGTTTATCCTTCCCAAAAGGACCGAAGTCCCTTCCGACCCGGGCAAGAAAGCTAAGCCTGCATGAACCGTCAACAAATAAACACCACCGAGAGCGGGCAACCAACAAAACTTAAAACAAGATCACCATTTTTCAGAATATTGGCTTAAAAGAATACTGCAAAGAGAGAGGACGAAGACCAGCCCTTCCCCACGGGGGGAGGGACGAGACGACCACGGACTGGACCACAAACGCGGGCTCCAAACACGAACGACACCGAACAGGGTGTCGGAGCGACGAAGACACAAAACAGGGTGTCAGAAACGACCAATCCACGGAAGGTGCCAAACAGGGTACCAGGAGAACCACAACCAGATGGCAGCACCAAGGTTCTGAAGAGAACCACCAGAAAGGCACGGTCCAATGCCACCAACTGAAAACGGCGTAGAGTATCTCGAAGAGGAGTAGCAGTGTTACCAGAGTAAACTCTGGAGCATGGATCCACCACAGTCTCCTGTACAGCTCGAAGAACACGTAGAACTCGGAAGAACTCGTAGACAACTCACGAACTTCGATCGTTTCAAAAGCCGATAGGCCGAGAAGCGATAACGACCAATAAAAAAGTTATGTTTTGCCCGGGAAGAAGCTGAAGCAACGATGTGGTTCGGCCCAGGTCAGCCCACGCGCTCGAAGCGTCTGAAAGAAAAAGAAAAGAAAAAGGTGTCTACGACACGGGGTATTCCCAGGCGGTCACCCATCCAAGTACTAACCCCGCCCGACCGGGCTTAACTTCGGTGATCAGACGAGAACCGGTGCTTTCCCGGTGGTATGGTCGTAGACATTCGGGGAGGTGAAAATATCGCTTTTATAGCGGTCGCTTGGCGTTGTGGCACGAGAGGTCGACGAGGAACATAAGAACGGTGAAATCGAATGTTCCACGAAGCCAGTGTGCTCGCGTTGGATGAGTTCGCTTCTGATTGGTTTGTTGTAAGGGGACGAGCGCGAACGCAGGTCCCCACTACCAGAAATTATACGCTCGAGTTACCCACATTTGGGGTAATCGCAGGAGTCAACCCAGTCGAAGTGCAATGAGAGGGCCTCATCCTGAGAGGACTTCCTTGTTGATCAAAGTACCTCTCGCGTCAGGTAAGTATGCATGTGTTTGTCGCAGAAAGCCTATGACCGGCTACTACGAGTCAGCGGCATGTGGTTAATAGGGTAATTTGTCGGCAACTGAATTTCGACAGCCAGCATGCCGATTAGAGAAGAATGAGGAAAGAAATGTGCTTACCTACCCCTCTCGGTCTTTAACGAACGATGTTGTCGTGCGGCGTCGAAGTCGATGTGTGCGGGGCACTGGGTCGATGGGTTCTGTTGACATCTGTAAAATATAAAGAATTGATGTGCAGAATTAGTGGAAAGAAGCCGTGTATGTACTTGCGTTGTTGATGAGTTTTTGCTTTATTTTCGATGGTGATGTTCTTCCCCGAAGGGAAGAGGGCCGTACTCGGAGGTAGTGCGATACCGAGACAACCCGTGGCCAGGGCGAAGCAAGCTTCAATCCCATGGCCGAAGCCCAAAAATCAGTTTAATATATGAGCCAGGCGTTGCCTGGCATATCAGATATTAAGCTGATAAGAACAGATACTACACTTGATCTTGTTTTAAGTTTAGACTCCCCTACAGATCTGAGGGCCACATCTGATGACCCCGAGCCCGACGGTGCAATGGACTCCGAAACTGCGTGAATGAAGAGTAAACCCGCGGAGGTGGCACTTAGCCACATCGATCTCGCATGAGGGCTACGAACCCTCCTCCACGCCTGAACCGACACATGAAAAATATGAAGGCCCTAAGTGTGGCATTATGAGAGAATTAGTTGGAAAACTAATGATGGAATTGCAATGTGGTGGGCCCCGCAGGCCAAAGCCAAAAAAGACTTTAAAAACCTCACTAGGTGTTTGCCCAAATCGGAGGCGGACCTCAGGTTTAACGTCCTAATCCGAGAAGACGACGCCGGGTACAAGGACCCGACGATTCTGGAAAAATTGACCGGGAGATCCACTGATTGACCCGCCGAAAACGGTCCGACCCCGACAACAGAAGTAACACCAATTAAGGAGACCGCTGAAGCCGAAACCGAGGCCGAAATGACGATCACCGCCGCTATCTCCCAAAAACACACGAAACAGCTCGACCCTGACAACAGAAGTGCACCAATTAAGGAGACCGCTGAAGCCAGAGCCGAGGCCAAAAATAAACAAGGAAAAAACACGATTACACTAAGTTATACAGTGCGCTCCCCCCTGTCAACGCACCGAGGTACGAAGACAACGGGGAGATCATAATTAATACGCTTCGTAGTATTACATATTTTCAAGTTATTATTAATTAATTACGTAATTATTACAAGTTACCAGGATGTTTAAGCCTAAGAAGCTCAAACCGGAGTATGAGTGCTGCACAGCTCAGCCACAAAACTCCCGAGCGAGAGTTTGCGGCGCCCGGACTCAGGTCTATCTGGGGAGCATGTACCTCTAGACAGAACCCAGGACGGAAAGGGGCGTGCAACGCAAAGGCAAAGGCACTAAGACCTCAGCGTGGAAGAAAAGCAAAGTGTCCCGGACGAGTCAATGCCGCCGAGACACCCGCAAAAGATAATGAAAGGACGATCGGATGATCGTTAACGATCGCAAAGAGTCAGGCTGGAGACCATTGTACCGAAAGGAGTTGCGGGCTGTCCAAATGTTGTGGCGTACAACACCGAGGAGAGCCAGCAAGCCCTTAGGGACATTGGCCGATCCAGAGAAACCGAACCTGACCTCGATAGGTGACGGACGAGGAGCACCAGGTCGGAAAGCCTGCCAAAAACCAAAAAACCAAAGTAAAAGGGACTGGGCAAAGGGACATTGCACAAACAAGTGCAACATCGACTCTGTGCCCCCACAGTGACACCCAGGTGCCACAGGGATCCGAAACCGGATCAGGCGATCCGCAGTTGGAAAAATACCATGCGCCAACTTCCAATTCGTGTCCCAAGCAGGACGAACAAAGCGAAGGACAGATAGGTTGCGCCACACCGCTGACCAGTCAATAGGTGAGGCGGAAAACTTCACCACACAACGATGGGGCTGCTCGGCAGACTGGCGAAGGATGACATACGCCAGACTAGCCGAGACATCCTCCAGTGGTAAAGGAACGGAAGGCGGACAACGAGCGATGACGAGAGCACCAGAAGCTCTGTGACCCCCAATAGCCAGCCAAGCAGTCATAACCGACCGGTAAAAAGGAGGCAAGCGTTGAAGTGTAGACGGCCCAATGGTCGACAAATTAAAGGCTCGTACTACTGGCTCCGCCAAAAGAGCATGACGAAGGTGGAGATGGAAGAAACACTTCCAACCAGAACCCTCTGGAGCGAAGAAACGCTTCACCCACAAAGTCGCAAGCGATTGCAACTTCCGAGTCACATCAACCACCCCCAAGCCACCCTTGGCAAGTGGCTGCACAACAGAAGCCCGACAAAGATTTTCTGGCTTCCAAGGAAAAAACAAGACGATTAATTTTAGTGATGACGTCATCGGGAATACAGATGACGGAGCCCAAGTACCACAAGGTACTAAGGACAAGCGTATTAATTATAACAGCCCTCCCCCGGAACGATAAAACACGATCGCGCCAAGAAGAGAGACGATTGCGCATTCTCTGCAACAAAGTCGGCCAGTCCTCATCTGCCCCAAGAATGCTCCCAAGCACCTTCAGGGGACCCGAAGACAACCGAAAGGCAACCGGAAAGGAAGTGCGATGCCGCCAAGGCCCTAAAAGAAGAGCTTGACATTTGGACTGGTTCAGTTTGGCCCCAGACGCGCGTTGATAACGACGAAACAAGTCCACCAGAGCTAGAATGGAAGAGTCCGAAGTGACCAAGGTCGACGTATCATCAGCATATTGCGAGAATTTAACTCGTTGGCGACCACCAGGAAGGGGGAACCCATCAATGGATGAATTCGCCCGGATCGCACATGCCAACGATTCCGCCACCAGAACATAAAGTAAAGGAGACAAAGGACAACCCTGGCGAACCCCCCGCGTAACCGGAAACGGATCCGACAGAAATCCGTTCACAGTCACCCGTGAGTTCACACCAGAGTGCAACAAAGACACCCACTTACAAAAAGAAGGTCCAAAACCCATCTTGACCAGGACCTTTCGCATGTAGCCCCACTCTACCCTATCAAAAGCCTTTTCCTGATCAAGAGACAGAATAGCCGCAGGCACTGCCTCTGAATTAGCATAATCTACGACGTCGTGAAGCAGACGGACGTTCCCCCCCAAGAACCGCCCCGGAATGCCACAGGACTGATCAGGTGACACCACCGAAGCAATAACAGAGAGGAGGCGATTAGATAACACTTTAGCAGCAATCTTGTAGTCCGCACAAAGCAACGTTATGGGACGCCAATTTGCTGTGTCAAGAAGGTCACCCTTCTTAAACAAGAGTGTTATCGCACCAGAGCGTTGAGTCAAGGACAATTGGCCAGAGTGAAAACAAGAGTTGATGACACCAACAAAATCCGGGCCCAACAGACTCCAGAACCGAACATAAAATTCAGCCGGGAAACCATCGACCCCAGGAGATTTGCCAGTAGCCATATGACGAAGAGCGTGCAAACACTCCTCCTCAGTGAGGTCACCCTCACACGACTCTGCCTCCACCTGAGACAATTTACGCTCGAGACTGTCAACGAAGAGCGATTGCTCCTCCTCCTCAAGAGACTGAGAAGAAAACAGCCCGAAATAAAAGTCTCGCCAGACGCAAAGAATATCCGCAGTGGAATCAGCAACAGAGCCATCAGGACGACGAACGCCACTAATGAGTCGCCGCTGACCACGAACAACCTCCTGACGTAAGAAATAGGCCGAAGAAACCTCCCCCTCTTCCGCCCACTGAACATTAGCACGCACCTGAGCCCCCTTCGCTTCCGAGAGAAGCTCAGAGGCCAGGGCGGCCTTTGCAGTGTCGGGAAGACCAGGGAGGGTCTCGCCGCTATTAAGACGCGCCTGAATATCAATAACCGCAGCGTTCAGCTCCTCGATTTGGCAACGCTTGGCACGAGACGAAACCCGCGACAACCGCTGAATCAAGAGCTTCAGCCGCAGCTTGCTGGCATCCCACCAAGAAGAGAGAGAAAGGAAACGACCCTTCTCAGCCCGCCAATCCGACCAAAATCGTTCGATTTCAGCACAGAAGGCCTCATCCTTAAGGTGGGATGTGTTGAACTTCCACAGTCCTTTACCACGCTGCACAGCAGAGGGCAAGTCAATCTCCAGGAACACATGAGTGGTCCGAGCGGAAAAAAGAAAAGATGCCAACGGACTTGACAAGACCCAGATACCGGTTAGGCATCCAGATCATGTCAATCCGAGACCCTTGAGCCCCATTTGGCCGACGCCAAGTGAACTCCCGAGCACCCGGGTTGGTGACACGCCAAACGTCACAGAGGTCATACACGGCCATCAAGTCGCGAAGACTTGACGACCAATTATATGCCCACTGCGACGTCGGGTTACACCCAAAACGATCAGCAACGGGATCAACCACCGTGTTGAAATCCCCACACAAAAACACCGGGATGTCACAATCAATGGCCTGATAAAAGGACTCAAAGAAAGCCGCACCATCCACCTTAACATTTGGACCGTACAAACAAGCAACCTGGAAGTTAAAGTTATCGCGGCAAAACTCCGCGATAACCAACCGCCCGGGCCTATCACGCCACTGATGAACGAGTTCAAAGCGCGGAAGAAACAAAATAGCCACACCGCAACTGCGTACCGTTCCGGGGGAGGACACACACTGGTAATTTAAACTATTGTTAACATTACGGTTACTAGGCGCAAACCATCGAGAAAGCTCGCGCTCCGTGGTCGCATGCGTCTCCTGAAGGCAAACTATATCAGGCGCAAAGCAATTCAACCAAGACATGAGCGTTTGACGGCTACCCAATGAACGTAACCCTTGCACGTTCAAGGTTAGGACTTTGACCGCCATCAAACAGATGAGGAATCAAGCTCCTCAAAAGGAAGAGCAGGACGCTTGGATAAGGTCTCCGGGTCAACCGGATCTGGACCAGCCAGATTCCCAGACCCCGTCAACAAACTTTCTGAGCGTCGCTCCGCTAAAAAAGCCTGGTCAAAACAAAACTCCTCCGAAAAAAGCTCATCAGAGAGAGTCGCAAAAGGGTTGTCAGAAAGAAGATCCCCCATACCCCAAGGGGGGTCAACGTGGGAGGAAGGACCGGGTTTCTTACCCGAGGTAGGCACTGGGACAGGTCGGGTCGTTGTACTGGCACCAGCCGCCAAACACGGTTCAGCAACGGAGGCAGAAGATACAGGGGGAGGAAGGTCATCCTCGCTGTCCTTGCTCAACCCCCCCCTGCGAGGAAGAGTTTTACGCCCGACAGAACCGGCCTCAGGAGAGTCGTGGAGCCTCGGGAGAGGGTCGAAGTTTTCTCCGAAGGCGATAGAGCCAGTCGAGTATCCGGCGAAGAGCAACGCTTCGCCTGCTTTTTCTTCTTCACGTTAAGAGTAGAAACAGGCGGGAAAGGGGAGTCGGCGGACTCATCGGCCCGGATATCCAGTATCCGAGGCGGAGGGGGCAAAACCCCAACACCAGAAACCGCCGATGCGTAGGAGCGTTGGTTTGCACCAGCAGTCAGGACAGGTGGCACAGACCCACCGGTCGAAGCAGGCAGCACAGACCCACCTGCAGTAGCAGGCGGCACCGACCCACCCGCAGAGTCAGGCGGCACTGGCCCACCTGCAGAATCAGGTGGCACAGACCCACCCGCAGAATCAGGTGGCACAGGCCCACCTGCAGAATCAGGTGGCACAGACCCACCCACAGAATCAGGCGGCGCAGCCCCACCCGCAGAAACAGGTGGCACAGGCCCACCCACAGTGTCATGCATCACAGATGCACCCGCAGTAGTAGGTGGCACAGGCCCACCCGCGGTGTCAAGCGACACAGATCCACCCGCCACATCAGGCGGCACAGACCCACCCTCAAAATTAGGTGAAACAGATCCACCAGTAGGACCCGGCCCACCAGCGGCGGAGCGCGAAGCACCCCCAGGAAGAGAGCCAGAGTCAGGACGCTGGCCACCCGATTCACGAGAACCGGGGGCAGAGCGCTGGGGGCACTGCTGGGCGATATGCCCAATGTCAGCACACCGAAAACACGTGCGAACCTGGCCACGATACCATACATGGCATGGATGGCCCTTTATCTGGACCTTTGACGGGATAGCCCGCGAAAGCTTCATTCGTAGCTTGATATCCCCATTTGGGATACCATTAACCAGGACGCGCTGTACTGAATCGTCAACCCCGTACCGGGACAAGACCAATTGGACTTCCGCCAATGGGATCCCATAGGGGAGACGAGAAACTGTCACCCAGGTGTACGGGGACATGCTCGAACACAAGGGGATGAGCCTGAAAGGACAACCCTCGGTTAAGAGTGTCTTCCATCTTTGCGGAGCTGGTAAAGACCAGTCGCAACTGAGTGGAAGAACAGAGTTCGATGCAGGCAAAAAACTCGCTTAGTGGTGCGACCACGGAGCGGAGATTGCGCTGTACCTCCTCGACAGTAGCGTTAGCCTGCCCACGCAAAGCAAGGTCCGGGAGGGTGGTACGAACAGCCCGGTTAGCGTAAGGGAACGACATCGTGCCCAAAAAACCCGGACTGAAACACGGTCCAAACCAAAGGACCAGGAACACACAAAAAGGAGAAAAACACACAGACCTCAAAGAGAGAGGACCACGACCAGCCCTTCCCCACAGGGGGAGGGACGAGACGACCACGGACTGGACCACACACACGGGCTCCAAGACACCAAAGGCACCGAACAGGGCGCCGGAAAGACGAAGACTCCAAACAGGGAGTCAGAAGCAACCAGTCCACGGGAGGTACCAAACAGGGTACCAGGAGAACCACAACCAGAAGGCAGCACCAAGGTTCTGAAGAGAACCACCAAAAAGGCACGGTCCAATGCCACCAACTGGAAACGGCGTAGAACAACTCGAAGAGGAGTAGCAGTGTTACCAGAGTAAACTCTGGAGCATGGATCCACCACAGTCTCCTGTACAGCTCGAAGAACTCGTAGAACACTAAGGAACTTGTAGAACGATGACACGAACTTCGATCGATTCAAAGCCAATAGGCCGAGAAGCGATAACGAGCAATAAAAAAGTTATCTTTTGCCCGGGAAGAAGCTGAAGCAACGATGTGGTTCGGCCCAGGTCAGCCCACGCGCTCGAAGCGTCTGAAAGAAGAAAAAAGAAAAAGGTGTCTACGACACGGGGTATTCCCAGGCGGTCACCCATCCAAGTACTAACCCCGCCCGACCAGGTTTAACTTCGGTGATCAGACGAGAACCGGTGCTTTCCCGGTGGTATGGTCGTAGACATTGGAGGAGGTGAAAATATCGCTTTTATAGCGGTCGTTCGGCGTTGTGGCACGAGAGGTCGACGAGGAACATAAGAACGGTGAAATCGAATGTTCCACGAAGCCAGTGTGCTCGCGCGTTGGATGAGTTTGCTTTTGATTGGTTTGTTGTAAGGGGACGAGCGCGAACGCAGGTCCCCACTACCAGAAATTATACGCTCGAGTTACCCACATTTGGGGTAATCGCAGGAGTCAACGCAGTCGAAGTGCAATGAGAGGGCCTCATCCTGAGAGGACTTCCTTGTTGATCAAAGTACCTCTCGCGTCAGGTAAGTATGCATGTGTTTGTCGCAGAAAGCCTATGACCGGGTACTACGAGTCAGCGGCATGTGGTTAATAGGGTAATTTGTCGGCAACTGAATTCCGACAGCCAGCATGCCGATTAAGTTAAAATGAGGAAAGAAACGTGCTTACCTACCCCTCTCGGTCTTTCACGACGGTGTTGTCTTGCGGCGTCGAACTCGATGGGTTTCTGTTGATATCTGTAAAATATAAAGAATTGATGTGCGAAATTAGTGGAAGGAAGCCGTGTATGTACTTGTGTTGTTGATGAGTTTTTGGAAGAGGGCCGTACTCGGAGGTAGTGCGATACCGAGACAACCCGTGGCCAGGGCGAAGCAAGCTTCAATCCCATGGCCGAAGCCCAAAAATCAGTTTAATATATGAGCCAGGCGTTGCCTGGCATATCAGATATTAAGCTGATAAGAACAGAATTTTTCCTATTCATGTTTGCAAGTGATGGGTCTGGTGTGTGTGGCCTAGCTAATGACAAAGACTTGCCATTTATGGTTGTTTCTATACTGAGTTGTTGTATCTGTCCTGATGACGTCTTATTTCATGTTTTACTAGTTTTGGGTGTCTGCAGTTTGAAATGAGGAGGATTATGCTCATAGAGGGTTGGGTTGTCATAATCTCCTGTGACTTATAGTATGAGTCCTAGTGACTACTATGTATGATTATAAATGAAATAATAAGGTGCCACGAGTTGGCAAAATAACAGTTAAAGTGTGTGTACGCATGTCCGCCTAATGCGGGAGTTCAGTAATCATCGTCATCGGTACCCTCTTCCAGGACGTCGTAGCCCCAATATTCATCGATATCAAGGAGTTCCACGTCTTCCTGGCATTCTTCAAACTTGGTTTGTGTAGAGGTTCTTGGTTTGTTAAACGCACTGGTGTTGGAGGTCGTCCTCGCCGGGAGGAATTCAGGGTCTGAGTCAGGGAATAGCTCTTCAGAGTCAGAGTCAACAAAAAGTTCAGATAGTAGGTGATCACTGTGTAGATTCAGGCGGGACATTGTTTCATCAATAAGAAGGCGAGTAACTTCGTCAAACTCGTGGTTGAAGCATTCTAGTTCCGTTTCTTTGACAACCGACCCCACGATGGAGTCTGAGAGGACCTTCAACGAGTCTAGGCTTGTGCTGTCCGGAACAGTGAAGGCCGCGCAGAGCTTAAGAATGTTTGAGAAAGCGTCGACGTTTAATCCAGCTTTGCCAGCCCAGGTGGAAACAAAATTGGATACACGATGGAACGTTGCCGAGTGTAAATCCGGGCAGGTCAGCAGATGTTGAAGTGGGCTTGAGTCTATGGCCATGTCTTTGCAAAAACGGCAGTAGTCTCGGGATGGGTGTTTCAAAGCGGGAGATGTCTGACAGGCAGCGTCCGAGGTCGCATGGGCGGAGGAAGAGACCGAGGGAGTAGTACCAACAGTTGAATTCGCAAGTCTCTTCTGACGGCGTCTGCGGTTCTTCTTCGGGTTTGGTGTCAGAATGTGCTGGATCACCGGAGGCTGTTTGTGGAGTGTTTGAGGAGGGACAAAGTCGGTTTGAGTATCGGAAGTGGAGAGGACAGGAGAGTCGTTGGCTTCACAGGAGACAGAGCAAGAGGTGGTAGAGGTTTGGCAGCAGGAGTCGGAGGTGGTGGTTTCGTACAACGAGGTGGAGGTGGAGGTGGAGACGGACGCTTGTTCTGGTTTTGTTTTTAGTTCGATGACAGGCGACGTCTGCGTATCCACACTTGCAAGGGAGATAGAGGTTTGGGTTGAGGAGACAGATGTTGCGGAGGGTGTTGTTTGGCAGGAAGAGTTGGTGGCTTCATTGCTCGAGGTGGAAGTAGACACGGACGCTTGTTCTTTTGTTGCTTTGGGTTCGGTGACGAGCGTGGTCTGGGTTTCAGCCGTCGAGGTCTGGGCGCCAGTAGTGGGTTGAGAGCGAGGAAGGTTGAAAGGTACAGGAGATGTTAGAGGGATTTGTCTGCAGGATGTTGGGGTTCCAGGTGACGAGGGGACAGGAGAAGCGGAGAAGTAGCCATCGGGTGAGGTGGTTGAAGAGGAAATAGGAGCCCGAGGTGTAGATGGTTCAGGAACAGGAGCAGGTTTAGGTGGATTGGTCGGTTCATCGGTAGTTGTCCAGAAGAGTTCGCAGGTAATGATTTCGTTCTCAAGATTTATGGACCAGGTGTCGAGTGGAAGATCAATGTCACTGATAACGCTTAGGACCGATGGCGGGAAAGGACAAAATGGTTTTCGTCTGGTCTCTCCGAGGGCTTTTGGTTGGTCCATTGGCCATCGGAAGGCAACGGTGAAGCCATGTCGGGATTGTCGTAGATGGCAATGCTCAGGTGGACCACTGGCGGTAGCTTCGACAACACGGCGAACTGCAGGTGGGAGACAGGATCCCGGCGGGCCTAGAATACCCGGCGCACAAGCACAGCGCCAATTCCGTGGCGTTTGCAACATAGAGTTCCCGCCAAAACGGGCTTGTGGCGCCCACGTGTTTGATAATTATTCACCAGGTTGAAAATTCGGACAGAAAGCACTGACCGTGTCGGAAAGTTTTTTATTATTAATGATAAGGGTAAACTAAACAGATTCCGACTAGCTCGGTACTTGGATAACCCATAGTCTTCGCTAGTCGGGAAATAATAATATAATGTCAAATAATAAGGGAACGACTCAGAAGGTATTCTTATCTGAGCCGCAAAAACGAAAGAAGAGCCTACTTACAGGAGTAAAAACAAAGAGAGAAATAATAAAGCGAAAGCTAAACGAGCCGAAGCCGCCGTTGACCGACGAAAACGTCTCGCGTAGGATTCGCTGCGAAGCAGAGAATAAAACGCCTATCGCTATAAGCGTTAGACTAGCGTCTTCTCAGCGGTGTCAGGGTAGGCAGCACGCGTTCTTAAGAGAACGGCCAGGTCCTGAGGCGCACAAGAAGAGCTAACGACAGTCTTCTTCCGAGGAAGTCGACCGCCGCTAACGCGTATAGCGAACTAAACTATAGCACTGACGAATAGACAATTGTTTGAGCGGTGCTCAAACAAGTGCCTAGACACCTGTACTGCGTTGCGAACCTTACTAGTTTTCGAGATCAGTCCGAAGACTGAAAACTACTGACTAGCAAGCGCCCTAACTAACTAAGCGAGCGAGGCAAGGTCACAATGGGATCGCTGGCGGTGAAAAACCGGTCAACGTATGTCGCGAGGCAAAGCGCAAACGACGTTAAACACCCGAGGACCTGCTCAACTTCTCGACAGCGAAATAGTAAACTATTAAGCTGATAAGAACAGATACTACACTTGATCTTGTTTTGGGATAACTCTCACGGTCATTGAGCCACTTTCGTGACAACGAGCCCGACGGTGCAAATGGACTCTGAGACCGCGTGTAGGAGAGAACTCCTGCGGAGGTGGCTCAAGCCACATCGATCGCACATACGAGGAATGGCCTCGTCTCCACGCCTGGTTAAACACGTAGGATGATCGGAAAGGGAACGAGCTTGTCCGCAGACCGAGAAAAATAAAGTACCTCACCGGGGTTTTAGCCCAAATCGGAGGTGGACCTCCGGCTTAACATCCTATCCGAGAAGACGACGTCAGGCTAGAGCCTGGCGATTTCCAAAGATTGGGAGATCCCCGAATGCCCCCCTGTCAAAACAGGGTTCACCGGCGCTACCTCCGAAAGTATACTATATTAACCTAATTAAAAAATGTAAGCCTAAAGAAGCCCAAACCGGAGTATGGGCCTGACACTGATTCGCCTCAACCGGTGCCGAGCGCCACCCGGAGACACCTAAGAAGTCGGTCGTTCCAAGAACCAGAGTCTTAAAAAGAACTCGAGAAGGGGTACCCCATTAAAAATATTAAAAACGCCCTAATGGCTTCATGTCATTGCAGGTCAGCGTGAAGCACTAAAGACCCATCGAAATTGACCGTGCCAAAGGTTCCACACGCCAGCCAGACCGTGTCAAAAGTGGAAGCTAGGCAATGGCGTTTCTGGATCTTAAGAAGGAACCTAAATGACGACTTAACTTTAGACAATGCCAGATCAAGGACTGGCCCCACTCCTTCAAACTTGAAGGCATTGCGGCATAACCAAACTCGGTGCCGGATGATGCCCAATAGCGCCGAAAATCCGAGGGGTATTGAAGAGCCCTTACCATATCCCAACAGAATGGAACAGGGAGAAGGACGGGCAGCAGTTGCACTGAAACGTTGTAACTGGACGACAAACCAATCGATAAGCTGGGAGACAAACTGGCATTCAGTGAATAGATGGAGAAGGTCTTCCACAGCGCCACAGAAGCACCACGGATCCACATTCATCCCGAACCGAATTAAACGATCCGTAGTCGGCAGAATAGCGTGCGCAATTAGCCATGAGGTATCTTGTACAGGGCGAACAAAGCGCCAAAGGCCCAGACAAGCCCACAGATATTTCCAGGAACGTACGAGGAGACCCCAAGAGCGATATTTCTCTACACATCGATGGGCCTGTTGCACTAGGTTGCCTAAAATGACATAAGCAAGCTTTGCCGAAAGGTCCATGAGCAAGACCGGATCTTTGTTCCGTCGGGGAATGAGCCAGACGTCAAATGGTTTGCACCCTTTGATGAGAATCCAAGCTTCCAACACAGAGCGATAAAATACTGATAGTCGGCGAAGAGTGGCGGGAGGCACACTGCTCAATTCAAAAATTCGCTCTATTGGATTAGCTAAAAACACCTTCCGAAGGTGATTGCGGAAGAAAAAATGCCAATCTCGAGCTGTCTCGGAGAAAAACCGCTTAACCCACAGGACTCGTAGCGACGCGATTTTGCGGGCGACATCAACCACACCCAGACCACCCTGGTCGAGGGGCTGCGTGACAGATGAGCGCGCTAACCATTCACGTTTTTTCCCCCATACAAAAGGGAAAACTAACTTATTAATAGTCTGGACGACATGGTCTGGCATGGCACAAAAGGAAGCCAAATACCAGAATAGACTTAGCCCAAGAACGTTGACAATAGTAGCGCGACCGCGAAATGATAATGAGCGACCCTCCCAAGAAGTGAGTAGGG
Source organism: Corallium rubrum (assembly GCA_964035015.1). NCBI lineage: Eukaryota > Metazoa > Cnidaria > Anthozoa > Scleralcyonacea > Coralliidae > Corallium > Corallium rubrum. The sequence goes on from OZ035997.1 coordinate 17,609,213, forward strand.
TCTCTAACTTTTTAACAATTACATCCCAGTCCTGTTTGCCGTCGTTACCTAAGCGACAGCCAAGCGCCTTAATATGACTTGCCGACCACTGCAGCCGAACAGGTAGGCTAGTACGAAATTTCCATGCTCCTAACAGGAGACCATGGCACTTAGTTAGATTAAGTCTAGCCCCAGACGCGCACTCATATTTACGGAACAACTCGAAGAGCGCTAAAATAGAGGCATCCGAAGTGACAAGAACAGACGTATCATCGGCATACTGGCACAATTTTGTGCGCCTACGACTTCCCGGGAGGGGAAAACCTACTATAGCCACGTCAGCACGAATAGCGCAGGCCAACGATTCAGCAACTAAAACATACAAAAGGGGAGATAGAGGACACCCTTGCCGAACGCCACGCGTTACAGGAAAGAATTGCGTCAAAAACCCGTTGACCTTTACGGCTGAGATGACCTCAGTATACAAAAGCTTAATCCACTTTCGAAACGACGGGCCAAAACCCATTTTCAGTAGAACTGCTTGGAGGTACGACCATTCAACCCGGTCAAATGCTTTTTCCTGATCTGAAGACAGGATAGCAGCCTCTATATTCTGAGAGTTGGCATATTCGACTATGTCGAGGAGTAAACGGACGTTCTCACCTGTATAGCGACCAGGGACACCACATGACTGCTCTGGGGAAACAACAGAGGCTATAACTGCTAGCAATCTATTGGCAAGAGCCTTGGCAGCAACCTTGTAATCAACGCACAATAGTGTAATAGGGCGCCAGTTGGGGGTCTCCACCGGGTCACCCCTTTTAAAGAGTAGAGTAATAACACCGGACCTCTGGGACAATGACATTTTCCCCGAATCGTAGCAGTTATTAATAACCTCGACGAGATCAGGCCCCAATAAGTTCCAGAACCTAATATAGAATTCTGCGGGGAACCCGTCAACGCCAGGAGACTTATTGCTTTTCATCTGGCTCAATGCCCTACGACATTCAGATTCCGAGAGAAGACCCTCGCACGATTCTGCTTTCTCGGAAGACAAAGTGCGCTCAAGATGGTCTAAAAAGGAAGATTGTTCTTGCTCGTCCAGGCTTTCAGTGCTGAAGAGCTTATAGTAATAATCACGCCACACGCGCATTATATCAGGGGAAGACGACGCGATAGAGCCGTCTGGCCGCTTAATTTTCTTTATTAGTTTTTGCTGGCTAACGACTTTCTCCTGGCGCAAAAAATAGGCAGTCGAGGATTCACCTTCTTCCGCCCATCTAACTCGCGCGCGGATTTGAGCACCTTGAGCCTGCGTCTTCAGGACAGCGTCTAACTCCGATTTTGTATCATCTAGGAGGTGCTGCACGGGCTTGCCTTGATTTATACGGCGTTGTAAATGAAACATGGCAGCATTCAACGACTTTGTGCGGTCTCTCTGCAAGCGCGCTTTCTCACGAGAAAATTGCCGGGCGAGATTTTTAAGGCCCGCTTTGCCAGCATCCCACCATGCTGAAAGAGAAAAGAATTTAGTTCGCTCGCGACGCCAAGACTCCCAAAACTCTCTTATTTTGTCAGAAAACTGTTGATCCTTAAGAAGGGATACGTTAAACTTCCAAAGTGCGTTGCCTCGTTCGATATTGGACGGAATATTTATTTTTAAAAACACATACGAGTGGTCAGACCTAAAAAAAGGGAATATGTCAACAGTGGAAACAAAACCTAAAAGAGTAGATGGCATCCAGATCATATCTATCCTGGAGCCTTGAGAACCGTTAGGTCTCCTCCATGTAAATTCTGAGGAACCAGTATGTCTAGAACGCCAAACGTCGCAAAGATCGAAGGTTGACATTAATGTGTTCAGGGCCGAAGACCAATTATAAGCCCAATACGAATTGGGATTACAGCCGAACCGATCAGTTGATGCATTGACCACCGTATTAAAATCCCCGCATAAAAACGAAGGGATAGCGGGATCCAATGCTTGGTAAAAGGATTCGAAAAAGGGTACCCCAGCCGCCTTTGTGTTTGGGCCGTACAAGCAAGCCACCTGAAAAAGGAAATCGTCAGATTTAAATTCTGTGACGATCAGACGACCCTGGTCATCTCTCCATGATTTAACTGCCTCTAGATTGGGACGAAACAGAATAGCAACCCCACAACTACGGGCCGAGCCTGGGGACGATGAACATTTATATTTATACTTATTATTGACATTAAGATTATTTGGGGAAAACCAATTTTGGAGCTCCTCCTCCGAGGAAGAATGAGTCTCCTGTAGGCAAACTATATCTGGACCGAAGCAATTCAGCCATTCAATTAATGTCTGCCGATTTCCCAAGGCCCGGAGTCCTTGCACATTAAGCGTCATTATTGTTAACGCCATCAATGTAATTTTAAAAAGACGCGGAAGAACCAGCCTCATCGGCGGGTCTGGGTATAAGGCCCGTCTGTCCGGGGGGATCTACTCGGAGATTGCCGGATTCTGTCAGTAAAGAGGCAGTTTCACATTCGTCTTCAAGTGCTGCAAATGAGTTGAGGCCAGCCACTTCGGCAGCAGACGAGTCACTATCGGTGTCTGCAGGGGACCCCCGAATGCGGGACCGCGAACGACTAACTCTGTTGGTTACCAAAGCCGGCGATTGGTGCCCGGTACCAGCCAAAGAAGGGCGTGTCCGAACGCGAGAAGGCGGTTGATCAGAATTTGCTGAGTTGGCCGTGGTTTTCTTACTCTTGGACCGGCTCTGCCTATCCTTAACTTCGCGCCAAGGGTTCTCTTTTTCACGAGGTCTTTTAAAGACGTCCTTATCCGCCCCACCCTCAGTACCCTGAGGTACTAATTCAGATGAATTAGTCGCAACTGATTGAACGTTCCCCGTAGGGGGACCCAGACTGGTTGAAGGAAAGGCTGGATTTATTTCACTTCCCTGCTGATTGTCCACCAGAATCAAGGGAGGAGGGATTTGCTCAACGGCAAATGGAGCATTCACACTCGACGCGCCCTCTACTGGCGCCACTTCCCCAACCAATTGGCCAGGGTGAGGGGGATCAGTGGTATTGCCCACGGTGTGAGGCGTGTCTGCATGCGAGTGGTCACCCGCAGTAGATTCAGGGCCATTATTCGAGGGGTCATCCACGGGGTCGGTAAGGTTTCCCGTTGTGTGTGGAGGAACATTATCCTCAGGGTTTCCCTCGGTATGTGGAGGGTCTTCATTCATGGGGGTCCCTCCAGTATGCGAAGGGTCTACCCCAGGGGGACTAGTGGCATTAGAGGGACCTGCCCCAGGATCCTCAGCCGTGCCGTTACCAGCAGGCTGCCGACGGTTAGGGCACTGGTTAATTGAATGACCAGTCAAACCACACCGAAAACAAGTACGGGGTTGACCGCTATAGAAAATGAGCGCCCAGTGACCCGCAATTCGCAATTGAGAAGGGATCTCCTTGGCGAGTTTCATTAGTAGGGAGCGAGTGCCGGTATACACTTCCCTATACTTCTCCATCTTACTACCCTGAACCGAACCGTAGGGAGCAAGGGCACGAACTATGGCATCCATAGGGATGCCGTATGGTAGCCGAACTACCGATACCCATTTCTTAGAAGAAAGAGGGGTGAGCTCCACCGGGTGACCCCGGAATTTCAACCCCTCAAACAGAGCGTTCTGCATCATTACAGACGACACAAAACAAACACGAATTTTATTCGCAGCAATCATTTGCACACATTCGAATACCTGGCCCATATGAGTAACTTGGGCCGCAAAATCATCCATAACACTGTTTCCAGTGACCCGGGGGCCAGACACAAGAGCCAGGTCCGGAAGAATAGCAATGGCCGTCCGGTTAGAATGAGGGATGGCCATCATACACACAAATATTAATGAAATACAACTTCTATGTAGCGATAGAAGAACACACTCGTAGTGTAAAACCACTACGCAACTAGAAAAAGAAAATAGCTTAGCTGCCAATGAACAAGAGCCACGTCTCGCCACGGACAGCACCAAACAGGGTACTAGGAAAGGCCCAATGGGGCTACGAACGAGGGCCAAGACCAAACAAAGCCAAGACCACGAACAGACACCAACGGAACGACTACCCCGCCACGGAAGTGGGGGGTACCACGAGCCAAACTACACCAAGGCCAAGAACTGCGCAGACTTTAGAATGGCACCGAACAGGGCACCAGAACGACCAAAGCCCCAAGGCCAAGGAGACACCAAGCAGGGTGCCAGACAAGAGCCAACCACCAGGCGAGGAGAGCACCAAGGTTCTAACAAGAACCACCACAAAGCACAGTCGTGTGCTTCCAAACAGGCAGGCGTTGAGTACACTCGAAGAAGAGTAGCAGTGTTACCAAGAGTAGCACTCTTGGAGCATGGATCCACCACAGTCTCTTGTAAACTCGTAGAAGAACGAACTTCGATCGCTTAACCGATAGGCCGAGAAGCGATAACGAGCAATAAAAAAGTTATGTTTTGCCCGGGAAGAAGCTGAAGCAACGATGTGGTTCGGCCCAGGTCAGCCCACGCGCTCGAAGCGTCTGAAAGAAAAAAAAAGAAAAAGGTGTCTACGACACGGGGTATTCCCAGGCGGTCACCCATCCAAGTACTAACCCCGCCCGACCGGGCTTAACTTCGGTGATCAGACGAGAACCGGTGCTTTCCCGGTGGTATGGTCGTAGACATTGGAGGAGGTGAAAATACCGCTTTTATAGCGGTCGCTTGGCGTTGTGGCACGAGAGGTCGACGAGGAACACAAGAACGGTGAAATCGAATGTTCCACGAAGCCAGTGTGCTCGCGTTGGATGAGTTTGCTTTTGATTGGTTTGTTGTAAGGGGACGAGCGCGAACGCAGGTCCCCACTACCAGAAATTATACGCTCGAGTTACCCACATTTGGGGTAATCGCAGGAGTCAACCCAGTCGAAGTGCAATGAGAGGGCCTCATCCTGAGAGGACTTCCTTGTTGATCAAAGTACCTCTCGCGTCAGGTAAGTATGCATGTGTTTGTCGCAGAAAGCCTATGACCGGGTACTACGAGTCAGCGGCATGTGGTTAATAGGGTAATTTGTCGGCAACTGAATTCCGACAGCCAGCATGCCGATTAAGTTAAAATGAGGAAAGAAACGTGCTTACCTACCCCTCTCGGTCTTTCACGACGGTGTTGTCTTGCGGCGTCGAACTCGATGGGTTTCTGTTGATATCTGTAAAATATAAAGAATTGATGTGCGAAATTAGTGGAAGGAAGCCGTGTATGTACTTGTGTTGTTGATGAGTTTTTGCTTTATTTTCGATGGTGATGTTCTTCCCCGAAGGGAAGAGGGCCGTACTCGGAGGTAGTGCGATACCGAGACAACCCGTGGCCAGGGCGAAGCAAGCTTCAATCCCATGGCCGAAGCCCAAAAATCAGTTTAATATATGAGCCAGGCGTTGCCTGGCATATCAGATATTAAGCTGATAAGAACAGATACTACACTTGATCTTGTTTTGGGTTAACTCTCCCGATTAACTAACGGACTCGACGGTGCAAATGAGCCCCGAAATCGCGTGAATGAGAGTTTTCCTGCGGAGGTGGCTACGAGCCACATCGATGTCACATGAAGGTTACGAACCTTCCTCCACGCCTGAATAGACACATGGTGGTGCAAAGGGTCCAATGGGTGGCCTTATGAGACAAAATTAAAGAACGAACGAAAAAAAGCGTTGCGATATGACGAGCCCGCAGGCCGTGAGAAGACTCACTTCAGAACCTCACCGGGTGTTTGCCCAAATCGGAGGTGGACCTCCGGCTTAACGTCCTTATCCGAGAAGACGACGCCAAGCCCGAAGACTTGGCGATTTTCAATAAAAATATTAAAAAGGAGATCCCCATGCGGCCCCCTGCAAGCAGGTTCCGCCGGCGCTATCCCCTACACACAGCCAAATTAAAACAATAAGCTCAAAGGACCCAAATCGGAGTATGGGCCACGACTTTGACCCGTCTCAACTGATACCAAGCGGCACCAGGAGGCGCCTACGAAGTCGGTCTTTCCTGGGGCCAATGTCTAGAAAAGAAGCAAGGAACGGGTGACGCGTTAAAAACGGTAAAAATGCCCTAGTGGCTATTGTAAATCAGGATGGAACACGAGTGAGCCATCCAGTTGCACTGAACCAAAAATGCCGGAGGCAAGCCAGACACTATCAAAAATTGTAGCTCTGCTATGGCGCTGCTGCATGGGAAGCAAAAACCGGAAGGAGGACTTGATGGCACAAATAGCATCCTCAGAACAGGGAACCAAACCATCGAACCGGAACTGGTTTCTTGTCAACCAAATACGGTGACGCACGATGCGCAGAAGAGCAGAAAACCCAAGTGGAATGTTCGAACCACAGCCATAACCGACCAAGATGTCGCACGGCGATGGGCGAACAGAGACTGGATCGAAACGACGAAGGGGACAAAGGAACCAATCGATGACAGCCATCGCAAAAGCACACTCAGTGAAAAGGTGGATGAAGTCCTCGGCGGCGCCACAAAAACAGAGAGGACTGACATTCATGCCGAAACGAATTAGCCTATCCGCAGTGGGCAAGATACCGTGAGCTACCTTCCAAGAGGTATCCTGAACCGGACGTAGAAAGCGCCATAACCCCAAACAGGCCCAAACGTACTTCCAGTTGACATTGAAGCCCCACTCGCGGTATTTCAGCACACAGCGGTGCTGAGTTTGAGCGGAGTTGCCTAAAATAAAATAGGCGACACGGGCACTGAGATCGCCAAGAGGAACAGGGTCCCTGGGCTGGCAAGGAACCATCCATTGACCAAAGGCTCGGCAACCCCCCATGGAAAACCAAGCCCTCAGAACAGAGCAGTAAAAGGCAGGCAGGTGACGCAAAGTGGCTGGACTGACAGTCTTCAAATCAAAGACGCGCTCAACCGGATTGGCCAGAAAAACACGGCGGAGGTAGTGGGCAAAGAAACTTTTCCAACCCCGCTCTTCGCCGCATAGAAAACGCTTAACCCACTGGAATGGAGCGATCTGAGCTTACGGGAAACGTCAACAACCCCAAGCCCCCCACGAGTGACTGGCTGGGTAACAGAGGTACAAGCCAGCCCTTCGCGCTTTTTGGCCCAAACAAAAGGGGAAATGACCTTGTTAATGTCGGAAACAATCGCTTCAGGCATCACCCTCATGGAACCTAAGTACCAGAAGGCACTCAAGCCCAACGAGTTAGTAATCAAGGCCCTACCTTGGAAGGATAAAGTGCGATGCGACCAGGACGCTAAGACCATTTCTAGCTTTTTGACTAGGGGATCCCAGTCTTCTTTCTCATCATTGGCTAAACGGCTGCCCAGAGCAGTGATATGCGATGCAGACCAACGAAGCTGCACAGGGAAGGTTGATCGGCTCTTCCATGGGCCCAAAAGAAGACCATAGCACTTCCCAAGATTGAGCTTCGCCCCAGAAGCAAGTTCGTAGCGACCGAATAGGCGAAATAAAGCTAGAATGGACGCATCGGAGGCGACCAGCGTAGAAGTATCATTTGCATACTGTGCGAGCTTAGCATGACGGCGACCGCCAGGAAGCGGAAACTCATCAATGGAGGCGTCAGCGCGAATGGCACAGGCCAAGGACTCGGCCACTAGCACGTAGAGCAATGGCGAAAGGGGGCATCCCTGACGAACCCCACGAGTGACTGGAAATGACTCAGAAATGAAACCATTAACCATGACGGCAGAAAACACACCAGAATACAGGAGCCGAATCCATTGGAAAAACGACGGGCCAAAGCCCATTTTAACAAGGACCAACCCCATGTATGACCAATCCACCCTATCAAAGGCTTTTTCTTGGTCTAGAGAGAGGATAGCCGCCGGGAAATTTTCGAGGTTCGCGTAATGGACCACATCATGAAGAAGGCGGACGTTCTCGCCCATAAACCGCCCCGGAACACCACAAGACTGGTCGGGAGAGACAACAGAAGCAATAACCCTAAGAAGCCGGTTAGCAAGCGCTTTAGCCATAATTTTATAATCAGCGCAAAGGAGCGTGATCGGACGCCAATTGGTGGTCTCCAGGGGGTCCCCCCTTTTGAACAAAAGCGTGATAACACCCGAACGCTGAGACAAGGACAGCTTGCCATCCTGATAACAAGCATTAAAAACTGAAACGAGGTCTTCTCCCAACAGACCCCAAAAACGAACGTAAAACTCAGCAGGAAGACCATCAAGCCCAGGGGCCTTTTTAGTGGCCATCTGCTTTAACGCATTATGGCATTCCTCGACAGACAGGTCCCCCTCGCAGAGATCAGCATCCGATGGAGACAGGCGACGCTCTAGCTTATCGAGGAACTCCGGTTGCAACGATGCATCCAAGGCCTCCGATGAAAACAAAGAGAAGTAATAGTCCCTCCAGACACGTAAAATGCCGAGAGTGCTCGAAGCTTTACTGCCATCTGGACGCTTGATCTCACTGATCAAGCGCCTCTGACCCTGAACTTTTTCCTGGCGCAAGAAATAGGCGGTAGAAGATTCACCCTCCTCTGCCCAACGAATTCTGGTGCGCACTTGGGCCCCCTTTGCCTCAACGCGAAGCGCAGCCTCCAGGTCATCCTTGGCGTCAGCCATCTCAAGCGAAACTTGGTCGCCATTATTCATGCGTCGCTGCAGGTGACAAAGGACAGCATTAAGCGACTTGATCTTGTGCCGAGCGGAGCTAGATTTCTTACGGGAAAAGTCACGAATAATGCGTTTTAGACGCACCTTTCCAGCATCCCACCAAGAAGAGAGATGGTAAAACCGACCTTTTTCTTTTTGCCAGGCCGACCAAAACTCTTTAATTGAAGTACAAAATGACGCATCTTGCAAATGAGCGCAATTGAACTTCCACATCCCACGCCCCCGCTCAACCTGCGAAGGGAGGTTAATTTCGAGGTACAAACAGGAATGGTCAGAACGAAAAAAAGGGGAGATTTCAACTGACCGAACTGAACCGACAAGTCGCTGGGGCATCCAAATCATATCGATTCGGGAACCCTGAGCTCCATTGGGCCGACGCCAAGTAAATTCAGACAACGAAGGATGTTTAATGCGCCAAACATCACACAAGTCATTGGACGACATTAAGTCAGCCAGGGCGGGAGACCAATTGTATGCCCAAGGTGATGAGGGGTTGCAACCAAACCTATCCACAAGGGGGTCAACTACCGTATTAAAATCCCCACATAGAAAAGCAGGGATATCTGAGTCAAGAACCTGATAAAAGGATTCAAAAAAGGTCGTGCCGTCCTTTTTGTTATTGGGCGCATATAAACACGCGACTTGAAAATTAAAATTATCATGACTAAACTCCGCTACCACTAACCGGCCGTGGTCATCTTTCCAGCTCCCCTGTACCTTAAAGCGCGGAAGGTACAAAATTGCAACACCGCAGCTCCTGGCCGCGCCGGGCGACGACAAGCACTGATAATTATATACATTATTAATGTTAACATTATTTTTGTTAAACCAGGAAGAGAACTCAGACTCTGAAGTGGAATGAGTCTCCTCTAAGCAAACGATATCGGGTTTAAAACAGTTAAGCCAAGACATCAATGTTTGGCGATGTTCCAAGGCACGAAGGCCCTGGACATTCAGGGTGACTACAGAAGTAGCCATTAAGACAGCGATGGTGGATCCCCACGAGGTTGCAAATGCTTGCTCGGAGGGTGGTGTTCACGGAGGTTACCGGACTCGGTCAAAAGTGGAGAGTCATCTTCGTTATCGCATTGATCCTGTAAAGCCTGGAAACGGTTAGCAAGAGCAGGACCACCAGGAGAAGATTTTTCGATCGGAGAACGACTACGATCCCGGCTACGTTCCCGACTACGTTCCCGAACTTGAGACTGGGCGGAGGATAAAGTATGATGGGAAGAGGGCTTACGTTTAGAATTTATTGCCGATCCGGACGGGCCAGGTTGCAGTGGAGCGTTAGCTGCAGTCGATACAGGGACTTGACCATGGGCTCGGCCCAAAACAACAGACGGGGTTTCAGGGATTACAAAATCTCCCTCCGAGTCGGCAGGAAGAGCGAGATCGTCAGGGGGGAGATACTTATCTAGGAACTCATGCAAGGGCAGGGCTTCATGGTCCTGCCTTAATTTCTTGGGGGGAGGGAAATCATCCCCATCTGAACCATCAGACGGCGTGTAGCCAGTTACCTCAGGCTCATTAGAGAAGGCCGGAGGAGAAATTCCCATCTGCTGCTCACCCGGGAGGCCGGAAGCAGAATTACCAGTAGCCTGCAATGCAGGCTCGACATGCGGTTCATTGCCCTGCTGCTCAGTGAAGGAAGGAACAGACGCGCCATCCACAAGCGGATGAGTAGAGGGGGCAACTGCCCCCCGGAAGTAGATGGTCGGTCAGAAGACGGGCCATCTGCGGGATGAATGATTGGTGGGTGTACAGACTCCCCTGAAGTTGACAGACCTTCAAAAGGTGGGGGAGTCCCACCACCAGTGGGTTGATTTACAAGCGAGGGTGCAACCCCCCGGATGCAGCCAAATCACCAGATGGAGGAGCAGCCCAACCCCGAGGGCGATGCTCCTGCTGCTGATTACGCGGACACTGGGAAGACTGATGGCCAGGGATCCCACACCTGAAACAAGTGCGAACCTGACCCTTATAAAAAATGGGGCACAAATGCCCTCTGATCCGCACCTGAGACGGTATGGGTGCATTGATTTCCATGCGGACTGATCGTGTTCCAATAGGTAACCCACGGCAAACCTCCTGTTTAACACTAAAGATCTTGCCATAGGCCCCCAAAACCATTTTAACATCGTCGTCCGGGATGCTGTATGGAAGACGAAGAACAGTCACCCATTTAGAGCGTGACAGGGGGGCAAAGGTGACCGGATGACCTCTAAAGGTGAGGCCAGCACTAATAACCTCCTCCATTAAGGCAGGGGAGGGGAAGGTGACACGCACCTTGTTGGCAGCTATGAGCTGCAAACACGCAAAAGTGGTCAATAACCCCTGCACCTGTCGGTCGAATTCTGCGACCACCTGAGCGATCGTCACTGGTGTGTCCTTTAAGGACAACTCCGGCAGGGTTATAAACCCGGAACGGTTAGCGTACGGCTGAGCCATCACAGCAAACACACAAAGATAAAAAATACAAAGAACGGAGAAAACTCACGTCCCTCCACAGCCCAGGTGGAGGACCTCCGACTAACACGAAGCGACAACCAAGGGGGAGACATCCATGCACGGCACCGAACAGGGCACCAGAAAGCCAAGGTCGAAGAGACCAACAACGGGCACCGAAGAGGGCACCAAAAAGCAAAGGCCGACGAGACCAACCAAAGGTACCAAACAGGGCACCGGAAAACCACGAGTCCACCACACGAACGAGGCGCAAAGGCTCCAAGAAGAACCACCAGAAAGGCACGGTCTTGCACCAGGACGAACAGCAGGCGTTGAAAAAACTCGTAGACAGAGCAGTAGTGTTACTAGGAGTAGCACTCCTAGAGCATGGATCCACCACAGTCTCTAATACTGAAACTCGCAAGAAGAATCAGAGATCGCTAAGACTCGATTAAGCCAATAGGCCGAGAAGCGATAACGACCAATAAAAAAGTTATGTTTTGCCCGGGAAGAAGCTGAAGCAACGATGTGGTTCGGCCCAGGTCAGCCCACGCGCTCGAAGCGTCTGAAAGAAAAAAAAAAGAAAAAGGTGTCTACGACACGGGGTATTCCCAGGCGGTCACCCATCCAAGTACTAACCCCGCCCGACCGGGCTTAACTTCGGTGATCAGACGAGAACCGGTGCTTTCCCGGTGGTATGGTCGTAGACATTGGAGGAGGTGAAAATATCGCTTTTATAGCGGTCGTTCGGCGTTGTGGCACGAGAGGTCGACGAGGAACATAAGAACGGTGAAATTGAATGTTCCACGAAGCCAGTGTGCTCGCGTTGGATGAGTTTGCTTTTGATTGGTTTGTTGTAAGGGGACGAGCGCGAACGCAGGTCCCCACTACCAGAAATTATACGCTCGAGTTACCCACATTTGGGGTAATCGCAGGAGTCAACCCAGTCGAAGTGCAATGAGAGGGCCTCATCCTGAGAGGACTTCCTTGTTGATCAAAGTACCTCTCGTGTCAAGTAAGTATGCATGTGTTTGTCGCAGAAAGCCTATGACCGGGTACTACGAGTCAGCGGCATGTGGTTAATAGGGTAATTTGTCGGCAACTGAATTCCGACAGCCAGCATGCCGATTAAGTTAAAATGAGGAAAGAAACGTGCTTACCTACCCCTCTCGGTCTTTCACGACGGTGTTGTCTTGCGGCGTCGAACTCGATGGGTTTCTGTTGATATCTGTAAAATATAAAGAATTGATGTGCGAAATTAGTGGAAGGAAGCCGTGTATGTACTTGTGTTGTTGATGAGTTTTTGCTTTATTTTCGATGGTGATGTTCTTCCCCGAAGGGAAGAGGGCCGTACTCGGAGGTAGTGCGATACCGAGACAACCCGTGGCCAGGGCGAAGCAAGCTTCAATCCCATGGCCGAAGCCCAAAAATAAGTTTAATATATGAGCCAGGCGTTGCCTGGCATATCAGATATTAAGCTGATAAGAACAGAACATAGTTCTTTATTACTTCTAAATGTTACCTAAGTTTTGGTGTGTGTTGTGGTCGAAAGAAGGTTGCATATGCTCATTTATGTCGTAGCTTCCAAACTATTGCATGTGTCCTAGTGACTTCTTATTTCTTGTTTGCTAGTTTTAGGTGTGTGTATTTTGAAATGAGGAGAGTTACGCTCATAGAGGGTTGGGTTGTCGTAACTTCCTGTAATCTTATTGTATGTGTCCGAGTGACCCTAGGTGACTTTTATTGTGTCAGGCATGAGTTAAATTACGTTAAAACAAAAAAGTGCCATGAGAGGGCAAATGAATAAGTTTAAGTGTATGTGACCGTGTGCACCTAGTGTGCGAACAAAACAACTGTAACTATTCGACACCAAAGATTGGGAAAGCCATAAACATCGGAGACGGATGGGGAAAGCCATAAGGATTTGAGGGAGTGGCGACGACCTATTGGTTGCCGCCGAGGAGGTGATCAACATAGATATTTCGTGAGACTTGGATGACGTCAGTACAGCAGAGTTTACGAAATAACGTGCGATAACGATGGCTGATGCGGAGGGCGTTAAGGACCTTTTCGTTGTCGGTGTACCAAGAGCCAAGCGAACGCACAATGAAGCCATATACTGTCGCAGTGAGGCCACGAGAAGCAAAATGAGGAATGAGGTAACTGTACTTCTCGATCTTTCGGTTGGCAGCAGTGGAGAGAGCTTCAGAGTCGTTCTCGAATGGGCAAGAGACATCAATAATGGAGACTTTGTTCCCATCAGTTACGACGATGTCGGGTCTATCTCGACCAGGTGCATCAGGAATGGTAAGGTCTACGGTGACTTCGCCGCGATAGATGGCATTGGTTAGGCGATGAGCGATCTTGTCATGCCTCTCTCGGATGGCGACCATGTTGGGTTTGCAGTGACATATGACGTGTGGAAGAGTTTCTGCGTGTGCATGGCAACGTCGGCAGGCAGGATTGGTATCGGACCATCGACTCTTATTTGCGTTGGTGGCGCGGTGGATGAATCGCCAGTCGCAAAAACGAAGGCCCTTGCCAGTGAACATCCAATCAGAGCTGGTGGCAAAACGGTCATTCTGGATGCAGCGGGCGACTTTGCCTTGGTCAGGTTTGGCTTTCAGGTCATCGGCATGACGGTCCTGGCACATTCGGTGGAGGTAGAA